>VDFB02000003.1:270563154-270623084 GCA_007258455.2 Sequoia sempervirens | reverse complement strand
AGGAAGGACACATCCTAAACAGGACAAAATGATAAGACCATGACTTGAAAAGGTATTAATGATTAGACAATTGACTAGTTTGGATTGAAGACCAGTTAGATAGTTGATCTATTGATTTTATGATTTGGTTTAGATACTTATTTGCTTGTGTCCAAAGTTTTGACCTTAGCAAGGGACAACTTTATTATTGGAACAAAGATTACCATAGACCAAGATAGACCCAACAAACCCTAAAGGATTGACCTAGCACCTCAGGGGCTCATCGAAAGATGACCTTGCCTATGTTATACACGTAGATATGTCATAGTTTGACTAGCACGACAAAAGTGACTCATTATTAAAATACAAAGAAGCATGATTGATTTGACTCCAACAAAACCTAAGGTACTAACCTAGTGCCTTGAAGCTCATTGAAAGATGACTATGTGGCAATATAAGTAAAAGAAACATGGATTCATTTGGACTTGGACCGACCACCAGTTCGGACTCCTATAGGACTCTATTTTTGGAGTTTTTGATGTTTTATGATTATTTTGGGTTTTGATGTTTTATGAATTTTTTTGGGTTTTGATGTTTTATTATTTATTTTGGGTTTTGATGTTTTATAATTTTTTTTGGATTTTTATGCTTTAAAAGTTGATACCATGTGTAGGATCCCATAAAGATGCAAGTTGAGGAATTTCCCCTAGTCAGGTATAGGACCAAGTTATTATGTGTGAGGGGATTGATGGATGCCAAGGATGGTCATGAAAGGTGAAGGACATTAAATGTCAATGATTCTCATACCATCAGAAGGATGAGAAAGCTTTATTATGATAAGTGGAGGATGGGAACATGTAGGTGAAAAACTAGATAAAATGATGGTAGGCTTGATAGAGCAAAGATTATTTGTACACATGGTGTGTCTATTTGCTAGAGTTTTTTCACCATGGTACTTATCCAAAGCCACCCGGAAGTGGTTTTCACTATTGGACAAATTATTTCTCTTTAACAATTTTTTATTTTTTCTATTTTTTTGATTTTTTTGTTGTTACCAAGATGCCTGTTTGCTAGGTTTTCATCAAGGTGACTATTTTTTTAATTTTTTTTTAAAATTTTGACTTTTTAAAAGGGATTCTCTAGAGACTATGTGTAATATCTATGAAGTTGCATGTTGTTAATAGGTTTAGGTAATGGTTCACCTTCAGGAGTAGACAACTGATAAGCACTAGACCCATATGCTGTTGTGATGATGTAGGGACCCTTGACCAATTGGGTTCAAAATTTTTGATATTTTCTTGATCCATCTAATTCTTAGGATTCTCTTTTAGAACCAAGTCACCAATGTTAAAGTATCTAGCTTGAACTTTCTTATTATAACTGCACCGAAGATGGTTCTGATATGCCTATAAATGGGTTAAGGCATTTTGTCTTTTCTTATCCAATAACTCAAGCTCATGCAAACGAGCTATATGGTACTCTTCTTCATCAATAAATTATTGCATGGATACCCTCAAGGATGGTAACTTGACCTCACTGGGAAGAATGGCTTCAGACCCAAAGACAAGGGAATATGGAGTGGCTTCTGTGGGTGTACGAATGCTAGTGTGATAGGCCCATAATGCAGGATTGAGTTGGACATGCCAATCACAATCGATGTCATCAATAGTCTTCTTTAAAATTTTAAGTATGGTCTTATTAGATGCCTCAACTTGACCATTACCTTGGGGATAGTATGGAGTGGTAAAATGATGTTGGATATGAAACTTTTCAAATAACTCACATACATCTTGATTCTTGAAGGGATGACCATTTCCTATAATGATGGACTGAGTAACACCATACCAACATATGTTGTAGTTAAGGATGAATTTAGATATTTGCTTTCTAGTAATGTAGGTTATCAGAATAGCTTTGATCCATTTGGTAAAGTATTCAGTTGCAACAAGGATAAACTTACATCCATTAGCAAAAGTAGGGTGAATCTTTCCAGCGAGGTCGAGTCCCCATTGAGAGAATGGCCAAGGGGACGTAAGTGGGTACAGCTCCTAAGCAGGTACGTGTACAAGATCTCCATGTATTTGATATTGGGGACATTTCTTTACAAAGTAGTAGCCATCATGTTCCATTGTAGGCCAATAGTATCCCATTCACATAAGCTTCTTAGCTAGAGTAGGACCAACAAAGTGAGCTCTGTATATACCATCGTGTACCTCTTGTAAGGCCATTTCTGCTTCATATGAGTTGAGACATCTGAGAAGGGTGCTATCTGGGCTACGATGATAAAGGGTATCACTAATGATGACATATTTGGAGGCTTTCCAAATAAATGTTTTGCGTTGGTTTTTGGACAAGTTAGAAGGGATATTCTGGTCATGTAGGTAGTTATAGAAGTCTTTATACCAAGGAGATTCAAGACCAACAAGTTCACACATGAGTTTTGATTCGGGGACCTTGAACGTAGGGATCAATAGTTGTTCCACCAAGAATTCATACTGTGAGGAATTGTTAGGAATATCCAAGAAAGATCTAATAGTTTCCATTGCATCAACCGCTTTGTTGTGAATCCTTGGAATTTTCTCAAAAGAAATATCATTGAAGTACAACTTAAAACTATCCACCATGCACTTGTAAGGGGTAAGTTTCTCATCCTTTGTATCATAATCATCATTCACTTGAAGGATAACCAATTGGGAATCACCATAAACTTGATCCTTGATTTTCCATTTGATTGCTATGCGTAGTCCTGTCAACAATGCTTCGTACTCAACCATATTATTTGTGCATGGGAATGCTATTCTATATGACAACAATGGAATCCCCTTGAGGTGTGATAAAAAAAATTCTAGCCCTTGAACCATGATTCATGTAAGACCCATCAAAGTACAATTTCCAAGTCATAGGAGTTTCAATTGTAAAGATGGATTCACTAGGAAAGTCAAACACTAGAGGGTGATCTGCTATCATTGGCATGTCTGAAAGTTGATTTGATATCACTTGTCCTTTTATTTCTTTACTATCAACATACTCTATGTTATACTTACTCAGAATCATAACCCACTTTGCTAATCAACCTGTCAAAGTTGCTTTGCTCAATAGATACTTCAAAGGATCAATCTTGGCTATCAATTTAATTTTATGGTTTAACATATAATGTCCCAGCTTCTGTGCGGTGAAAATAACTATAAGGCATGCTCTTTCAATGGGACTATAGTTAAGCTCATATCCTACAAGAGTACAACTGATATAGTAGATAGCTCTCTCTTTTCTAGCATTGTTATTTTTCTTGCATGAGGAATTAAATTCTATGATCTAGTGCAAGTTAGAGATTACCATTACTTTTTTTCTTGAGTGTATATTATACTTTATATATTGTCTTTAATAATATTTTAAAGGAATGCTATACTATAATGCTATATATTTATTTGTAATACATCCTAGCTTATAATCTATACTAAGACATCAAGTAATGATTGAATGTAAATATTGTTTATCATTCTATGAAAATAAAATATATATGATTAAGCATTTTTTTTTTGAGATTGATGCCTTATATAACTTGACAATTGCATTCAAGATCTTAATGTCTAGAAAAAATTAAGAAAATATTTTTTCCTTCTTAAAAAATTTCAACATGTTCTTTCAATCTAAATGACTATTGATGATATTAATGCCAAGCTTCTAACTATTTGTTATTAAGAAAATAAAACATTGTTATGTCTCTATGTTGGAAGTGGAAAGTGTAGATCTAAGTATAACTAAAAGAATCTACTAATGTATTAAAGAATGTGAAATATAAATCCTAAATGCTTTATGTAAATCTTATGTAGATCATTTCTTAATCCGGTGAGAACACCTTCCTTCTATTATGATAATGGATGACATCCTGACATTGCTCTATATTGATGTTACATCGTTGCATTGCATTATTTATTTATTTATATCTTGTGAAAGCTTGAATTCGGGACATTTTAGATCCCTACAACAGCCTTGTCGTTACATGGAACGCCGACTGACAACATTGCATTATTAGACATCTCGATTTCACTTCATGACATATAATCAAAACTACAATGAATATATTTCACCAATGAATATTAGAGTTCTAGAACAACTCAATGTCAGGTTTTAATCATATAGGAAAGAAAGGTTCTTTCATCAATGAATAAAGTTTTAACTTAATGTTGCTATTCATAGCGACAGAGAATTCAGGATTTTTTTTTTGTATGGTAAGGTGAGTATCTGAGTTTTAAGCAAGTTAAAAGAATTAGACTCAAACTAAACAGCAAAGAATTTTTTTGGTTTAAATTCTCTGGTGTTTACAGATTGATTAATGGCCATTTACCATCTGGCATCTCTAATAACAACCAAACGGTGAGGAAGGCTATAGCTATATAAGCACCAACAAATTTCCAGGCTATAAAAAATATGCTAAGGGAAACCATTACCAGTTTGTGTCAAATCATGTCTCTGCAGAAACACTACGTGTAAGAGATAGTTGTTCGCATAAATTAATTGAATATCTGTCTGTATAGACCATTGCCGACACAACTACATGTATCTGTCAACCACCGCTCAGCACCGCTCTAAGCACCATCCATATTAAATACTTGTTGACTACGTAGACTATAAATTAATGATGTATTATTCTTATAAATTTAATGCACCGTCATTAGATATGTATGATTCTCTCTGTTCCTTTTTATCTTGGTAATAGAGCGCTCTAAAATCTTGGCATGTGGGATTTGAGTGTTAGATGCGTATGCTGTTATCGAGTTGAGCTATTTATCTTCTCAACTGACTCTGCAAACGATGTCAAATGCTTTCTACATGTTGAAGATACAAACCATGGAAAATAAAGGATGCATTTGCTTTTCTATGGCCCGCTACCTTGTGAGGCATAGAGATTTTCTGTTCTACTATTTGGGTTTCAGTGCCATTGTTGTTGTAGGCAGGCAATAGATAGGAAGAGGGAGAGTGCGTTTTAGAGGTGAGCTGGGGTGAAGTTCATTCCTTATTCTACAATCGACAAGAGATTAGTGAGAGCACATGCAAGACTAATGATGACGACCACCTTTTTAGTAATCTAATAAGCCCATGCTAGTTATAACTCTTCCCAAATTACTACATGGGCTTCCAAAATAGTCATTGTACTTATGTTAGCTCTATTAGGCATCTATGGGAATCATTAGTTCCTTGTGAAATTTGGTTACTTCCAATCCTCTTTTCACATTCTAATTTTAGAGTTGTAGATTTTGTCATGGTGGAGAGTTTTCTTTTTTTCTTTTTTTTTTTGTCTTGAACTAGAACTAGTTACTTAGTCAAAACTAGCCACCATTTCACACTCACTACGCTATTGATCATTGAAAGCCCTATTTGAAGGCAAGGGGAGATTCGATCCAAAAGTTAGTTGCTTCTGTCTCCTTTCCCTTCCTCACTGTAGGCAGCTCCAGGGGCAATTGACTTTAAGAGATGAACTATAATGGGAGCCAAGATGTTTAAGTTCACGAGGGATCAATAGCAACCAAGTTCCTTTTAGATAAATAATTTTCTTTGGAAGGGTCTCCAAGTTAAATTTTTATGAAGTCCAAGGAAAAATATTTAAAATTAATATTATGGGTATTGTAAAATTAGATGATTCTAACTATGTAAATTGGAAAATATGAGATGAGATTAAATCTACAAATGAAAGGTTTATGAGAGCTAGCAATAGAATACAAAATCTATAGATGAAAGAAAGCATAAAATATAGTTTCATCTAAAATCTCTAATATTATGGTTATTGCAAAATTAGATGGTTCTAACTATGCAATTTGAAATTTGAGATGGAATTAATTCTACAAATGAAAGGCTTATGTGAGCAATAGAAGACAAAAATATAGGTCAAAACAAGAATGCAAAATGGGATAAAATGGATATCAATCCATGGGCTACTATTTTATGGAAATTAATCTAAGGATTAGGCCTCGTGTTCAAGATTTGGAAACAACAAATAAAATATGGGAAACTTTGGAAACAATATATAAAAGAACCAACAAAGTAAAATATATGATATTAAAAGGCAACTAACTCATTTGAATATGATGGGAGGAGATAACATGAATGATTGCATTGTCAAGTTGAAGAATTTGAGAAATCAACTTATAGTTCGATGAAGGTAAAATATGAAGACTCTTAAAGAATTTTTTATTGAATGTCTTCCAAATGAGTACTATAACTTCATACACACATTGGAGTTAATTAGAAACTTTGACAATATCAAACTAGAAGAAATATATGGGACTTTCTTGAATGAAGAGGATAAGGTTAAAAATTTCACAGCGTAGTATAGCAAGAGTTCCCAAGAAGTTATTGCTAGAGGAAAATATAAGAATTAAGATCAAAGAAAATCATATCAAAATCAAGGGAATCAATACAAAATAATCAAAGGCAATGGAATCAACCAAGAGATGATCAAGAAAGGTGTATTTTTTTAAAAGCACAAATTGAATGGAGAAATCAAAAAGACAATTTTAAAAGAGAAAAATATATCACATGTTACAAATATGGAGAATAAGGGCATAAAATTTATCAATTTCGTAAGAAATCACATGTAGGAGGGTAGAGAAAATTTTATCAAAGAAGGTAATCATTTTTTTCTCAAGAAGAGGATGGTCATAATATATTAATAGCCTCTTTAGTTGCTCAAGAAAATTCAAATAACACATGGTATACTAATTTAAGAGTTAGCCAACATATGACTTACAATAAAAACTTATTTAGTTCTTTTGAAGAAGTGAAAGGTGCAAGGATGTTTCTTGGGGATGATGGTTCACATGAAACTCAATAACTAGGTTCAATTCCAATGAAAGGAAATGATAACTTAAGAAGTTGCAAATAAAATACATCAATAAATCAAATAAATCAACATGGTTATAAGGTGGACTTTTATTCATGCAAGTGTCTAATCAAGAACATTAATGATGGATTCAAAATTGTGGCTAAAAGAGTTGAGAGTGATAGAATCTATAAATTTTTAGTATATGTTGATAGGACAACTTACATTACTACAAGTTCATCCACAAGTGAGTTATGACATCAAATATTTGGTAACTTAAACTATCAAAGTTTGGCTATGCTTTCAAAGATGAATAAGGTTGATGGACTGCCTTGGGTAAGTGTAAACACAAATGTGTGCATAGGATGCATGCTTGGAAAATAGCTCATGCAAACAAGTTTGAAAGGTCTACATGGAGGGAAAATAAATCTCTTGAACTTGTCCATAGTGATTTGTGTGAGGCTAGGAATCCTAGCATCAAGGGAACGAGCTAGGTACATCTTAATATTCATTGATGATTTTTCAAGGAAAGTTTGGGTATACTTAAGAAAAAATATTAAGTGTTTATAAAACTTGAAATTCTTAAAGAATTTGTGAATAATCAAAGTGGGAATAAGATAAAGTGAATAAGAATAGATAATAGTGGAGAGTATGTCAATAATAAGTTTAGATATTTTTATAAATATCATGGGATCAAGAGAGAAATGTTTAATAGATATACTCCTCAACATAATTTACTTTTGTTGAAAGGAAGAATATGACCTTAGTCTAGAAATGACATAATGCATGCTACAATCAAAGGATCTTCCTTTTTTTTTAGTTGAGGCTACCAATACTACATTTTGTGTCTTGAATGGATCTCCTATGACTTGTTTGCAAAAAATAACTCTCAATGAAGCATGGAGTCATGAGAAACCAAATGTTAATTATTTTGGAGTATTTGTATGTGAATAATTTTCCTGAACATACTAGATTATATTAGAAAAAAATTGATAAGAAGAGTTTTAAGTGCATCTTTGTTGGCTATGATGATCAAAGGAATGGTATACTTGTATAATCTAACATGGAGGATGTGTTTACAAGTACAAATGACAAGTTTAATGAATGGTTTGAGGATATAACAAAATATTATCCTATTCAACAAGTGGATATAGATAATAATGAATCCTACAGTTCCTTTGAGACCAATTAAATTCCTAAGGCAATTAATTTCCAATACAGTGGAAGAATCTAGGCAGGTCCTCAAAACACAGAGAATTAAATAATTTATCAAAAGACTTGAAACTAATTAATTATGCTATGACCACCATAATGAATACAAATGATCCTCAAAACTATGATGAGGCTAAGGGAAAACATGAATGGGAACAATCTATGTAGAATAAATATGACCCTTTGATAGAGAATAAAACTTGGGAATTGGTGGACTTGCCCAAGGGAATGAATGTGGTCAACAATAAGTGGGTGTATAAGACTACTTGTTTAAGTCTAATGGGAGCATTGAAAAAAACAACCTACAAGACTAGTAGCTAAAGGGTACTCACAAAAGGAGGGAATTGACTACATAATTTTTTCTCTAGAAGCAAAGATCAAAACTATCAAGACTATTATAACATTGGTAGCTCATTTCAAGTGGATTCTTCACCAAAAGGATGTTGAGAATGCATTTTTCAATGGAGAAATTGATGAAGTGACTAAACTATAGGTATTTAAAATTTTAGGACATGAAAACTTAGTTTGAAAATTAAGGAAGTCTCTTTATGGCTTGAAACAAGCTCTAAGGGTTTAATATGCTAAGATTAATGAATATTTTGAAACTCAAGGCTTCAATAATAGTTCTAATGATCTAAACTCATATATGAAGGAATTTGATGATGGCAGCATAATTATTGTTGTGTTTTATGTTTATGGTTTTATCATCATGAAAAATAACATGAACATAATTTGTAGTATAAAGCTAAATTTGAAAGATGGATTGGAGATGATAGATCTATGTTTCTACGCTACTTTCTTGACATCCAAGTATGACAAAAAAATTAAGGATTTTATCTCTCTCAAACTAAATATTCTTCAAAATTATTAAGAAGGTTTAAGATGGAAGATTGTAAGAGTGTTTCTACCTTACTCCAAGATTGAAGTTAACTAAGGATCTGTGGAAGCTGAGAATGTTGATCCCACCTTATACAAGCAACTTCTTGGTGGTATTGTATACATGACTAACACTCGACCAGGTATGTCTTGTAATAGGTGTGGTTTCAAGGTTTTTGAGTTCTCCTAAGGTTCCACATTGGATGCTATCAAAGAGAATATTGATATACGTACAAGGTGCTTTGGCTATGGGTTTTTATTATTCTTCTCTTGAAGATCTATAACTTGTAGGATATTCTTTAAGTCAAATTGGACAGGTTGTGTAGATGATCAAAAATCTACCATAGGTTATTTTTTCTCTCTTGGTTCTAGCCATATTTCATGGTGTGCTAAGAAGCAATTTACTATTTCTTTATCAACTATATAGGTTACATATATAACAATGAGTGAGGCAACTAAAGACATAACTTAGCTCTAGGCTATTCTTTTTAGTACTCAAACAATATCAAGTTGGGCCTTCTTTACTTCACTATGATAATCAAAATGACATTTTTTGTCCGAGAATCCAATGTTTTATGCTAGAACAAATAATATAACAAAAAGTGATCCATCTTTAATATTGTAGGACAAAGGACCAAATCACTTATATTTTCACCAAGGCTTTATGTGAGACTAAGTTTGCATATCTTAGAAGTCTTTTAGAATTATGATAATTCACATGAATATTTTATGGTTGTCATTCAGGGGGGTTTATTATGAATGTCCAGCATCGTATTAGTGAATAAGTGATTGTAAATGGGTATCTAACAAGGCTTGAAGTCACAACCCATATTTTTTAGATTATGGGGGGATATTGAAAAGTAATTAGTATAATTAATTTATGGGAGGATATTAGTATAATTAATTGAATATTTGTTAGAACAAACCATTACCAACATGGCCACCTACAGTTTTCTACCGCCACTCAACATCGTTTTGGTCACCATTCATATTAAATACTTCAACATCTATTATGTTATGTAAATTATAAATGAATGATGTATTTTTTTAATAAATTGAATGTAGTGACCAACACTTTAGTGTGATTCAGTTTGAAGCCATAAGATATGTTTGATTATCTTTGTTTGTTTTCTCTATAATATGATTTTAAAATATTTTTCTTTTTGAATTTACTTTAACATTGGTGAAGCACAGATCATGTTGAAAAAGGTTATAATAATGTATGTTAACACTTTTCTTGATTCCCTTTAAAAAATAAAAATAAAAATACTTTCGACCCAATAATTTTGGTGCCACTTGATTGGCTCTGCATGGAATCATGTTCAATGCTAAAGCTTTCACTTCTCCTTTTTCTTTGTTGCATCACTTACAAATATTTAAACTCTATGTGATTTAGAAATTACACTAGTGATCATACAACCACTACAAAATCACCATTCCAAAACCATTTCTTTGCCAACACCATTGCCAATATATTCTCCATTTTTATTAAACTCTCTAGCATTATTTCCATCTTATTCTCTTGGTCAAATACATCATCTACAATAGGGGTGTTGGGATATAAATTAATTTTGGTCTGTCTTGAACAAACCAACACGAACATGGGAAATGTGAACTATAACTATTTAAAATTTGTTAGATTAATATTTGGAAGGTTGTAGTATTGATTGGAGAGATTATTCCTAAATTTAAAAAGTTGTGAGAAAATCCTTTTATAGAAATTTTGTATTAGAGTAAGTAGTATTAATATGAGTTGGTAATTGAAGGAAATAAATTCATAATTTTGAGTAAAGAGAAGCTACAAGTTAAAGTATAAAGCTTTGGTATTAATAAATATTGAAGCAAAGAGAAGCTTGTGCAAAGATTATCATTAAGGCTTTGTCTAATATAGAATTGGGAGTAATTTTTTTGTGTGCTAGATTGTTTTTTTCAATTACAATGAAAAACAATATATTTGGTGTCATCTCCATTAAGTTGGAAAGTCCTAACAACTGTGATGAATGAAATCATTAGATGAAAAGTGTTTTTCTCTTGTTAGATGAAATATCTATTGTCTATGGAATTGCAACACATCTCACAAATGCTTATCTACAAGAAGAATTTGACAAGAAATCATGTCAAGCATTGGCTTTGATACACTTGTCTATCAATAGTATATTGATAGAAAATGTGTGGAATGCAACCACACCAAAGAAAGATTAGGATGCAATCACTACAATATTTGAGCTCAAGAATGGTGTGATAGAACATGTACTTCAAAGTCAATTATAAAATCTAAGACTAGTTAGAAAAATCAATAATTGAATATCTTTAAAAGCTCAAGGGTATTATAAATCATCTCATTTATCTATGTGAGACTATTGCTAATAAAGATCTTGTTATGCCCTTAATACTAGAGTGGGTTACAAGTAGTTGAGTTGTGGTTATCTTAACTCTTAAATATAGTTATATGATCATTATTATATTCTTATTTAGATATTTAAGTCATCCTAGGTGTTATATTTAAGTATCTAAGTTGATATGGGTGGTAGCCAAAGCATAAGTATGGTATATATAGGAGCTTGTGGTTAGTTTATTAACATTAAAATTTGAATTGTGTTCTCATTGAAGATATTTGAAATTTCCCCCCCTTGAAGTAGCTTATTATTTTTACTTATTTCAAAGTGTTTGTATAATATTTCATATTAAATATTCCTTGTTTGTGTAATTTATTTCATTACAAGTGGTACTAAAGTATGATCTTAGCATAGTGAAGGTATGGATTTTTTTAAAATTTTAGAGGTCATTTTGGGAAGCACACATTTCTCTAATTTTGGTTAAGAAAATATAGATTTTTAAAGTAGTTTTTAAGGACATATTGAATATATTACAATATAAATTTGAAGGAAACTAGAGTACAATTCAAGGAGATATTGAAAAATTAGGGTTACATCAAGGTTTCCACCTAATTCACTCCCACAATTGAAAATAAATAAAAATATATATCTCTTGAGGGTTTATCAAAAACATATTTTTCCTATTATAGTCTGGATCTAGTGTTATTTGAAGTAGAATATAAGGAGCTATTCAAAGTATAATATAAAGAGTTAGTGTAAATTTTTCTAGTTTCCACCAAATTATCTTCTAAGCCTAAAAATTACTGTATTTCTAGGAGGTTTTCTTAGGAATTGAGATCTAGGCACTAGTAAGTTACAAACAAAATTTCATATTGATCTTTTTTTTGTGATTTATTATAAGATAATTGTTTCATCATGACTAGGCTAGCAATAAGGGGAAAAAATAATTGTGCCACACCTAGAAAATCTCCAAGAAATGATGATTTGAGAAGTGGGGAGATGGGTTCCATAGATCATGAATCTATAAGAGAAAGGAGAAGGTAATAATTAAAAAATTGAAGGATGAAATCAAGTAAGAAGTCAGAGAGAAAATGAAAGGGTTTGCAAGAGATATATTTGACATCCATAACTCACTGGCTAGTATTAATGCTTATATACAAAATCAATCAAGCTCACAACCAAATGTTTCAAGCAATAAAGGTAGATATAATTTTGGAAGAGAAATTGAATGACTTATTTTTGGGTGGTCCCAATGATCACATCCAACATGAGGTATGCATGTTTAGTACTTATTCAAAATCTAGATATCTTATGCTAGCACACAAGGTAGATGAGAAGTTTTTAATTCCTAGAAGGAAAGGGGTTAATGGGATAAGAGGAAAAGGATTTTCGACACAATCATTGCCTCGACCTACTAAATTAGCTCTACAAAAAAATGAAGAGAAGAGAAAAAGGGTTATATTTTAATTGTGATAGAAAATACAGTCAAGGTCATATGTGCTAAAAAAATTATACATTGAAGTTCTAAGTGATGAAGAGGAGGAAGAGGTAATATTAGATGGAAGAAATAAGATAGAATAAGAATCTAGAGATACTTACCCAATCATCTCTTGGCAAGCACTTGTTATATCCAATATCCCACAAACTCTCAAAGTGGTGGGTTTCCTAGAAAAAGAGAAAGTAACAATGTTGATGAATCAAGAAGCACTCACATCTTCATTAACAAAAAAGTTAGATACTCTTCTAAATTGGTTTATATATGTTGCTACAAAATTCTAAGCCCAGATAATAAATGGTGGTATTATCAATTGTTCAATAAAACTCAATAGCATTAAATTACACATGGGAGAGTATCAATTTGGGCTTCTAATGCTTGTTATTCCCATGGGTGCAATATATATTGTACTAGGAGTATAGTAGCTTACTACTTTAGTAACAATTGAGATGACCTTTTAAGAGATATTCGTGAAATTTCACTCCAAGGAAAGAGAGTAGAGTTAAGAGGGTTACATGCAAAGTCCGCAAAAATTGTAAGCTCTCATCAAATACAAAATTTTATTAAGGAGCTAAAAAATTTGTGACTCAATTTTTTTTATTAGTAGTCTATCAATCAAATGCTCCTACCCATCTAGATCTAAAAGCAATTATAGATTGTCACTCAATAGTTTTGGGAGATATACCTGAAGGATCACCACCTAAGAGGAATCGTGATACTACCATACAACTAGTGCTAGGGATACAATCATCATCATTATTCTTTGGTACACTCACACTAGCATCTCCACTAAGTGTGGTAGCATCCTCGAGTTGTAAAAATCTATACGTGTTAAAACCAAACTTTTTCTACTTTTTAATTAACCAAAAACCATAACAATATTTTTTTTATGTTTAATCTCCAACTCTCTATTTTTCTATTTGAGAACCTCTAGGGAAATTTTTTGGATCTTAATCTTTCTGATTATTTATGCTGTTTGAAGCATTTTATTTTATTTTTTCTTAGTCATTCCTCTATCCCATCCTACTTGACATCTATTAACTCCATTAAATTCACCACCAACACACTTGGACTTGATTGCTAAATTCATTCAAATCAAGAGATCCTTCCCTTTAAAATCCACAAGTACACAAAAAATGAGCTAGCAACAATATAAAACCATTAACCATGACATAATAAAACCTATTCCCACCAAATATACATCTCAAATCCAACATCTATCACATCACAACCATATGGAACCTTCCTAATCATTTAAACATATGCAAACTCTAAAAATAATATTAATGATTGATTAAAAAATCTATTGAGCTACCACATTTCATATTTCTTTCTCACACTAACAAAATATAGCATAGTTATCTCTAGATCAATAAGATCACTAGCATGCATATGCCTCCATAGTAATGAGATCATGACATATCATCTTGATGCACAAGATCCATTGATCAAAAATAAAATCCAAGGGTTTCCACAACCTCATTCTAATATAGTTAGAGCTCACTTAAAAAATTTGCAAGGGTAATTAGATTATACAACTCATCAAAATATCAATGGAGCCTACGTTCTTTAAATGTTGAAGGATTATATTGAATATAATGGATAGTGAAGGGTTTTCTTTACATCTAATGTATCAAAAACATTGGGATCAAAGGACTAACAAATATTAATAGATGCATGGGGATGGATATCAATGGTCCCACCAAAGGAGGACAATGCCACAAGTCAACCAATAGTACAACATTGGAAACATAAATTTTAAGAAACCATCAAAATTCACAAAGATGATGTAATGTCAAAAATTGCATTTCTTATAATTTTAAATTAAAAATTGTACCTTTTTAGCACTTATTCCTATAGTATGTTTTATGAATCATTTCATCCCATCTTCTAATCTTTTATCTTATTTCAATGCCAAAATTTTATATTTTTATATGTACTTGTGTTTTTTATAGAGATTTCCTAATGTTTTTATGTCTATTTTCAATTTGCATCAATTTATATAATATTGAGCTATGTCATTTAGGATGAAAATATAGTCATGTAGATATTTGCATAGTTATGATTTTCTCTTGTGGTAACATAATAATACACCCACTTCCCAATGCCTTAGATGTATTTTCAATTTATTTTTGGCATAAAAAATTTGGTGTAATGTATGTTGACTTTGTAACTACTTTTTTTCTTGATTTTCTTGTCTAAAATAGCAAAGGAATTATTTGGGATAGGTTTTAGCTATAATTTGTATAGCTCTCCCTAATTTTCTTTTTTTAAAAATTTATCTAACATGGTAGATTCTTACCATATTGAATATTTGGTTTCTTGAGCATGTAGATAGATCATCATTGTGAAAGTTTTTACTTCATTCTTCTACATTTATTTATGCTCTTGGGCTCCACATTCTCAAAGTAAGCCTAAGCTTATATTTTGAGCATTATGGAGTCATTTATAGTAGCTCTAATCTTTATCATTTCATAATACTTATTTTTAACTCTCTTTCTTGGAAAATAAAGAAAACCCATTTTCATTTATTTGTTATTTTTCTTCTATTCTACTTGTATTTTGTGTTATTGTATTATTTTCTTGTCATCTCTAAATTCTGTCATTGTATTTCTTCCTCACTATACACTATAGTAGCGATAGATAAAATTATTACTTTAAATTTAAATCATTTTTTTCATACAATAGTGTTGGAAACAAGCAACACTGAGAGGGGGGTGAATCAGTGTTGTGCAATTTTTAACTTTATTAATTTTATCTCTCAAGTGCCTATAAATTTCAAACAAAAGAAAGATGCATAAACATAAAACAATGAGTCACAACACCATAACACAAGGATTGTTACGTGGAAACCCTATTAGGGGAAAAACCACAGTGGAGGTCAATCCACAATTTGAGTACTCAAAAGATAAGTGTTTTACAAATAGGGAATGCACTTGCATTCAAGCACACTGCCTAGAGCTCATTGCTTAAGATAAGGAAGGATCACTGCCTTACAAAAGATTTGGATTACATCAAAAGAGTTGAACTGAGAAGATAGCATATTCTACAAATGCTTGATTATAGTTCTGGTTAGGCTCATAGATCAAATTTTGGACTTTCTATCTACTTCTGCACTTCACTCTATTCTGTTTCAATTCGCTTCTCAAAATCCTTTATTGCATAAGTGAAACTGTGCATAATCGATCAACTGACCTTCTGATATTCACAAGACACATTGACTTACATCGAACACCACACAAAAAGAAATAATCAATCACTTATCTATCCACTACTAAGGATTTGATCACTTCATGTTGGCTTCAATAAAATAGAAAATATTTACCAACTGTTGGCTTAAATCATGGATAACATTTAATACGCATCCACCAAAGTCGGCCATAGCATCTAGTGAGGACCCAAAACAGAAACTCCAATACAAAAATACTCCAAACAATTTTTCCTTGAACATCTGCAACACTCCACATTCACTTAGTCAGCCTTCTAGCACTATTGAATATAAAATTGAACGATCGGATCTCCTAACTCGTACACCAATTGATGCGATGACACAAAACTTGAGAATAAGACATTCTAGATACCCAACGACCTTCCCTGAGATCCACAACCCAAACTGATGATCTAGTAATGCATATGGATCGATAAACTCAACTTCAGTTGGATACCCCGTTCTTTACTTTGTCTTCTGGTATGGTCAGATATTGAAGTGCGAACTAGATCAATGACTTAGGTTGCAATCAATGACAACACTAAAATCCATATGCCAACAATCTCCCCCTTTGGCATTGATGGCAACACTTCAAAACTTCAAAAATCCATAGCTGACAAAACTCCCCCTGAATTTGATAAGGCATTTTACACTGCTCTCTCTCCCCCTTTGACATCAATGACAAAAAGATAATAAATAATTTTCCTACAGTAACCGAAAACTTACTTATTCAAAAACTAGTTCAAAATTTTGAAGAAATACAACTGCTATTGTGCTAAGGTTATTTTGTATTTTTACTTCATCTTTGGAAGAAACTTCTTCCATGCTTCTATTGCAATCCTGGTGATTATGATCATGTTGTTGTTTTCAGATGTTCGGTTGATAATCTTGATGAGGGATTTTGGAATGGTGATGGCTTCTAATATCTCTCCTTTCCTCAGTATCTCAATCAATTGTTCCTGCCTACATTTTGTTATGTCCTTAACTTTCCAAAAAGTGTCAACAATCTTGTCTCTGGTGATTTGAAAATTTATATGCTCTGCCTGTAATTCTTGAATCATTTTCTTAATTGCACCATCTTGATCCTGTAACATTTTAAAATCTTGTCCAATTATGTTCATCTCTATTTCAATTTGTTCCAACTTGTCTTTGTACTTGTTGATTGTGTGAGGCCATCGAAGATAGTAGTTATAGATGTTGTTTGTTGTGCTTATGCATTGCCTTAGTTGATTCATATGTATTTTTAGCTTCATGAGTGACAACCTGTACTACTTCTTCAGGTGTAGGATTACTTCTTCTTCTTCCTTGTTCTAAGACTCAGAGTCCATGATTTCCTTGATGTGTTCAATCATCTCTTCTAGCAGCTTATTCTGCAAACTCTCCAATTTGATATGATTGTGCACAAGATGAGTACTTAGTACATTTAAAATCATTTCCTACTCATATGAAGGTCTAATAGACCATATGTTTGCAATTTTCTGCATTCCATCTTTCTCATGAATAAGAGTTGCAATAGCTCTTCTTTGGTTAACTCACCTTCTTCTTCACTTTCTTTTGTTATTACCTTTTCTTGTTTTGGTTTAGCTCTTTCCAGTTCTTTCCTTAGGATGTCCTCAGCTTCCTTATTAGATTCCTCATCTGGTATATCTACAATCACATGTTCTTTTCCTTTCCCTTCAACTCTTGAAGTCTTGCATGTTGGTGGAGTACAAACAACAATTTCTTTTTCTATTTTCTTCTTTCTCTCCATCTCACCAGAGGAGGAACCAACTTCAAGTTCCCTTACTAGAATGGGAATACCAATTGAACCAAACTTTCTTAGCAAAAATTTAAAGAAACTTTCATATGCTTGATCACATTTTTCCAAATTGTTAGAGTATACATGTAAATATGCTTGCAAACTGGTTCACTCCCTTCCCATATTACATTGTTTTTTAGTAGTAAGCAATTCAGAAAATACATCACAAGGCATATAACCAAAGTACCAAACCTGAAAGGGTAATCTGTCTTCTTTCTCAATTGCATGTTCTCCATTAGTTGATATTTTAGTAATCCACAAAGGTCAAAATCCTGATCTTCCATTATCATCTTGTGTGAAATATAAACAACACATGCCGAAGTTGCACCTTCTTTGTTTCTGAAAAAGATTTTGTAGGATACTCCATGCGCAATGTAACTTGTCACTGAATCTCTAATTGTGGAGATTATCAATGCCCTTTGATCTCCAATTACTCCAGTTAGAGTTTTGACTTCTTTATTTCAGATTGACTTCTTCCTCAGCACATCCCCAACTTTGCATAACCTAGTTACAATTCTAATCACTTCTTTCAAGATGTGGTAGGGTTTATCCAGAATTAGAATATCGTCATTCAATCTGTCTAGAATAAACTCGATGATTTTTGCATTTACAAAATAGGGATATTCACTCCAAATGTCCAAGCTCTTGTTTTTTTCTTTTTTCAGCCATTTCAATTCATCGTGTGACAACATGTTTCTTGCAACTCTAATCTTTTCACTGCTATACTCATCTAGGTTTATCATTTCTTTGATTTGTTCCATTTTACCTTCTGTACAGATGTCTTGAAAATAAGTTCTACAACAAATTAGACTGAAAATTCTCAATACAACTGAAGTACTTGATGGATTAGGGTTTTTCCAGCAGATTATCTTCACTTTTTTGAAATTATGATGCAGAGTGCTCTCCTTGTTTTCATCAAAATAAAGTGGCAAATAAGGGTTTCAACTTGCTTTTTATAGCTTGCAGACTTAATTTTTGTTGTAATAAATGCTTTTTCCCTAACTCATCCGGATACCCTGTTTCCATACAATGTGAAAGATAACTCTTATGTGAACCTTCAATTGAACATGATACTCTCTCCAATTGTTTCACCAGCAACTGTAGATCATTAGTGTAATCATTGCACTCATTCACATCCTGGTATCAATTACCGGCAGGGGATTTGAAATATTTTCTTGACAACTCCCCCTAGGCCAGAGGCCCAAAACTAATTCCTGGAGGAATTACTAGAAGCAGGTTCTAGTGCTGGCTCATTTCCTACAATAGAGGGACTCTTCTTCACCCATGTCTTCTTCATCTGATCTCTTATTTCATCCACAATCACTTTCGCTTTTCCTTTATCATCTTTCTACGCATTTCTGCCTTTGTATGCTGGACCTCTTCTATCCATATTTTTGTTTCTGTAGAATCTTGCAATGTGATCGTATTTGTTGCAATTGTAACACACATCATTTCCTTGTCCAAAACAGTCATTCCATTGATTTCTTCTTGATCTGCATGGGTTAGCAATATGCCCAAATCTTCCACAGCAATAACATTTAACATTCCTTAGATATTGACAAAGTTGTTTGACATATTTCTGCATTCAATTGACTTATGACCAAACTTGTTGCAATTGAAACTTATGACCAAACTTGTTGCAATTGAAACATTAATCGTAGAATGATGAATCACTTGATTTCATTTTGCTTCTACATTGAGCAGCCATATGACCAAATTTATTGCAAGCAAAAAAATATCTATTAAATTTTTGAGCATTAGATTGTCTTATTGGATTCCTTTTTGCTTTGTTCATTTGATTTCCTTGTCTACAATTCCTTTTTCTAGATCCAAAACTCTCTCCTTTCTCATATCCAAGACCTCGCTTGTCATTTTCATTCTTCTGACCTTGAGTCAGCTCATCAAGCTTAACTAAGCTAATCTTGAACTTCTCCTTGTATTCGTTTGTAGTAGCAAGTTCATCCCTAGGAATAATAATTTATTTTTCAAGCTCTTCTTCATTGTTTCTAGATTGTTGCAGTTCAATCTCTAATCAAATGAATTCTCCCTTAATTCTACTACATTCATCGGATTTTTCTTCTAGGGGCTGGGCAAGATTTTCTTCATTCTTCTTTCTTTCTTCAATCTCATGCTTTAGGGTAGCATTGTCTTTGGCAAGCTTTTCACATTCTTCAGTTATTTCCTTCAAGGTTTGATTTAGGTGAACATCATCCATGATTTTTCTCTATTTTGCTTAATCTAGTCACGTAGATCCTTTCTCTTTTCCCTGGACTTAAAATAATTTGATCCTTCAATTTCTGAATGAATTTCTCAGTATCCTTAAGATTTTCTTTCAATTCTCGAACTTCTGCTTTGGACTGATCAAGATCATCAAGTGCCACCAAAAGTTGCTTCGGAAGACTACCAGAGTCCATTACATTCCAAGATCCACCTCAAGCTATTAAGATTCTTTTGAGGAACTTAGCTCTGATACCAATTGTTGGAAACAAGCAACACTGAGAGGGGGAGGGGTGAATCGGTGTTGTACAATTTTTAACTTTATTAATCTGATCTCTTAAGTGCCTATAACTTTTAAACAAAAGAAAGATGCATAAAAATAAAACAATAAGCCACAAAACCATAACACAAGGATTTTTACGTGGAAACCCTATTGAAAAAACCACGGTGGAGGTCAATCCATAATTTGAGTACTCAAAATATAAGTGTTTTACAAATGGGGAATGCACTTGCATTCAAGCATACTACCTAGAGCTCACTGCTCAAGATAAGGAAGGCTCATTTCCTTACAAAAGATTTGGATTGCATCAAAAGAGTTGAATTGAGAAGATAACATCTACAAATTCCTGATTACAATTCCGGTTAGGCTCATAGATCGAATTATGGACTTTCTATCTGATTATGCACTTCGCTCTATTCTATTTCAATTCGCTTCTCAAAATCCTTTATTGGACAAGTGAAACTATGCATAATCACTCAACTGACCTTTTGATATTTTCAACACACATTGACTTACATCAAACACCACACAAAATGAAATAATCAATCACTTATATATGTCTGGTACTAAGGATTTAATCGCTTCATGTCGGCTTCAATAAAATAGAAAATATTTACCAATTGTCGGCTTAAATCATGAATAACATTTAATGTGCATCCACCAAAGTAGTCCATAGCATAGTGAGGAACCAAAACTAAAACTCCAACAAAAATATACTCCAAACAATTTTGCCTTGAACATCTGCAACACCACACATTCACTTAGTTGGCCTTCTAGCACTATTGAACAAAAAATTGAATGACCGGATCTCCTAACTCATACACTAATTGATGCGACAACACAAAAATTGAGAATAAGAAATTCTAGATACCCAACGACCTTCCCTGAGATCCACAACCCAAATTGATGATCTAGTAATGCATATGGATCGACAAACTCAACTTTAGCCGGATACCCTATTCTTTACTCTGTCTTCCTGTATGGTTAGATACTGAAGTGCAAACCAGAGATCAATGATTTAGGTTGCCATCAATGACAACACTAAAAGCCATATTCCAACAAATAGAATAATTATAGATCTATAGACTTACTTTATTATTATATATAACATTTTTAACTTAGTTGTAGGCATAGTTAGGCTAAGCACACACTATATAGCTCTTAGTTCTAGAAACACAAAGGATAATTGCACATAATCTACTTATCTTTTTGACAACTCATGGAGTTTGAAAGATCAAAATAGAGGGTTGACTATTTTGGAAAGGTCTTATGTAGTCAACCCCTTTCCCCTATATCCTAGATGCATGTTATTTTGTGTATCTTCTCTAGATTCAAATCTTCACTTGGTGGTTTTATATCTCTAAGCCTCTCATTATTTTGTTTTCACTTAAGTTAAGCTTTGGTAAATTTTTTATTATTATTTTTATCATTATTTGGTTATCCTCTGTATTCTAAATTTTGTTTTGTTTAATCTTCCCTATGTACATGCATTTTGACCATAATATAACTTTTTTATTTTTTTATTTTTTTTGATGAATAAGAAACTATCTATATTAATATAAAGATAAAGTTACATATTCACAAAAAAAAGGTGGGTGGTAAGAAGAAACACCCCAAGAGTCACATGGGCAGCAACCAGAAAAACTAAAAAATTAACTAGTCACATGGGCCGAGCCCAAAAGTCCATGATAACAAAACATATAAAAGGGCCATTAAGCGGCCAAAGCAGTGCCAACATAACCAAGAGGGTATTTTTCATCCATTTTCTTCCCCCATACATCAGCAAGGTTTGGAGTGATGTCAGGAGGAGGACCCCAAGCATCGTCAACATCTTTTTCCTTCTCTTTATCTTTATCCTCGCGTCAGGGTGAGATTGCAAGTGCCATACATAGAAAATATTTACTAGAGTTTGGCCAACCAGAGCAAGAAGCAGGAGTGTCATCAGAGGGCCACCCGGAACAACCATTGCCACTCCTCGAAGCACCACCAGAGGGCCACCCCTGGCTAGCCCGTAGTGGAGGAGAGCAGGTCCACTAAGGAGGGCGAGAATCTTGCCAAAGAGGAGGTTGAGAGTGGGGATGCACAAAACCACTCTGATGTTGGCCCCGAGAGGGCAACCGGCCACGGGAAGAGGTGGGAAAATCACACACCCGAGCAATAGTACACGAGGCATTGTCCCATTGGTCTATCCCATTGGTCTAGCAGCAGTTGCAGGTGAGCAACCTCAAGTGCAACTTTGTTAGCTTGCACTTGAATTTGTAAGAGCACATTAGAAAAAATAATAGCTTTAGCATATAATGAAACATTAATATCCATTTGAGAATGAATAAAATGTAGACATTTCTATCTTTCCAGATATTGAAATGGATTTCCACCCTAAAAATGTGCCAAAGCTGGGTATACTTCTAGCAGGAATTTTGGGCAAGTCTCCCAACAAAATCATATGCTAGGAGAAAGGCTCTGCCCTAAAGGGTTGAAATAAGTCATGAATCCAAGTCCAAAATTGCTGAGCTCTAGGAAAAAACCAGAAAAGATGCTTAAAATTCTTAGCTTTCCCATAAAAAGGGAAATGAGGGTCATGGATCCCTAGGTAAACAAGCCGAGAACCCACAAACAAGCCTTGGAAAAGAATACACCAAGCAAAGTGGACAAGTTTCGGCTCAACACTTACATACCAATTAGAAACAATTTTTTTACACTAGATATGAGTGGGAGATTGAAGAAACCACCTCTAGTTCAAACTTTCAATCATAGGAAAGTGTGGTGAAAGCCACCTATAACAAAGCTGAGACTTGTAATTCCTGAAAGCGGTGTCTGGATACCACTTCCAATCTTTCCACCAGGGTTTGGTCCCACGAATTCAAACCTTATGAAGCATCTCTATAGGAATAACATTCACCAAACCATCATAAGTAGCATGGTCCTAGTTATAAAGCTTGTACAGGGCACATAATTCTTCCCAGTGCAAGATACACATTGTGGATCTATGAAAAATATGTTGCAGGGTCTGGATACCCTTTTTGTGGAATATGAGCACCTTAAGCCAAGGCGATTCAGCCAACGATTGACCATTGCTAGAAAAAAGGGGCAACCAAACATTCTACTGGTTGAGTGAAATCCCATCATAGAAACCAAAGCTAGCCCAGCGAAGCCAGGGCTTAATTGCCTCCCAAGCTCTCAAAATTCTTTTAGCTACAAAATTCCCCACAATTTGGACTGGTTCCTCCATGACTAGAAGGGTTTGAAAACCAATCCCCTTCTAGACAGGTCTATGCATAGGAAATCCTGATTGGATGCAATGTCTAAGAAGAATTTTCCAGGCCTCATCGCTAGTAAGGGCACAAATTATCCATTTGACACACAAGGAAGTCCCTTGCCATTGAGTGGAGAGCAACCCAAGTCCTCCAGAATCTTTGGGAAGGCAACCGAATTCACAGGCAACATGGTGAAACCCTTTATGGGAATCAACAAAGGCCCAAAGAAAATCTCAGAGTAGTTTCTTAAGCTTGCCGTAGGTAGCTTTTGACAGGGCCCAACAGGAGGAATAATAAACATGGGTAGTCGCAACCACCTTGGAACACACCTAGAATTTCCCCGCTAAAGAGAGGGGATTAGTAATCTAGTAAGCAAGCTTTTTCTTGACCCTGGAAATAACAACTTGCCATAACTCAGCTGAAGATGCCTGGAAAGCAAAGGGAATACCTAGGAACCAAAAAATTTCTCCTTGCGGCCCAATCCACTTCCAATTATATTGTTGAAACCAAGGAGGAGTGGGAAAAATAGACTATCTGTAGCATAAAGTTTTGTGCCACTGAATGGTAGATCCAAAAGCAAGACAAAAGGTATTAAGGAAATCTAGGGTTGCTTTAATATTTTCTTCTTCCTCTAGGAGAGTGAGGAAAGAAACATCAACAAAATGGCCATTAACTAGTTGAGTCTGAGAGTTAGGCAACGAATTACCCTTGACACACTGTTAGGAAACCGTGTTGGCCAAGAGGTAGCCAAATCCTTTAGCCGCAATCACATACATGAAGGGGGAAAGTGGGCACCCTTACCGAATGGAACGAAAGAGTCCAAAGGCAGAAGATTGACGACCATTAATGGTGATACAAGTAGAGGCATCCACAAAAAAAATTCGAACAACTTGAATGAAAGTAGGCCCAAAACCTAAAGCTTGCAACATAGCAAGAATAAAAGGCCATTCAATGCAGTCATAGGCTTTGGAAAAATCAATTTTAACAAAAATGGCTTTCTGGTTTGAATGCCTAACCCATTCCATGCCTTCCCAAACAACAATAATATTATCCAGAATAAACTTGGATTTGATGAATCATGTTTGCTTCGGGCACACAACCTGAGGCAAAAGATGGCAGATCTTCAGAGCCAAAGCCTTGGCAATAATTTTGTAGGAGACATTGAGAAGCGTGATAGGCCTCTAGTTGCAAATGTCCTTCAGATCCCTATATTTAGGTATGAATTTTATATTGTCTTTTTTTATTAAGTTACCTAGAGAATTAGTGATGAAAAGCCTCTACGTAAACATGATATAAATCTTTCCCAACACAGTCCCAAAGGGCCTTGTAAAATTCACAAGGGAAACCATCAATCCCCAGGGCTTTTTCATCAGCCATGGAATGAACAACTTCCTTGAGATCATCAATTTTTAACAATTGATCACAAAAATTTCTCTGGGTTGAGAAAAGCCTATTTGGCACAACAACAAGGCAATCTTGGAGGGCTTGTTGTCGCAGAGGCGTGGGTTCCTATGCAGTAAAAACCTGCTCATAATGACGCACAAAGGCCTGGAGAATGTTAGGGATCTCAGAGAGCACCTGAATGCCATCTTTGATTTTTTTAATGCCCAGGGATGAGTTTCTGGCATGCAACGCCAAAAAAAAATCTTTGGAGACACGATCACCAATTTTAGCTAATGTAGTCGGGCTTTGATCTACACACCTCTGGTAGCATAATTGTTTGCAACTTATTTTTTGTGCCTTAATTCTACCACCCTGACTTGCAATGATGGGGAAAAGGGGTTGGCTGCCAAAGCCTCAGTAGTTAAGTGCAGGTCAGCGGTGGTAGCCTTATAAGACCGTCAGTGAAAGATAGCCAGTTGGTGCCCATAAATACACAAAAATATAGAAGTGCATGTGATAGCATTGTTCCACCAAGTAATCTAGCCTGTATGATCAGCTGGCTTGCACTCCATATTCCACACTCTACAAATGTGGGTCAGAGTAGGCTTGTGATAGAGCAAAGACGTGTTAAAAAAGAATTGAGTTTTACACGTGTGAGGTTGTCATGTTTCCCATTCAATGTGAAAAGAAATGGGGAAGTGGTTGGACAGAGTCACATCCACTAACGGCTTAATCGACAGAGAAGAGTTGTCAAAAGAGAAAAAAGATTGATCTGAGATCATGGCACGATCAAGGCGCTTAAATATTCTATCAGAACTAGTCCTGAAATTACACCAAGTGTGCCAGAGAGAATGATAACGGCGATGACCAATATTAGGATCAAAAAGAGCCAATTTATTGTGCATGTAAAAACACACCTCTTGTTCACCAACTGCCCATCTGAATGGTAGGATGCCATCGTTGTCATACTCCATCTCAACCATATTGAAATCCCCACATAATAATCAGGTAGCAACTGGCAATGAATCAACAATCCAGCACCAAAGCAAATAGTGCTCCACAACATCATTAGAAGCATAAACATTAATAATCCTAAAGGAATGATTATCAATGTTGAGAAGGATCCAGGCAAGCCGATAAGTAGGATCAAACCCATGGTCAACCACACAAGCATGCCACCATGGTGAAAAAAGGGTGATAGCTCTGCCATGCCCAGCCTCATGCATAGTGCAAAACATTTTACTGGCCGACCAAATAGAACAACAAGCCAAAGCAAGCAAGAATCCAAAAATTTTAACCTCTTGGAGATAAAGCACTTCAATACTATAATATTTTCGAAAAGTATCCCTAACAGAATAATTTCTGGAGAGGTCTGTTAGACCTCGAACGTTCCATGAGAGGAAATTCATGAATGAAATCCTCCATATTGTCAGAGCCCGGTTCCTCTTCATTTAGGGAAGAGAAATGATTCTGCAAAAACTCTGGCAGAACTGACCCAATCTGAATAGGAGAGGAAAATATTCACTTTTCTTGCACATATTCACCCGCTTCAAGTGGTGGAGAAGGACTGTGAGATCGCCTTTGAGCTCCCCACATGGGAGGAGAAACGCTTGACTGAGCAATCATAACGGTAGCAAGCTGAGGCATTTCCTTTGTCTTGGGCTGCACCAAAATATTATCAGCTCCAGCAGGAACTTTCGTCCCCTTCCCTACAAGGTTTGAAATGACCTTCAATGGTTCAAAGGCCTTAGAGGCCAACCCAAAACTAGTTGACTTATTTTTTTGGTTTGTAACCATGGTCCATTTTTTTTTATCAAATTTGGTAGAAGAAGGCTCCACCTGATGAGGCTTTTCAATATCTCTTAACGGAGAAGGAGTACAAGGCACTGCCAAAGGGTGGTCCTTAATCTTGTGGTTTTCTGACTGACACCTATAACATGTGTTGGGCAAGCTTTTTTATTTAAATTATCTAAGGCTTTGAACAACAACATAATTGTAGGACTACAATGCATTCACAATTTAGTCTAAAATAATGATTTAGTAAAGAATATTATTTTGTTCTTATATTTTTATATTTCTCCTATCTTGTTCCATTTTCTCACATATTTATCCTTGTAAACTTTATTCCTATTACACGTGACCAAAATTTAAGTATCTTAATCTATTTTCTATTTGTATAAAACCCAACTCTTATAATTAATTTAAGTTTTATCACTTTAATTAGTTCAATTAGTACACAAGAAGGTTAATTAAATTAATCTACCTTTAGTAATTAATAGTAGTTTAAATTCACTCTTTCAAATGGCATGTCATCATTTGTTGATATCACTCATTACACATTAAGCACTCAAGACCAAAAATAAACCTTTATGTCAAAATACACACTTGGTTGATGTCAACCCTATTGTGGTCAAAGGAAGAAAATGATCTCATATTTATATTAAGATCAAATGAGTTGCACATATTGTAGATTACATTCTATATCACATCCAATCACTAGCATAACTTGAGAGAGGTAAGGAGCTATGACATATTTTAGGATTGTGCTAATTACAAGATCCTCCAACTCATCATAAGATTAATGGCCTATAAGTGATAAATAGGCATAAAAATAAATAAAGCCAAGGGACCCACTACTAATTACCTTGGATATTAGAGAAATGATAACACAAGGGTAAATTCTAACAATCTCTTACTATCCTCGGAGATTTGCTACTATGACATGTAGCACTAGCTAACATTATTCCCACAAAAAGAGTAAACATAATATTGGCTCATATGACATGGTCATAAATTGACCAATGATACAAACATAAAAAATAATGAACCTTAACATTGCAATCGAATTGTGTAGGGTACATGATTGAAATGGAATCAATGGTCAATGTAACCCCACAACATGATCATATCCTTGTATGGTTCATTATATTAGATGGACCCATGGCAATATCCTTTGAGTGTATTAATATTCACATGCATGTTTTTGAGCCCTACATAATTTGAGATATATTATCATATTGGGATTCAAAAGCACCTCAAAGTAAGAGAAAAATATAATTTAGTGAAATTTGCATATCCATGTCATTTTCTATTTAGTATTGTGTCTTTATTGAGGTGATATCTTGTTACTGTTGTAAAATATCATTGATTTGAATATTGTGGTAAACATTTGATGAACTACATATGTGCATATAAATGAGAAATGTAGTTACACCAACTACATAACCGTTAAAACTAGCACAACCAACAGACATAAAAAATGTAATATATACATCACTAAAATATGTTATGCTAACATTCTCCCCCTTATTACATTGTTCCTACAAATTTATCCCCTAAAAGCTCTTATTCACTTTGCCAAGGGATCCCCCCTTAAGGCTTACATAACAAAATTTGCTAATAAAAAAATGTATATACATCTTTGTGAAGATCTTCCTTGAAGAAACAAATCTTGAATTAGGTGGAACTCCATAAAGTTGCCTCATGACCCTTGGAAAGGTGTAGCCCCTAGCTGAATTCCCAAGTTCTTCCTCCCATGAATTCCCGAATCATAGATTCCTAAATTATTTGACAACAATCCATATTGAGCTCTCCAAACACATGGCTCCATCAAGTTGTCTGATGACCCTCAGAAGGGTATAATTCTCTATCATAGCTTCGTAAGCTCGCTGGAAAACCATCCATATTGGGCTCTTTAACAAACCCCCTTACCTATCTCCAAAATCAAACTTCACAATATATGTATTCTTGAAATCTATTAGCAACAAAAAAAAAAAAAAAAATTTGAAGCCAAAAATGCTTCTCATGCAAAGCATCATCCCAAAGTGAAAAGATGACTTGAGATGATATAATTTTCTCCATCCTACGATGCCACCAACCTCTAATATTGAAGGCTCATAGTACTAATGCATAACCACAAGAGTGGTTAGTAATAGCTTCATCATCTAATGAATCCTCATCTTCAATGTACACAAAGTTTCCTATATACAATTCATCTTTTGTATGTTCTTTTGTCCTCTTTTCCTCTACTAAAAGGGCTAAAATCATATCTTCTAAAATTTGGGAAGATATTTCGCTGAGTGTAAAAATAGCATTACTGTATTTTGAAGGAAAACTATTTAACAATATTGCTCTAGCATCATCATCATCTATCAGAGCCTTGACTTATGTTAGTTGTCTAAGGAGAGACCTCAAATTACTTATGTGATTTGACAGTGTGATTCCATCTTCCATCTTGAAACTGAATAATTGAAGTTTTAAAGAAAATTATGCATTAAGTGCTTTTACTCCAAACAACTTATTCAAATTATCCCAAATTTATGCTAATGATTTATCTAGATCTATGTGATGTAATTTAGAATAAAAAAGAGAAAGACCAATAATGGCCTTGGCTTTATCATCTCTATTATTTAGCTCCAATAACTTATTTGCCTTTGTAGGTGCTTTTTCCTTTCCACTCACTATTCCCCATTAATTCTTATTCATTAATTGCATTTGAATTTTTATTTTCCAAATATGAAAATTAAAACCAAAATAGTTATCTAACATATCTACTACAATCTCCATAATGATATATTTCCTTTAAACCAAACTCTAAAACACTTATATCATCAATTAACTCATAATATTAAGCATAATAGCAAATTTCCACTCACCTGAATTGAACATGGGACAACTCCTTCTACATACCAATCTTTCCTTGATCTCCCAATTTTAAAACATAGGCACAAGGATGATTAATGCCCTAAAGTTATCGATTTCACACTCGGTCCTCCTTCAGAATGACTGGATTTCAACCAACAAATTGCACAAACAATTCGTATTTCTCTCCAACAAGAAACGACAGTTACAGGAAGAGTGTTGGAAAATTAAATGATCCTGAGCCTCTTCCCGTCCACCTACCTGTTAGGAGCATTCGATGCCAGCAGCTGGAAGATTGTTTTGGAGAATGAAGGCAGATTATTCTGTTACCAGAGAAGAGTCAGTTGAGAAGAGTCAGTTGAAAGAAGAAGTTTTTTCTGTGTAGCAGTAGACTGCAGACAAAGAATTTTTTTCTATTTGAGCTTCTGAAAGCTCCTAAACAGTAGCAGCTGTTTGTTTTGTGTGTGAGCAAATATTTGTCCTAAAGAGCTCTACATAGCTCAGTCTAGTGAGCTCCTAGTAGCTCCTGAAGTTATTTGAACTTGGTTGAGCAGCTAATTGCTCCCAGCAGATTGTGATTCATAGCTTAGAATTTTCTTTCAGTAGTTTATGTTTTAATCTTTCCTGTATTGATCATTTCTAGCATAGTTAATCAAAAGGAAAATATTGCATACCCAAATTTGTCTCATGTGTTTTTGGTTATTCTGCATTTTGTGCATTCCCTTGTTTGTGATTTGGGGAAACTGAGCCGCAACTCTGTGTTTTCTGTGCAATCAAAAATTAAGACATGGTATCAGAGCCATAGGCCCCATTTCCTTGTGAGTTAGGAATTTTTTTTTCTGGTTTTTGAGTTTATTGTGTAGGAGACATGGCTAGAGATGAAGGAAAGAGCTGGCAGCAACCACCGTCCTTTAATGGACAAAAGTTCTATGATGTTTGGGAAAAGAAGATGAAGACCATTATGGTCGCCAATGATTTGTGGGAGTTTGTGGTCAATGGATTCAATGATGTAACTGACCCAACAACATATGTTGTGCTCACAAACAACTAGAAGAACTAGTTAAAGGAGTTAAGGAGGAAGGACGCTAAAGCTTTGAGTTTGATAGAAGCAGCCTTGACAGAGGCCATTTTTCCTAGAATAACAGTAGCTAACTATGCAAAGGAAGCTTGGGAAATCCTCCAAACCTATTACAAAGGGATTGACAAGGTCAGATTGGTGAAGCTCCAGATGCTTCGAAGATAGTTTGAGACTCTTGAAATGAAGGACAGTGAGTCCATTTATGTTTTCCACATAAGACTCTCCGGTTTGATAAACCAGTTGAGAGTGAATGTTGATATCATTGATGATCAAAGGATTGTAGAGAAAGTCTTTAGAAGTTTACCCACGAAATTTGATGCAGTGGTGATTGCCATTGTAGAGGCAAAGGATCTCACAACATTGTCTATTGATGAGCTGATGGGTTCTTTGCAAACCCATGAGCAGCGCCTAAATAGGTCTCCAAGTACCTCCCAAGAGCAAGCTTTTAAAGCTCAGTCAAATGCAAGAGGTAGGGGGAGAGGAAGAAATAGTGCCAAATGTGGTAGAGGAAGATTTGGACGTAGTAATGCTGGAGAAGAAAGCTCAGCACAAGCAAATATCCAAGAGGGAGTGAGCAACTCTCAGATTAGCTCCAGAAAAGGCAAGAAGAACAGCAGTTCGAATCTGAAGAATGACGAGCAATGTTGAATGCTACTACTGTCATAAGTTCAACCATTATGGAAGTGAGTGTTGGACCAAGTAGAGAGATTAGTCAAAGAAAAGTGCGAATGTGGCTGAAGGAAACCAATCCACAACCTTCATCATGTGCAACATTAGTGAAGAAGTCAACCCTGAAGTCTAGTATTTGGATAGTGGTTGCAACAACCACATGAGTGGTAATGAAAGTCTTTTTTCTTTCATTGATAAAAATGTAAAGTCTGAAATAAGAATGGGGAACAATGGAGTAGTTCCTGTTGTTGGAATAGGATCTATTATGATCTGCAACAAGCAAGGTGAGAAGAAGGAGATAAAAAAAGTATTTCTTGCTCCTGGATTAAAGCACAACCTAATGAGTGTTGGTCAGCTGATCCAAAATGGATACAAAGTGTTGATGGAGAAGGGTGAATGCATCATTTATGACAAGAATGAGAGGATGAAGGTGTTTGCAGCAGTCCAAATGACAAAGAACCAGATGTTTCCGTTGAAGATTGAGACATGTTTCTCATCTCAGTCCATTGCTGCACCTCTCAAGAATGGAGAATGTATAGCAGTACATCAAGTAGCACTCAAGAGCACCATTCAAGATCCCTCCAAACTATGGCATCTCAAGTATGGACATTTAGGCTATGCTGGTTTGAGTCTTTTGTCCAAGAAAAGAATGATTGATGGTTTGCCAAAAATAGTAGAGCCTAATGTTAGATGTGAGGCTTGCATTTTAGGCAAGCAACGTAGGTAGCCCTTTAAATCAGGAAACTCTACAAGGGCAAGAGCACCATTGGAGCTAGTGCATACTGATTTAGTAGGCCCTATGCAAATCATTTTTGTTGGTAAGAGCAGATTTTTTATGACCTTTATTGATGATTACAGCCATAAGACATGGGTCTATTTTTTGCAACATAAATCTGAAGCATTTGACAAGTTTTTGATGTTTAAGGCCCAGGCTGAAAAAGAGAGTGGACATGTGGTTAAGGTCCTAAGGTCAGATAGAGGAGGAGAGTATACCTCTAATTTTTTTGTGAATTTTTGCAAACAAAATGGCATCAAGAAGGAGCTAATAGCCAGTTATACTCCGCAGCAAAATGGAGTGGCTAAAAGAAAGAATCGAACCATCGTGGAGATGGCAAGGAGCATGATAAAAGTAACAAGACTCCCGACTGAATATTGGGGAGAGGCTGTAGCAACAACTGTTTATTTGATAAATAGAATTCCAACAAAGGCGATCTATGACAAGATACCTCAAGAGGCATGGACAATATGCAAGTGGACAGTTGAGCACTTGAGAGTGTTTGGGTGTGTAGCATATGCACATGTGTCTAAAGAAAAGAGGTAGAAATTGGAGGACAAGGGTGAAAAATGCATTTTCACGGGCTATAGTGAAGAGTGCAAAGCCTATTGGCTATATAATCCGGTCACCAAGAAGATAGTGATTAGTAGGGACGTGGAGTTCCTTGAAGACAAGTCATGGGATGGAGTGGTAGAATCTGATAGCTCAGAACCGCTCCTGACAGCTCCTGAAGAAGCAAAAACTGAACCTGAAGTTTAACAAGAAAAGTCTGCAGATGCTCCTGAAAGTATTAGACGAGCTCCTGAAGAGCTCCTGAGAGCTCCTGAAAGCTCTCGACGGCTCCTGACAACTCTTGAAGTCAGAGGATAGTCAACAAGACAGTCAGGCAGATTGTCACAGTCAGTCAGAAGATTGACTCATGAAGGTATCAGTCGAGCTCCTGAAAGGCCCCTGAGAGCTCCTGAAGTTGGTAGACAGCCAGAGATTCGGCTGCAGAGAGCTCCGGATGAGCTCCTGAAATTTTTTGAAGAGCTCCTGAAGTACCCTTGAAAGCTCCTGAAATGAACAGACAGAAAGGAAAGCAACCAGAGACAGCCAGAAAACTGGCTCCTGAAAGTGCCAAAAAATTGACTCTTGAAGAGCTCCTGAGAGCTCCTGAAAGCTCCGGAAGAGCTCCTGAAAGCTCTGGTAGAACTCCTGAAAGCTTCTGAACCTTCCTGCTCAGCACAACAACAACACTAGTGAAAGTACAGATCCACGTCTCGCAACCTTAATGCTAAAGAAGACCAAGAGTCTAAGGGAGATCTACCAAAATGAAAGGTATGATGAAGAATTTGATGAGAGTGTGAACTTTGCATTATTTTCTCATGGTGATCCAATTTATTTTGAAGAAGCCGTGAAAGAGGAGAAATGGTGTGAGGCTATGGATGAGGAGATAGATGTAATAGAGAGGAACAACAAATGGGAGTTAACTAATTTGCCTCCAAACAAGCATGTTATTGGTATGAAATGGGTCTACAAGACCAAATGCAACGCCAAATGAAGGATAGACTGGCACAAGGCAAGATTTGTTGTCAAAGGGTACAAACATGTTCAGTTTGGGAGAGATTACAATGAAACATTTGCCCCCGTTGCAAGAATGGAAACCGTGCAGGCAGTCATAGCAATCACAACCCAACACATGTGGAAGGTATTTCAAATGGATGTGAAGTCTACCTTCCTTAATGGAGTGTTAAATGAGGAGGTTTATGTGAAGCAACCATTCGGATATGAAGTTTCGGGTCAAGAACACAAGGTTTATAGGTTGAAAAAGGCTCTTTATGAGTTGAAGCAAGCTCCACGGGCATCATACAGTAGGATTGACTCATATTTGATGAGCAATGGCTTTAGAAAAAGTGATGGTGAGCCCACTCCTTACATCAAGGCAGCAAATGGTAAGGTTTTGATTGTTGTCTTGTATGTTGATGATTTAGTATTCACTGAGGATGATGATTTCCTCATTGCTGATTTTAAAGAGGCCATGGAAAGAGAGTTTGAAATGATAGATTTAGGTCTCTTGAGTTATTTTCTAGGAATAGAAGTAAAACAAATGCATGATGGTATAATTATCTCTCAAGAAAAATATGAAAATGAGATCTTGAAGAGATTTAGAATGCTTGAAAGCAAGCCCGCCCCAACACCAATAGCCATAGGTTTGAAGTTGAGCAAAGAAGATTGCAGCAGCAATGTGGATCCGACCATGTTTAAGAGTTTGGTTGGAAGCTTAATGTATTTAACAACAAATAGGCCTGATATAATGCACAGTGTGAGTCTTATTTCTAGGTTTATGGAGACTCCACGGGACACCCATTAGCAAGCGGGTAAAAGAATCCTGAGGTATGTGAAAGGAACCAAAGGATATGGCATTATGTACATAGCAACAAATGAATTTGGGATGGTTGAATACACGGATAGTGATTGGGTAGGAAGTTTAGATGATAGGAAGAGCACATTGGGCTATGTGTTTCATTTGGGTTTAGGAGTCATCTCATGGGCTTCCAAGAAGCAACCTATCATTTCCCTATCAACAACAGAGGCTGAATATATAGCAGCAAATGTAGCAGCATGTCAAGCTATTTGGTTGAGAAGAATCTTGGTGGATTTGAGAGAAGAACAAGAGGATGGAACAATAATTTATTGTGACAATGTTTCATCGATAGCTTTGGCGAAAAATCCTGTGTTTCATGGAAGAAGCAAGCACATTGAAATTAGGTATCATTTTATCAGAGAATTGGTTGAGAATGGTGAAATTAAAATGGCATTTTGCAGGTTTGAGCAGCAGCTAGCAAACATATTCACCAAGCCTTTGAGCAAGGATAGTTTCGAGTGCTTGAGAAGCAGTTTGGGCATTGTTGATTTGGATTAGATTTGATCCTGTTTGTTGGCTCAAGATCAAGGGGGAGTGTTGGAAAATTAAATGTGCTTGAGCCTTTCCCGTCCACCTACCTGTTAGGAGCATTCTATGCAAGTAGCTAGAATATTGTTTTGGGGATTGCCTTTCCCACTTGCTCCTGACGTGCACCTGAAGACTGCAGAAGAAGTAAATGAAGTTAGGAATTTTTTGAATTCCAATTCAATGTTGGTAGGTGAATTTGAAATTGAGAGGGAATGTGATTGAAGACAAAAAGAATAAAGGTAGATTATTTTGTTACCAGAGAAGAGTCAGTTGAGAAGACTTAGTTGAAAGAAGTTTTTTCTGTGCAATAGCAGACTACAGACAGAGAATGTTTTTCTGTTTGAGCTTATGAAAGCTCCTGAACAACAACAGCTGTTTGTTTTGTGTGTGAGCAGAGATTGCTCCTGAAGAGCTCTACGTAGCTCAGTCCAGTGAGCTCCTAATAGCTCCTGAAGTTATCTGAACCTGGTTGAGCAGCTGATTGCTCCCAGCAGATTGTGATTTGTAGCTTAGAATTTTCTTTCAGTAGTTTATGTTTTAATCTTTCCTGTATTGATCATTTCTAGCATAGTTAATCAAAAGGCAAATATTGCATACCCAGATTTGTCTCCTGTGTTTTTGGTTATTCCACATTTTGTGCATTCCCCTGCTTGTGATTTGGGGAAACAGAGCCACAACTCTGTGTTTTCTGTGCAATCAGAAATTAAGACAAAGAGGAGCATGCCATAGAATAATATATCAAATATCCATGGCTATATCAGATCTGTATCACACAATCTAGTCACCAAGTTCTCTACTAATGAATCCTCTTGTTGTTGTGATACCATAGAATCATTCAACAAATGGCTTGATACACTCCAATGGCCGATATCTCATGCGTCTCACTTGTGATGGCCGGTCAAAAATCCTAGGCGCATTGCAGGAGGTTTGCTGAATTCAAGTGACCCAAGTCAATGTTGGGCTTCACCTCATTGAATCTTCATTCCATTACCCAACAGTCTAACTGCCTTCTAAAAAACTTCACGCCATTTCTCGTCACCCGCTAACTCTGATCAAATCTTCATATTCCAGGCACAGAAGCAATGTTGCTCTGATACCAAATGTTGGAAAATATCATTGATTTGAATATTGTGGTGAACATTTGATACTACATAGGTGCATATAAATGAGAAATGTAGTTACACCAACTGCATAACCGTTAAAATTGGCACAACCAACATATGTAAACAATGTAATATCACTAAAATATGTTATGCTAAGGGAGAGGAGTTGATGGTGGGTAGGGTAACTTTGAGTGAGGGGTCCACGTCATTAGCGTCCGAGTCAAACAATTTTTTTTTGCCATGTCTCTTGACTGTGAAGCATCCCCTCCTTTTTTTGGCAAAAATTGTGCACGTTTATCAATTTTTTTGGACCATTTTTCATAAACCATAAAAAAGGTCATGGATAGATAGTGGGTCACTAAGTCATGTAATATTGGTATGCTGATGTGGCATTACATGATTGGCCAATTTGTGTATTTTTTGAATTAAAGTGATTTGTAGTTGGATATTAAATGTAAATTTATTGGCACTTTTATTGCCCAAAAGTGGGCCCCAAGCCGTCCAAAACTGGCACCAGACTATCCAAAACTATACCCACGATCGACTTCTCTCCCTTAACACTTACATGTATATAGTAACAAATGGCATGATCTTGTGTAAAGTTGGGCTCATTTTCCTAACTTTATTTATTTATTTAGACTAATATCCCTATACATATAGCTCTACACTATCCATTTATAGATAAACTATTGCATTTATTTTATTCCTCTACTTATCACACTTATCTATGGGACTACTTTTATTTAGTCATTTACCACCCAAAATTAACTACTATCTCATTCTAGGATAGGTTTGAGGTTGAAGGTGAAACCTCATTGATATAAATATGTTCCCTTTAGATTTAAAATTTATCCAATTGCCTCCCTTTACTCTTCTACCTTGATCTAACTAAAAAATATATTTGATGCAATGTGCTAGTATTTAAATACATTTAAGACATTCTTTCTAATCATAAGGCAATAATCAACTACAATGAACTATTCATCTTCTAATAAAAAATAAAGCATTTGAAATTACATCATATTAGAGCATTGGAGTAACTAGTAGTGACACATTTTGGTTTGGTACAATAAAAAGCATAAAAATATACATATTTAGGTACTTTCCTACTACTTTCAATCTTCAATTTCTAGGGATTTATCTCAATCAAATCCCTTGTGACATAATCATAATGCTTTAAAGTATTTTTAAAATACCACCAAGTCCCCAAGCATTCAAAATGAGTAAAGAAGGAGGTCATATATCAAAATAATTTGTAAAGCATAAAATCACTAATTGCTAGGACAAATTTGGAGCTTAAGTAGAAATTCACATCCACAAATTTGTCTTAGAATCATGAACATGTTCTTTGAAAAAATAGATTCAATGTAAAATTTCAAGCAACTCACTAAAACAAACATTATTACCAAATTTTGACATCATATAGATTCCAAAATCTCACCTATATGATCTTCATTCTTCAATTTATGAACTATATATCATCTTCCATCTCATTTAATTTCTCAAACTCATTATCCAAATTACTATTTCCAATTATATTTAACTTATCTTTAAAATATACCTAATTAATCTAAATTAACCCCAAGGAAAATTTTCACATACATCTCTATCTTTAACTATAAGCCAAATTTATTAAATTAAACACAATTAAACGTGGTTGGAGAATTTTGGTGGGAAATATTTATATAGCCATCAGAATCATGTCTATTGAAACTCATGATGGGAGGATTAGATCTCTGGAATATTCAACAGGCAAGATGTTACCACGATGATGGATCTCCTTGAGTAAGACGCTTTGGAAGATGCAAAAATGACTTGAATTTGATGGTTGCCCCTCCCTATCAAGAAATTTTTATATGAGTTATACATTTGAAGTTGCCCTTACAAATATTTTTTTATTATAAAAAAGAATTATATAGGAACTAAACATACATCAGAATATTTTATATAAATTTTGATTATTTATTTGTAATCTTCTCTTAAATATGATAAATTCTTAAAGATAAATTTTTCACAATTTATAATGTTAATCTGAATATTTTTGAATTAGATTACTTATGTAAATTTTTATCTTCATCAATATTTGAGATCACATTCCATAATATATCATTAATATGAACAAGCAAAAGAAAAAAAATACTCTCCTAATAATAGATTATATAATATGATCGAAAACATTAAAAAAAACTCAAATAATCTTAACCTAAAAATATTCAAACTAATGAAAACTCGTAAGTACATCCATACGGGAATCAAATTTATCCGCGCCAGCAGCATAGTCGCCTTGTTGGTTGTCACATGTAAAATACTGAGAATGAGCATAGTCCTTTTCTAGAAGATTGTTGCAAAGGCTTCACCTTTTTCTAGATTCGTCTCGTTACTCTTTCAGATTCCACGCTTATTATGTCTCTTCGCTACACCCAAATCCACATGTTAGAGATATAATACTCTGGCTGAACTGCTTAGAGATTTGCGCTTACTGACGAGAATAAATGATTTTTTAATCAATCTTTCTTTCTCAGGTTGTTTTTAACACAGTCAGTTGGGATAGCATCAATATTCTTGGCTGGTAAATAAAGCTGTGCTTTGAGAGAGAAGTTTAGTAATGGCGTCTACTGATCTGAATGGCGAGTGTAAAGTGGACATCATTGTTGGTGATAAGCCTCGAAATAGGACACACCTGAGAAAAGCGGGGAAAAATGTGAAATCTAGCATTGAGGCCTCCTTGGGGAAAATATGGAAGGTTGGAAAAGAAGATCCATTAAGGCTTATACATTCCATGAAATTTGGAGCGGCTGTCTTTGGTCTCTCTCCTCTATCTCATTGATCCCTTGTTCAAAGGCGTTGGAGATAATGCCATTTGTGCAGTGTTGACAGTCGTGGTCGTCCTTGAATTCACTGCAGGTAATAAACCCTTAACTATTTGAAATTCCAACGTTTAGATCATCTCTGGAAGTCTCTTTAGGACCTTTGGGATGAAGCAAACCGATATAGATAATGATTATTTATTTACTTATTTCTAATTAGGAGACGACAAGTAAACAGAGAAACGAATGCTCGAGTGGACTTGTTGTTTAAACAGGGTCTACTTTGAGCAAAGGGTTGAACAGAGGTTTAGGCACTCTGGTGGCAGGCTCCTTAGCCACCTGTGTCAGTTGCTTATCTAGGCACGCAGGAGAACAAGGCGAGGCTATTGTCATCGGTTTCTCAGTTTTTGTTCTAGGTAAGTAACTGATTTCTGGATGATTTCTTTAAAAATGATTGTCTTTTACTCGACTCTAGTAAGTGCCTATTTTGTGTCTGCAGGCGCGACTGCTTCTTTTACTCGGTTCTTCCCTACAATCAAGAGAAGATATGACTATGGAGTTCTGGTCTTCGTTCTCACGTTCAATCTTATAACTGTCTATGGTTATCGGGTGGATAACATATTCCGTATGGCACGTGTACGTCTCTCCACCATAGCCATTGGAAGTGGTTTGTGCCTCGTCATCAATGTGCTTGTTTACCCCATCTGGGCAGGGGAGGATCTTCACAACTTTACTGCTGATAAATATGAAGACCTGGCTCAATCCCTTGAAGGTAATAAAGATTTGAAAATTAGTTTCTATTTCCATTAGCTTCTTGGACACGGATGAAGAAAAAGATGATCACTAAGTATATAACAAAGTGTGATCTAAAAGTTTAATAAAATAAATAAATATATGTCTAACTCATTTTCATTTTCATGGACTGAAATACTCATGTAAACTATTCTTATAATCATTTCAAACCAATATTAAATTTTTTTTAGCCCTCGAGATAACTTCGACAATATTTTGACAAATAATTTCTATTTGAATTAACATCACATCCTAATCTATCATTAAGATAAAGAAAAAGATATATATAAGGAAATATGGTCCAAACTAAATTCAAAAAATCCCTCATTTTCATTTTCGTGACCATGAAAATTTTATGTAAGTTATCCCTATACTGAAGATATGCATGATCAATAGTTTTATGTTTTAGTTTTCGTTTTAGTTTTCTTCTAGTTTTTTATATGCATTAATAAAACTACATATCTATACAGTAGAAAAAACAGCTTTCTTTCTTTTATTTTTTTTGGTCTTATCTATTCTTGTGCTGCAGATCAATTGTCTTTATAAGACAGTTTGATGTAATTATTTTTCACATAACACAATCAATCATTTATTTTCAGACAGCTTCATGTAATTATTTTCCACATAACACAGTCAATCATTTATTTTCAGCTGTTTGTTTTGTTTATGAGCATATCTGTTCAATTTTTTTGACTTTAGAATTGTATCATTCATATATTCAATCATTTCAAACTTAGTACTGTATCTCTTTGAGCTGTCAGGATGCGTTCAGGAATACTTTGATGGACGCGATGATGAAATGGACGGAGATGAAAGCGACAAAACATCAGAAGATGCCATATACGAAGGATACAAATCTGTGTTAGATTCCAAAGCCAAAGACGAGTCTCTGGTACGCTATTTAGGGTTTAATCACTCTGCTGATTTATTTAATCATGGACGTAAAACTAAAATGAGTTTATTGGAGGAGACGTTTGCTAGGGGAGAGGATCCAATAGTTGAGCATGTTCTAATAGTTGTGATAGTAGTTGTTAATATAATGCCCAATAGTTGTGATAGTAGTTGTTTATATAATGTCAATAGTTGTGACTTGACTACCCATAATTAAATAAAATGTATTCTTTTGATCTAAAAAGTAACCAATCATGTGATGCCACATCAGCGTTCAACTATCCATGATGTGAATGCACAAGTATTGGTAGCACTTTTTTTGGGGTCTTTTTAGACACCTTGACAAAAAGCATGCTGATGTGGCCCTGAAACGAAAGTTATAAGCAGGGGACTTGCCAAGTAAGCTGCTGTAAAAAATTGAGAGTGATTTAAAATTTCCACGTAGAATAATTAGAAGCGCGAAGTTAGGATGCACAACTACTAGGTCCTCTCCCCTAGTTGGGAGTCAATGCATGGGCCATTTCAGTATAGGTATCCATGGAAGCAGTATGTGAAAATTGGAGCCAATCTTCGGCATTTAGCATATTCTATTGTAGCCTTGCATGGATGCTTGCGATCCGAGATTCAGGTATATATATGCATAGAAAATCTCTGTTATGGGCTGTACTTAACAACTAAAAAATAAGATAATTAGTTACGAATAAGGTTTAAAAATGACATTGAGCGCATATAATCTATAAATGAATGCTTATTTCCTGCTGACTGAAGAGACACTTCTTATTGAATACAAGATAATGCAGACACCGCATTCTGTTCGTTCGGTGATAAGGAAGCCACGCCTCAAGGTCAGTGAGGAAGCGGCAAAAGTACTACGAGAGCTGTCGTATTCTATCAGACACATGCGGAGAAGGAACTCAGAAACCATGATGGAGCACTTACAGCTTGCTTTGAAGGATTTACAGACTGCCTTGGATGGCCTGCAAAAACATTTCATGAATTGCATTCCGATAAAATCAGAGGACTTCGAGCCCAAGTCGATGAACAAGTCGAGCCCATCAACTCGCCAAATGGAGAAATTTGGTGTAGCTCAGCGAGTTTGGAGGAGCCCAACACGACAAGGCTCTTCAGAAGAGGGGTGTCGTTAGGAGATCAACAGCAGGATGAAGGAAAAAGCCTGGCACACACACAATCTCATTTTTCTGTTGAAGAAAAAGCGAGGGGGCGTAGTATTGAATATGCAAAGGAGCTTCCCCTCGCCACCTTTGCATGGCTTCTGGTGGAAAGCGTAATGAGGATTCAGCATGTTGTGGAAGCGGCTGACGAGCTGGCAAGGCGTGCACACTTCAAAACATGCATCCCTTGTTATGCAAGATCAAGAAAGGTTTCTGCTCCTGAGACTCCCAGAAGCAGAGTATCGGAGAGCCATGCCACTTCTCAAGCTGCAGAGTGAAAATCTCTTGCAATTTGCTGCGCTGGTAAATGATACTATTTCTCTTGTGAATAATCACAAGAAAATATATTGAAGAAGAATAAAAATATTACTTCCATCGAAAGGATTTGCCAAGTGACGGTGTTCAAAGCTTGAGTAGAATAACTGGAGCGGGCAAAAGATCTGCAAAACGTTTTGAGCACATATCGTACAGAAATGTAAATGATGGTTACATGTGTGTTTCGTTCCGTCCCTTATTTCGGGGAAAATGTCGGATGACAATTCTAAACATGTGATATTGTTATTAGGATTCAACCCCATAGTTTTACGAGTCAAATTTATTGACCCATGTTTCATGAATAGTGGCTAATAAGAACCCATCTCTCATGATAGTGAATGGTCCAATTAGCACTCCTTGCATCTAGGTGATGCTCACAGAGGTGAAGTACTAGGCCTTCCCGGGAGGTCACCCATTCCGATACTACTCCAGCTCAAGCACACTTAACCACAAAGTTTCCCCCAAGATTAAGTCCACTTAGCTTGCAACCCCATTTGCAAAACCTTCAACAAGTGTTGTGTTTTATGAACCATTCATTATAGAGCTCCTTTAGCTCATCAATTGATAAGTAGAAGGTATTTTCCATAGTGTGTCAAATTGTGATATTGCTATTAGGATTCAACCATGTAGTTTTACGAGTCAAACTCATTGACCCATGTTTCATGAGTTGTGGCTCATAAGAACCCATTTCTCATGATAGTGAATGGTCCACTTAGCACTCATTGCATCTAGGTGATGCTCACAGAGGTGAAGCATTGGGCCTTTCGATGAGGTCACCCATCCCGATACTACTCTAGCTCAAGCACGCTTAACCATCGAGTTTCCCCCAAGGTTAAGCCAACTTAGCTTGCAACCCCATTTGCAAAACCTTCAGCAAGTTTTTGTGTTTGTGTTGTAGACCTTAGGTTGAAGAAGGAAGATCTCTTGAAGAGAAAAATTGGAAAAGTTGTCAAAGTTGCAGAAGTTGTCACCTTTGTTGTCAACCATGGAAACTCAGATCCCAAATTTATTTTTGACTTTTCGATAGTGGGATCTGGGGGAATCAAAAGTGCAAACCTAAGGCCCGAGGATTGTGAAATCAGATTTTAATTCCTGTAAAATGACTCATTCCCCAGAGGGCGAATGAGTCTTAGATAGCTTTTCAGAAAGTGTTTTAGGTGATAGGTACATAGTGTTTAACTGTTCTCAGATCTACCAGATCTTTGTTGTTTATCATAGTTTTCTGATTCATCTATAAGATCTAGGTGTTAGCTTTCATAATTGTGGTGATTTACTATTTTTAATTTTTCTCCCAAAAGTGTTGTTTTGGTTGATACCCCCTCCTCAATCATAATGAAATTAGTAGATTCCCTCATTAAGTTGACTCACCTAAGGGTTGCAAGTAAATTCTTTGTGTGGATCTTTTTTCCTAATGAAACAAAAGAAAATAGGTCCATCATATCCCCGTTTCCCCCATTTCAAATTGATTAAACATATTTTTCTATATTTCATTATGGTGAACCCCACTTTATACAACAAAATTCTAAAATTTGGAGTCTATTTAAACCTTAGATTTAGGATTTGTATTAATTTACATTTCATTGCATTATTTTGCATCTCATTTAGGGTTTTAGAATTGCATTTTGTATACTTTAAAATCTAAAAATTCAAAAAATTGTATGCATATTACATTGATTTTACATAATATTTACATATTAGTGTACTTTTCATCATTCACATTCAAAAATTGAGTCAAAATTGCATTTTAAAAAGTGTCATATTGTTCATCATTTATCATTAATTTCACTTGAATTTGGAAAAAATTGTCACGTAAACCACAGTCTAAGACCTGAAATAGAGAACACATACAACAACCCAGAAATTGCAATTTTTTATTTTTTCAAACCCTATACAAGGACCCATTCGCCCATGGGAAAATGAGTCCTTGAAAGCCTATCAAAAACAATTTTTTTGAGCATTTTTTTGGTCTTTTGCACTTCCTAGATCTGCTGGTAAACCACTATTTCAGTCTATCAATTTTCAAGAATTTTTGTTTTATACATTAGGTCTAAGCATCCATTTAGTTTAGGCATTGCAAATTGGGAAAAAAATTGCATGTTTCAATTGTGGATAGTTTCAAATTTGTATATGTTCACTTAATTTTTAGCATCTTTTCATAGTTTAGATAGATTATTTTGCATTTTACAATCATTGTAAACCAAAAACCACCCTAAAAACATCAAAATAAAAACCATAAACTAAATGATAAACCTTGGAGAAACATATCATTCAAACTCTTGAGTTGTGATAACTTTAACATGTTAGATGAAGCCCTTGAGGACTTCATCTAACCTAGATCATCCACTACAGCTTTGGCGCAAGAGGATGCATGATAGACAATCATGACAATCATAGTTGCTCTTCTCCCAATACCTCTCCTACTTGTGATGAAGGTATCTTGGTGTTTGAAGACCCAATTATTGAGTGTCATGAGAAATTTGATTGTCCCTCTTTTATTGCTACATTTCTCTCAACAAACAATAAGATGGATGGCATAGATGAAGATATTAAATTCACATTAGATCCCCCCTCACTAGAAGGTCATCTAGGTAACTCAATTGAGGTTATGAACACACAAATGGGATCTCCTTTAATTAGTGAGCCTCCTAAATCACCTCCCATCATAGGAGCTCATAAATTATCTCCAAGACATATCTTGAATTTTACAAGGAAACTTGATAGTACACAATGTTTCGTAGCAACCGAGTTACAATATCATTGCTCACACATATAAAACAAGGAACAATAGGTAACCACAAACCACTCATGCTTCATTACCATTTCCTCAACCTATCTTTCTTAGTGCTCCTCATTTTCCTTTACATGGTGGAAAGGAGTATGATCTTGTTAAACAACTTAAAAATACTCCCGCTAAGATATCCTTATGGGATCTTATTCAAACATCACCTACATACAATAGGATGCTCCAAGAAATTTTGTAGAAGAGTGATATCCAATTTTTGGTGAAATTTGAATGATGTAGTGACCTCCTTTGACTGTATGCAAGTGACAAAGTCAGATATCACATTCTGTTGACATGAATTATCCTTGCTTGAGATCTAAAATAAGCATGATGTCTTAATGATAAAGGTGATCATTAATGAAACCGTAGTTAGGTGCATCCTCATAGATAATGGAGCAAGTCTTAATATTTGTAGCATTGATCTCCTAGATAAAATTGGTGTGGACAAGAAGCTTATTCAACTCAATGGTGTTACTATTTGTGGCTTTGAAAATGTTAATAGGGAACCATTAGGAATTATCACATTACCCATTGAGGTTAGACTTGTAGTTTTTCCTACCCCTATCCATATAATGCGAAGACCTCTTTCATACAACCTTCTCCTAGGGAGACCATGGATTCATGCTATGAAAGGAGTCCCATCTACTCTCCATCGTGAAATGAACTTTGGATACAAAAACAAGATATATATTTTTGAAGCAGATGAACAAAGCTATAATTCACACGTTCAACATGATCATAACACTTCCAACTCCCCTAACATTTTGATTCCAACTTCAAAGGCAGAACCTATACAATTTGATGGTAATCCTAATTTTATTTCACCTACAACAAAACTATTAGGTGACGATTGGGGGCTATTAGATTTTACACCTTGTTTCAAAGAAGAGTCCAAAATCTCACCCTCAAAGTCCAAAGATTCAAATACAAATGATTCATCTTTAAACACATGCTTTTAGAGATGACTGGGGTTCATTAGATTTTACATGCTCATTTATGGGAGAGTACAAAATCTCACAATCTAAACCAAAACAACCTTGTGTTTCATTTGCTCAACTTGGTTTTTTTGGTGTAATTAAATAATTAATTACACTTACATAAGTTTACTTAGACATTCATTTATTCGTAGGTATCATTTTCTAGGTGATAGGATAAAAGATTGTTTCTAGAAGTCTTAGTTGGCTTTTCTATAACTTATCTTATCTAGCTATATTTTGCATGACTCCTAGGTAGTTAGTTTGTTGGTTGTCTCATGTCATAGGATTATGACATTTTTCAACATCATGCTCATTACTACATTTCAACCTTGCCTATTTAAGGAAGGTCTTTGTACACATTTGTAATATACTTCATACATCATCATTTGATAGGTCTTAATATCAAGCAAGCTCATTTTCTTGCATATCCTCTTGTAGAAGGTTTTCATTTTTTTTGCAGGTGGTCTTGGGTGTTGAGCTAGTATCTTTAGCTCTTACATGGTATCAGAACCACATCTTGCAAAACCCTTCTCAGATTTGAGGGTGGAGCTATTGCTAGTGAGAGATCTAGGTTGTTTTTAGTAAAGTTGAGTATGCTCTTCTCTTGCATCATATGATGACTTGGAGAATCAAAAAAACTTGAAAAAACAGCAAATTGGAGGTTGTCTCTACATGTGGGCTTTCATGGAAAGTCACTTTTGGCTCGTGTTGGAAGATATTTGAGCTTAGATTCGAGTTCAAGGTAGCTGAGAAAGTCATAATTGACTTTTTTTTGCCTAAATCTAACATTTCTAGCCAAAGTTATGGAGGTTTGAAGATTTGCAAAATCTAGGAGTTGTAGAGCTTCTGGTGCATTTTCAGGAAGATCTCACCTCACCATAGTCTTCAGGAGGCCCAAGAGATGAAAATCGATATATAATTTTCCCTATTTTTCCCTCAATTATTCGTGAGACAAAAAAAATTCACCCGAGGTGGTCGTACAACCCCTAGGTATAGGGTACGATTTATTTATTTTGTAGAAAAATAATTCAAAAATTATATTCTACACTTTTGATTATATCAAGAAAATTTTATATATTTTTGAGGCATAATATTCTTTGGGAGAATATTAAAAGAAGGTGTATGGGTTTATTATTCTCTTCGACCAAGTTTCTCTTTGCAGGGCTTTTAACTCTCTGCAGAGCCCATATTGTACATTGTTGGCCTTCCTTAACTCTCGTCGGTCGTTGGTACCCTGTCGCTGTCGACTGCATTGAAGATTTTTGTCAGCCCTTGTACCTTTGTCAGCCTGTGCATTTTTTTCTACTGTCCGTGGTGTTTTTTCTAGCCTTTGAACTATTCACTGGCATATTCTTTTCATGGCCATCCTTTTGTTGCAAAAATTGGCATTCATTGCTCCCCGATCGTCATCCATCACTGCACTGATCAGTACTATCGAGCACGATCATTCATTGGCATTCTTTTCAAATTTCAACCGTTTGATCTCTGTGCAGGATCATGATGGGCCAAAAAGTGGCAATATGATGGGTATGTGGTGACAACTTTTTTAACCCAAAATTGATGAAACGAAAAAGAGTTTTTAAAGGAGATTCTTAGCTTTCCACCAATATAAATTATGTTGTACTTTGAATTCAAATAAGTATTATTCATTTTCTATTTGAATTAAGACTAAAAGTCCTCGATTGATAGGTCGCATTGAAAACATCTATAGCTTTCAAATGGTATCACATTTTTGAATCCAAAACATCCATCACATTCTATGCTTTGCATACTATAGGATTAAAAATAAAAATTGAATTTCATGAAGTTTTACCAAGTTAAGGTGGTCAGACATACGAATTTTTATATTTTTAAAAATTTGTAATAAAAAATTCATAATTAATTATTTACTTAGAAAAAAATTACAAAAAAATATGCATCACATTAGACATGAGTCCTCTACTTCCATCTAAAATATTATAAAAAAATATTATTATTTTATTGTGGTTAGGTGGTCGACAGACACCTACTTATTTTTTTCCCCGAAATTTAAGTACTACTGCATTGAAATTTCAAATTTTCACCAAATAGATATATATTTTTAAACAAACCTAGTAGTTTAGAAACTACATTCAATTTTATACAAATTCTATTCTTATATATTTTTGAAATAGTATAGATAACTTATTCAAATTTTTACGCAAGTTGCCTAACTTTGATTTTCTCAATTTTATCCACATAGGGCCTATTTTTTTCCATGATGATCCTCAAGACATACCCTTCTCTCCTCTTCGTCGACTGTATTAAACCTCCATTGGCCGCATTAAACCTTTGTTGGTGTACCCTTTCTGCCTATGTACAATGGTTTGCACATGTCTTTTCAACTTGCGGAGGTGTACTTCTCAGAAAATGGTACAACTCATTTAAATATGTAGGTTTATATATTGGCTTTTAAAATTCTTTGTGTATTAAAAAAATTGCATTTTTCTAACAAGCCGACCATATAATTGTGTTGGCCGACGGTGGTTGTAATTTATTATGTTGCGGTCATATGAATGACCATGCCCTACCCCAAAGGAGCCCAATTATTGCACCTATTTAGTGTTGGCAGTGTTCTGATTTGGCCCCAAAGTGCCTAAAATAGGCCTTTTCTCATTTTTGCATAACTTTTCGCTACGATCTCCAAATTCTACAAATGAGATATCAACAAAAATCTCTTTCTGAGTACTTCGCAGTGGTGCAAGTATTTTTAATAGATTTTTCTATAGGTACAATTTATTTTCAACTAAAGTTAGATCACCCCTTTGGACCTCCGAGTTCATAACTTTAGCCAATTTCTCTGATTTTGGTGATTCAAGTTGCATTTGGAAGGTATTGAGGAGCTCTTTGATTTGGTTCATGTACTTTTTAAATTTTAGCCCCAAGTGTGAGATATTCATATTTTTGCATATTTACTTTGTACCTCATAACTTGGACATCTTGATTCTTGGAGAAGTTTTTCTTGTGGGGGGAGTTTATTTTCAGTTGTATTATTAGATTTGGGAGGTTTCATATCATTTTAATTGAGATATTTTCCATATTTGCACTCTTGGTACTTGTTGATCTCATGGTTGAACCAGGATTTGAAGTATTGACTCCTCATAACTATCACACATGGAAGGTAAAAATGTAGAGATTGCTTTGGTCAATGGTTTGTGGTCCACTTTGAGTGATCACCAACCTAATTTTTCAAGAGAATATGAATGATTTTCTCATAGGAATAAATGTGATGAAGCTATGGGTTTAATTGCAATGCATGTTTTAGATAGTTTATTCTTTCATATTGAGGAATGTACAACTCCTAAGCAGGTTTGGGATAAGTACAATACTCTCTTTGGTACAGTTAGTGAGGTACGTGCCATGTAGTTGGAGGCTGAATTGGCTTCAATTTCTACATATGCATTTTCCACCATTGAAGACTACTTGGTAAAATTCAAATCACTAAGATCTCAATTGGTAGGATGTGACAAGGAGAAAACTGATAAAGAGTGCATCTTTTCTTTTTTGTCTAAGTTGAAAGGTTCATTTGCATCTTTTCTACTTCCTTATATGCAACAATGGATGGCTTAGGTGATTCTTTTGTAATTCCATCGTTTGAGACATTTTGTGATAGGTTGACTAGACAACAATGAAAACTTGGTCAACTTGATACACATTCTAAGAATCATGCTTTAGTTGCATCATCATCATCTAAGGATAAAGGAAAGAAAAAGTTCAAACCTAAGGTAGAATCTAAAGAACCTCCCACCTCTTCAAAAGAGGAAAAACCTAAGAAGGAGAAGACTAAATGTGGTTATTGTAAAAAACCAGGGCATGGTGAACAAAATTGTTACAAGAAAGAGTTAGATAAAATGAGGCAACTCTTAAAGGAACACAACATTTATTTTCCTTCTAAGTCTAAAAGTTCATCATCATCTTCTTCTTAATCGACATCTACTACAGACACTGGTCATACATGAATTGCAAATAGGAGTGATATGATAGATGATTATAAACAGAAAGAACATGCACTTGTTGTCACATATGTTGAGAGGTCTCAAAATTGGATTCTTGACTCTAGAGCCTCCTATCATATATCAAGCCAACTTGAAAGGTTTTCATCTTTGAAGCATACTTCACTTATGAGTATCTTGATGGCTAATGATGTGTATCTTGATGTATTTGGTAAAGGGGTTATTGATGTGCCACATGGTATCTTTAATAATGTGTTGTGTATTCCTAATATTAAGAACAATCTTCTTTCAGTATATCAGATAGCATAGATTGGTAAATCAATTGAGCTTACTCCAAATTTAGTCTACATTTGAGATTTGGATACCAAGCAGCTTGTTGCAATGGGTAGGGCCAATCGTCAAGAAAATATCTACTACTTTTCTCATTTTGTTCTTGATGGTGAATGTTCCAGAAATGACTCCTAGATCCAATGTGGACAATTTTTCAGGTGGTGGATGTCATGGGTGGTTAAACCTCGTCATTCATAAGCCATGTAATGAGGTTGCATCTATTCTTGCTCCTTCATATTTAAGCCAGACTTCAGATGAGCAAGATACTTGTGGTTTTCCAGATTTGCACATATAGGATGGTTTCATGATAGGGTTATTAGATTTTGTACAGTCAGACTTCTTTAGCAGATTTGGAGGACTTGTTTGAGGGGGTTTCTCTCCTTCTTGATCATTCATCTTTGGAGTTTTCTCTTGAGTCTCCACTTTCTTTGTCTTCCTCCTTGATTGGGGTAATAACTAATTTTGTTGAGGCATCTTCAAAGGCTCTTGACACATCTTCAAGGATTTTTTGCTTCAAACTGCTTCCCTCTTGCTTCTTCATGGAGATGAATTTTCTTTAGCATCAACCATTGGATATTTTTCTTCCCAAGGGGAGATACATTGTTTATAGACATTTGATTCTCTTTTGTCTTTAAACATTCTTCAGTGGTTTTGGAGTTACTTTATTATGGGGGGGATATGTAGTCTCTTTCTTTCCCTCCTATGGGGGTATTTGGTAATATATATGTGATGGATGGTGTACTTGGGGCTATCATGGAGTCCTCCATCCTTCCTCACATGATTTGTTTCTTTTATTATTTTTTTCTCTCTTTTGGAGAGCAGTTTTGTCCCACTAGGTTTTCTCCTTTTCTTTATTTGTGAGAGATTTCTTTTTACATTTGTACATGGGTACCTAACATGGCCTAGTAGCCGGGACCTATCTTTGCATCATTTTAATAATAAACTTCTCCCTAATTTCACTTATGGGGGGTGTTGGTGTAATTAAATAATTAATTACACTTACATAAGTTTACTTAGGCATTCATTTATTCCTAGGTATCATTTTCTAGGTGATAGGATAAAAGATTCTTTCTAGAAGTCTTAGTTGGCTTTTCTATAACTTATCTAGCTTTTTGCATGACTCCTAGGTAGTTAGTTTGTTGGTTGTCTCATGTCATAGGATTATGACATTTGTCAACATCATGTTCATTACTACATTTCAACCTTGCCTATTTAAGGGATGTCTTTGTACACATTTGTAATATACTTCATACCTCATCATTTGATATGTCTTAATATCAAGAAAGCTCATTTTCTTGCATATCCTCTTATAGAAGGTTTTCATTATTTTTTTAAGTGGTCTTGGGTGTTGAGCTAGTGTCTTTAGCTCTTACAAGTTCTACATCAACATCACCTTGTGGTGGTGATGGGGATTTTCAAATCCCATCCCTCATGAGAGGAAGATACATAACTTTATAAAGCTTAACAAGGATTTTTGTGCTCATGAAGAAGCAAACCCTTCTCAAAGGCATAAAATCTCTTCATCTGAGTTGGAAGCTCATGTTATTTTCTTGGATGTAAACTCCTTTCTCAACATGGATATAATGAAAACATTGAACAAAATGATAGAAATCAAGTGAAGTGTATACCATACTTGAAAGGTATAGGTTTCCAACCTTTATCTTCATCCTCATCTAGTGCCTTATCATCTACTATGTGCATGACATCTTGTGCTAAGAAATAAATATTCCATACTATTGATAAGACACTATCTTTTTGAGGCTTCTCAAAGTCTGTTTGATTACTCTTCCTCCAAAAACATGAAATAAATTTTACATCAAAAATTCATTTTATGCATATCATACAATTCATGGTCATTCTACTAATGAATGTAAGGCTTTGAGTGATAAAATTCAACATCTTAAGAATTGTGGTGCTCTTCCTTGTGTTGATGCACCGATTTCCTCTAATTGATACTGATTTTCATCCTATCACATTGCTCATCACTATATGGAATTGGTAGCTTTATGTATCTTTCTCAATGCCATTCATGGTGGTGCAATATTAGGTGCAACTATATCTCTCTTGAAAGCAACATGATAGTTCTTGGTTTTTGTATTTGTCTCTATAATTGGGGGGCAAGGATAACTAGTTCTTCGAGGTGTGCATTATTTTCAAGGATCACCTCTTCCTTTATTTCTACTTAAAATACCAACATAGCAAGTATGCTGACATTTTAAGTGGGGGGCATATGGTCCCCCATTCATTTTTTTCATGTTCCCTTCTTAGTGAAGATAGAATACATCTCCTAGGAAGTGTGACCATTACATTAGCATTATTTATTGACATTGGCATATTTCATTTTTGCATTAACATTTTGACATTTCTTGTTGAATTTAGTGTAGAACTAGTAGAGCATATTGATCATGTTGTGTGGCACCTTATCTAAGTTATCAAGAGGTATAACTTTTGGTATGGTTGTATGTATGGGATCCTATAGACCTTGCATTACTAAGTTCCCATTAGCCACCTTTTTGGGGCTCACCTAGTGGATAGCATATTTTCACTAGCCCGTGTGAGTGTATTTGGTTTTCATAGTGAACAACATGTTTTCACTTGTAAATTTTTTTGGACAAATAGCTAAGGCTTGACCCACATCAATTTGGAAAAATAGTCGAGGCTTGATCCACCCCTTTTCTTTCTTTCTTTCTTTTAGTCTTTGACATTGTATGATTGAGCATCTTGTCATTATTGCTACATATTTAACAAAGGTATGTGTCTCTTTGTGCCTTTGTTGGTTTACCATGAGATCTTACATCTTGGGGGCTTGATCATCCTCCTTATCCTTTCTCATCTTATCTTTCCAAAAATTGTACAATTAGACCTCTCTTGATTTTTTACTTTAGTGTGAGTTTGATGCAAGGTCATCGTCTCACTAAAGTGGGGGGCTAAATGTAGTGTACAAAAATGTACTCCTTTATATTTCACACTTTGTTTGTGTCCCCTCAATTAAATTGGACTTAAAATTATACCTTAATAATCCCTATTTTACATCTACAAGCCTAATAAATTACATTTTCTAAAGGGGAAACGCGTCAATAATTAATTCCAACACTTAATACAATACCTTGAGCATATATAGCAACAATCAAGATCTCAAGCATCATGTCAAAGTTATGAATCATCATGCATGTTTTTGGAGCTGACATTGTGATGTAGGTTTCAAAGATTCAACAAAGCATTCAATTCAAGATTTAAGCATCTAGATCCACATCCATTTAAGCCATTCCATGCAAGATCAAGATCAATATTTTAGTCCTCCAAAGGTTTATTCAAGGGTTTTGTGAGTTACAACATAGCATTGTTCATTCATCATTCCTTTCCATATTTCATTATTTCAATTCAAGTTTTAATTACTAAAATGAGGTTTGACCAAGGAAACCCCTCATTCACCAAAAAACAACAATTTTTCCCTCTTTTGTTTGTGTTGTAGATCTTAGGTTGAAGAAGGATTGAAGATCTCTTGAAGAAAAAATTTGTAAAAGTTGTCACCTTTGTTGTCAATCCACGAAAACTTAGATCTTGAATTTATTTTTGGCTTTTTGATAGTGGTATCTATGGGAATCATAAGTGTAGACCTAAGGATCGAGGATCATGAAATCATATTTTAATTCCTATAAAAATGACTCATTCCCTAGTGGGTGAATGAGTCCCAAATAGTTTTTTAGAAAATTCTTTTGGTGACAGGTACATAGTGTTTAACCCTTCTCAGATCTACCAGATCTTTGTTGTTTCTCATAGTTTTATGCTTCATCTACAAGATCTAAGTGTTAGCTTGCATAATTATGGTGATTTACTATTTTTAGTTTTTCTCCCAAAAGTGTTGTTTGGGATGATACCCTCGTCCTCAATCATAAGGAAATTAGTAGATTCCCTCATTGAGTTGAATCACCTAAGGGTTGTAAGTCAATTCTTTATGTGGATCTCATTTCCTAATGAAATAAAGGAAAATAGGTCCATCATATCATCCCTACACACATATCATTTTGACACCATGCATATTTTTCTATGTTTCACTAATATGGGTGATGATGTCCTATTTCCCATCTTGAAGACTCTAGTTCTCTCCTTAAAGGAGATACTACTGATGTTTTCATGGATCCCAAGTCTTCTAAAAAGGTGATTAAAATTGGAAAATTCCTTTATTTAGCTGAATCCAAACAAAAATTTGATCTATTACATTCTCATCCTAATATCTTTACTTGGACATATGAGGACATGCCAGGTATTGATGAATCCATAGTGGTCCATAATATGGTTCTATGTCCTAATGGTAAGCTTGTTAAAAAAATATTTGAAAGATGAATCCCAAGGTTGTGTTGTTGGTTAAGACCAAGATACAGAAGCTTCTAAAAGTAGGCTTTATCCATCCTATCGACTATTCACCTTGGATATCAAATATTGTTGTTGTCAGCAAGCCTGATGGCCATATTCACATCTGCATTAACTTTCATAATCTCAATAAGGCTTCTCTTAAAGATAATTTTTTGTTTCCTAATATCAATATGATTATGGATTCCACTATAGGCCATGCCTTTTTGTCTTTCATGGATGGCTTCTCAAGCTACTATCAGATTTGTATGAACCTGGAAGATTAGTAGAAGATAGCCTTCACTAACCTTTAGGGTACCTTCTGGTTTTTATTACAAAAGTAGGGGAAAGGGCCCTTGAACCCAAACAGAGAGAAACCAACAAGCCATCTTTCCAGCAGAACTACCACCACAAAATAGAAAAACAAAAACTATAGACCAACACCCCACATCGAAATAGCAACCCTACCCAGCACGAAATGGCACTAGGCCAAACAACCAAGAAACCACCAAAAACAAGCAACTAAAAGACCAAAAAAGCACAAAACCTTAACAACAAAAACTAAAGGGAACATAGACCTAGAGAGTACTAAGGCATAGAGGCCAAAAACAAAGGAAATAGAAAATAGAAACTACTTTTTGGGACTGCATATCAGGTCCCATTCCTTAATCAAATGCTTCAGCTCCTTGATGCATTGATCCATCACCCTGATAGTTTTTTCTTCTTGTTGCATCTCCATTTCCTGAGAGGAGGCAATCTTCCTACGAGCTTTCTTGAATTTAGCCAATCCTTTCATAATACAAAAAATGGCCTTCTCATAATTCCTAGAGTAATGGACGTCAATTTATTAAATGCCCTATCCATTCTATTCACTTTATCCTAAAGCTCATGGAATTGAGTGAGATAAAACTCAAATGTCCTTTCTTCTAGATATGTTTCCATTTTATTATCCTTCATTGTCTTCCCAACCACATCCTTTGTGGCTTTCATGACCTCATGCTCAATTTATTTTGTAATCTATTTTTTCCCTTCATCCTCATTTTCCTCTGAATCCTAAACCACCACTTGATCAACTCCCTCCTCCTCTTAATCTTCTTCACTACTAATGGAGTCCTTCAAAAGTTCCTTCCCCAAAACAACAAAAATTTCCGTCTTGTTGATATTTAAGGGTGTTGGAGCCTCAATAATAGGGTCATCTTTCGGTTCTTCATAGCTTAGCTTCTTTCCCTTGGAAAACTATCCAGCTAACCCTGAGCCCAACCTCACGGTGGCTCTCTCAAAACATGGTGGAATGCCTCAAGAGGCTGCCAATCTCTTGATACGCTTTAGGGTAACAGAAAAGGTCAAGAGAACTCAACCTTCTACTCTTCAGGTGCTGCTAAACCTAGGCGGGTGTACCTTTCTAAATGAAGCAGACTTGACTTATGGTTATCCTTCTTGCAATGATTTTTCCATAATGGCAGATGCAAGTGAACAAATGAATTCAAGCGCAATAGCAATCTTCTTAATCTAAATCCTAAAATACTCAATTAACATATATAAAGAGAACAAATGAATCTTAATGATGAAATTGTAGAGACCAGTGCCTTATTAGGTATGTGGAGTCAAATGAAATCAAGATGAGTAACACTCTACGGAGAGAAGCTCAAATTATCTGCATACATTTTGTTTACAACTTGTATAAACATGCAATACTATAACTAAGCTCTACTTTAATAATCCGGATGAATATCTCGATTCTTGTGATCGGCCTAAAAGGATTTAATCTTTAGCTTGAAAGAACCAATTGATTAATCACACAAATACAACAAATGTGCATTGATAAGACATAAACTTGTTATATCAATTTAAACAACAGAAGCATCAATCTTGGAAAACTTGGCGGTATTTTCATTGGATCAGGACAATTGACACCCAGAAAAATCACGGCCAACATCAAGTAGTTTTCATAAATACCTGCCATTTTGAAAACATGCATCAATAGTCTACGATCGAGAATTTTATTCCTCTTTGTATCTACTTGTTGTGTACCGAATATCTAATAGCTCATCTTTTACAATTACAAAAATGCCTATTTATACACCAGCATCAGGAAAATATATCATATTGAGATCCCATGTCAGCCTGCTGCTGAATTCGAGCTTATTCCATGTCGGCCACAGTATTTGAATTTATGCTAATCTCATAAAAATAATCGCCGAGACATATCACAGTCATGCCAAAGGCAATTCAATCGCTGGTTATCCCGTGTTTTATTTGCTTTCACCGTGACATATCTGAGTCGGGGAGATATCTTGTAGATCACATTATGTTTCCCTGAGAGCTCCTTTACCTTTCATGTGTCGCTATGACCTTATGATATCAGGGAGACATCTCATAGAGCATATTATGTTTCAACGAAAATCTTCATCCACTCCGAGTCGCTGAGACAAAAGCACACTCTCACCGAGATGTATCTTTCATTCGCCATCGCCAAGACAATGCATAGTCGGCGAGACATTTTGTAGATTATCCTGTGTCCCACCGAAATACCCCGAGCTCACCCTAGGTCGCCAAGACAATACCAACCTCTCGCCGAAAGCCACCAATGAAATGTTAGCGAGACCAAAGGTCACTCGCCGAGACCTCACACCGATATCGCTTAGTCTGGCCGAGATAACCTTAAACTCCTCCCGATATGTATTTTCCCATCGGCGCTCGACAAGACTAAGTGAGTTCGCCAAGATGCTACCCCGATGAAAATCTTTTTCCGATATATGAATGCATCCGCAACCGGTCAGTGAGACATGATGTAATCGGTAATACATCACTCCGACGGTATAACTCATGCCGATATAATCCTTTTCTATCGCCGAAACAATGTGTATGTCATGCCGATGGATGCTTGGAGACGGATCCCAATCGCTGTGATATAAAAGGAGTCTTGCCGATAGGCAACACAGACTCCTTTTAACAAGAATACTCAATGGGTCAGGGAGACCATAATGAACTCATGCCGATATGGACCTCAACGTGAAAAAATGCATGACCCGATGGATTTTATGGGGCTATATGGCAGAATATGGGTGAAATATGCACACGGTAGGACCAATATGGAAAATGCATGGGAAATCAACATGTAAAATCATCAAATTTTTACAATTCTAACAGTGGCTCCGTTTGGGGATGAATGATAGTGAGATCATTGCAAGGATCCAGATAGTTGGGTGAGCAGACCAGACATAGAGTGATGAACCAGGAGCAGAATGGAAGTGAATGCAAAATGAAGGTATAGCATGACAGAATGAATGGAAAATGAATGCAAAATGGAGGTGAACCAAAATCCTAAACTACTGTGCATGGAAAAGAATTTTAAAGAGGATAAACAAGAGTTGTCCATGCACTGGCAACCCTCAATCCTCTGTGTTTCAACTTCATTAGTTTTGAACTGTTATGGTTTGAGACTCAAACCATACTTTTCCCTTGTCAAATACTTGGCTTTGCCTTGAGTTCATTAGATCCATCCTGAGGACAATAATGCAACCTGCTCTGTTATTTTTATTGAAAGTTTTTAGAGAATCATCCTGCTCAGCTTGGCCCAACCTCTTTTCATCATTCTGCAATTCAAATTTCTCATCATCATGGAACAAAATTTTGTTATCTTCAACATGGAGAGTATATGCATATTCAATGCAAAAATCCTCATTATCTTTCTCACTATTGTGTATTATGAAACACTCTCCCAGCTGTACTAAAATTTTACCATCAGAGTGCTTCTCTTGAGAAACAAAAATTTCAGCCATATCAACACTGTTTAAGACAAACAAGTCTGAAACCCTTTGCACCACTTTGGTATCACTATTTGGAGACAGCACTGGATTATGACTCTTATCCTCAATATCATGCATATATGAACCAATCAAATCTGGACCTTTATCATCCTTGGTATGCAGATAAAGGTCTTCTCCATATGAGTGAGAAATTTCAAAATCACATACCTCATCTTGAATGGTCATAGACTTTTGATCAATTTCAGAGGTTTCACCATCAACTCAAGAAATGCAGTGAGAGTCATAAGAATCATCACACAAAGAAATTTCACTGTCAAAACAAATGTAAATTGGACACAAAACTTCAGGATCACCTTCATGCATATATCTCTGATATTCAAGAGTCAGCAAATCTGAAATTTTCTCACTACTGAGTAAACAAGTCTCATCATTTTCATCACTACAATTATATTCTTCACTTTTGTCATCATCAAAAAGAGGTCCAAGATCATCAGAGAATGAAAAATCAGAAACACTACCAGCACATTCATTTATTCCATCATTCAACATACCACTTTGTTTGTCTGAAAATATCTCCTCCTCACCATGAAGCGGATTTGAAAGCACTTCTTCCTCATCAAATGTGTCTTCATAGTACTCAACCACAGCTGGAAGTGCTACTTGTTTACTATCAAATGGATCCACATTTTCCATTGCTTCTTCCTCTTGGTCATCACAAAAACTGCAAGAATCACCTTGCTGCAGATCAAAATCCACAAATACATCTTCACAATCTAAATATTCACTGCTTTCTATGTCATAATCTGTTATGCAGGAAAGAAATTCAATATCCTCATCATCCTCATGCAGGCTATCATATGAGCCATATTGACTTGCACCTGTCTCATCTTCTATTGGATGCATTGTATGACTGATATCCTGATGCTCATCCGTGATATCACCATTGTCTTCATGCCTTTTCCCCTGCATGGTATCAATAAATTTATTTACTGGATCAAAGGTACATTGTTTTGATGACTTTGGCCAATAAAATGATTCAGGCTCACATGCTTCACCAAAGTACATCTTCCATACACCACTGCAGTCTTGTGCAGCATGCCTCTCAGTTGGATCAATACTGACTAACTCTAGCTGGGCTGATTCTATTTTGAAATTTCCAAGATCCACATCACAGAAACAATTGATTTGATCTTGAGGTACATAGTCAATAAGTTGGTTCATTCTTGGCTCCCTATACAACCTGACTTCTTGGCCATTAACTGGAATTGTAGCATAAGACAGATGAAATTGAACATTTCCTCCAACTGCTGCTGTCCACTGTCTTGATAGAAGCATCCCAAACTAAGGAATATCAATCACTGTTATATCTATATTATAAACCACCTGTGGATAAGTAGCCAATTTGACTTCAACACCTCTCATAATAGCTACCACAGGAACCGGTCTGTTATCCATTGCATAGCACGTCCCTTCACATGTATCAACCCACATGCCAAGCTGCTTCATTACTCCTACTGGCATGATATTTATAGCAGCACCAAAGTCTATCATGCAATTCCTCAACAATTTGTTATTTATAAGCAATGTAGTGAAAAAAGGATCAACTTGAGGGGGAGTTGTTAATACATCACTCAAACAGACCTCTGGGATATTTACTTTCTCATGCCTGTTGACTGCTTTAATAGCTACTTTATTTTCAGAATTCATTATCAATTGA
>VDFB02000003.1:270524397-270563054 GCA_007258455.2 Sequoia sempervirens | reverse complement strand
CCCATTTGCAAAACCTTCAACAAGTGTTGTGTTTTATGAACCATTCATTATAGAGCTCCTTTAGCTCATCAATTGATAAGTAGAAGGTATTTTCCATAGTGTGTCAAATTGTGATATTGCTATTAGGATTCAACCATGTAGTTTTACGAGTCAAACTCATTGACCCATGTTTCATGAGTTGTGGCTCATAAGAACCCATTTCTCATGATAGTGAATGGTCCACTTAGCACTCATTGCATCTAGGTGATGCTCACAGAGGTGAAGCATTGGGCCTTTCGATGAGGTCACCCATCCCGATACTACTCTAGCTCAAGCACGCTTAACCATCGAGTTTCCCCCAAGGTTAAGCCAACTTAGCTTGCAACCCCATTTGCAAAACCTTCAGCAAGTTTTTGTGTTTGTGTTGTAGACCTTAGGTTGAAGAAGGAAGATCTCTTGAAGAGAAAAATTGGAAAAGTTGTCAAAGTTGCAGAAGTTGTCACCTTTGTTGTCAACCATGGAAACTCAGATCCCAAATTTATTTTTGACTTTTCGATAGTGGGATCTGGGGGAATCAAAAGTGCAAACCTAAGGCCCGAGGATTGTGAAATCAGATTTTAATTCCTGTAAAATGACTCATTCCCCAGAGGGCGAATGAGTCTTAGATAGCTTTTCAGAAAGTGTTTTAGGTGATAGGTACATAGTGTTTAACTGTTCTCAGATCTACCAGATCTTTGTTGTTTATCATAGTTTTCTGATTCATCTATAAGATCTAGGTGTTAGCTTTCATAATTGTGGTGATTTACTATTTTTAATTTTTCTCCCAAAAGTGTTGTTTTGGTTGATACCCCCTCCTCAATCATAATGAAATTAGTAGATTCCCTCATTAAGTTGACTCACCTAAGGGTTGCAAGTAAATTCTTTGTGTGGATCTTTTTTCCTAATGAAACAAAAGAAAATAGGTCCATCATATCCCCGTTTCCCCCATTTCAAATTGATTAAACATATTTTTCTATATTTCATTATGGTGAACCCCACTTTATACAACAAAATTCTAAAATTTGGAGTCTATTTAAACCTTAGATTTAGGATTTGTATTAATTTACATTTCATTGCATTATTTTGCATCTCATTTAGGGTTTTAGAATTGCATTTTGTATACTTTAAAATCTAAAAATTCAAAAAATTGTATGCATATTACATTGATTTTACATAATATTTACATATTAGTGTACTTTTCATCATTCACATTCAAAAATTGAGTCAAAATTGCATTTTAAAAAGTGTCATATTGTTCATCATTTATCATTAATTTCACTTGAATTTGGAAAAAATTGTCACGTAAACCACAGTCTAAGACCTGAAATAGAGAACACATACAACAACCCAGAAATTGCAATTTTTTATTTTTTCAAACCCTATACAAGGACCCATTCGCCCATGGGAAAATGAGTCCTTGAAAGCCTATCAAAAACAATTTTTTTGAGCATTTTTTTGGTCTTTTGCACTTCCTAGATCTGCTGGTAAACCACTATTTCAGTCTATCAATTTTCAAGAATTTTTGTTTTATACATTAGGTCTAAGCATCCATTTAGTTTAGGCATTGCAAATTGGGAAAAAAATTGCATGTTTCAATTGTGGATAGTTTCAAATTTGTATATGTTCACTTAATTTTTAGCATCTTTTCATAGTTTAGATAGATTATTTTGCATTTTACAATCATTGTAAACCAAAAACCACCCTAAAAACATCAAAATAAAAACCATAAACTAAATGATAAACCTTGGAGAAACATATCATTCAAACTCTTGAGTTGTGATAACTTTAACATGTTAGATGAAGCCCTTGAGGACTTCATCTAACCTAGATCATCCACTACAGCTTTGGCGCAAGAGGATGCATGATAGACAATCATGACAATCATAGTTGCTCTTCTCCCAATACCTCTCCTACTTGTGATGAAGGTATCTTGGTGTTTGAAGACCCAATTATTGAGTGTCATGAGAAATTTGATTGTCCCTCTTTTATTGCTACATTTCTCTCAACAAACAATAAGATGGATGGCATAGATGAAGATATTAAATTCACATTAGATCCCCCCTCACTAGAAGGTCATCTAGGTAACTCAATTGAGGTTATGAACACACAAATGGGATCTCCTTTAATTAGTGAGCCTCCTAAATCACCTCCCATCATAGGAGCTCATAAATTATCTCCAAGACATATCTTGAATTTTACAAGGAAACTTGATAGTACACAATGTTTCGTAGCAACCGAGTTACAATATCATTGCTCACACATATAAAACAAGGAACAATAGGTAACCACAAACCACTCATGCTTCATTACCATTTCCTCAACCTATCTTTCTTAGTGCTCCTCATTTTCCTTTACATGGTGGAAAGGAGTATGATCTTGTTAAACAACTTAAAAATACTCCCGCTAAGATATCCTTATGGGATCTTATTCAAACATCACCTACATACAATAGGATGCTCCAAGAAATTTTGTAGAAGAGTGATATCCAATTTTTGGTGAAATTTGAATGATGTAGTGACCTCCTTTGACTGTATGCAAGTGACAAAGTCAGATATCACATTCTGTTGACATGAATTATCCTTGCTTGAGATCTAAAATAAGCATGATGTCTTAATGATAAAGGTGATCATTAATGAAACCGTAGTTAGGTGCATCCTCATAGATAATGGAGCAAGTCTTAATATTTGTAGCATTGATCTCCTAGATAAAATTGGTGTGGACAAGAAGCTTATTCAACTCAATGGTGTTACTATTTGTGGCTTTGAAAATGTTAATAGGGAACCATTAGGAATTATCACATTACCCATTGAGGTTAGACTTGTAGTTTTTCCTACCCCTATCCATATAATGCGAAGACCTCTTTCATACAACCTTCTCCTAGGGAGACCATGGATTCATGCTATGAAAGGAGTCCCATCTACTCTCCATCGTGAAATGAACTTTGGATACAAAAACAAGATATATATTTTTGAAGCAGATGAACAAAGCTATAATTCACACGTTCAACATGATCATAACACTTCCAACTCCCCTAACATTTTGATTCCAACTTCAAAGGCAGAACCTATACAATTTGATGGTAATCCTAATTTTATTTCACCTACAACAAAACTATTAGGTGACGATTGGGGGCTATTAGATTTTACACCTTGTTTCAAAGAAGAGTCCAAAATCTCACCCTCAAAGTCCAAAGATTCAAATACAAATGATTCATCTTTAAACACATGCTTTTAGAGATGACTGGGGTTCATTAGATTTTACATGCTCATTTATGGGAGAGTACAAAATCTCACAATCTAAACCAAAACAACCTTGTGTTTCATTTGCTCAACTTGGTTTTTTTGGTGTAATTAAATAATTAATTACACTTACATAAGTTTACTTAGACATTCATTTATTCGTAGGTATCATTTTCTAGGTGATAGGATAAAAGATTGTTTCTAGAAGTCTTAGTTGGCTTTTCTATAACTTATCTTATCTAGCTATATTTTGCATGACTCCTAGGTAGTTAGTTTGTTGGTTGTCTCATGTCATAGGATTATGACATTTTTCAACATCATGCTCATTACTACATTTCAACCTTGCCTATTTAAGGAAGGTCTTTGTACACATTTGTAATATACTTCATACATCATCATTTGATAGGTCTTAATATCAAGCAAGCTCATTTTCTTGCATATCCTCTTGTAGAAGGTTTTCATTTTTTTTGCAGGTGGTCTTGGGTGTTGAGCTAGTATCTTTAGCTCTTACATGGTATCAGAACCACATCTTGCAAAACCCTTCTCAGATTTGAGGGTGGAGCTATTGCTAGTGAGAGATCTAGGTTGTTTTTAGTAAAGTTGAGTATGCTCTTCTCTTGCATCATATGATGACTTGGAGAATCAAAAAAACTTGAAAAAACAGCAAATTGGAGGTTGTCTCTACATGTGGGCTTTCATGGAAAGTCACTTTTGGCTCGTGTTGGAAGATATTTGAGCTTAGATTCGAGTTCAAGGTAGCTGAGAAAGTCATAATTGACTTTTTTTTGCCTAAATCTAACATTTCTAGCCAAAGTTATGGAGGTTTGAAGATTTGCAAAATCTAGGAGTTGTAGAGCTTCTGGTGCATTTTCAGGAAGATCTCACCTCACCATAGTCTTCAGGAGGCCCAAGAGATGAAAATCGATATATAATTTTCCCTATTTTTCCCTCAATTATTCGTGAGACAAAAAAAATTCACCCGAGGTGGTCGTACAACCCCTAGGTATAGGGTACGATTTATTTATTTTGTAGAAAAATAATTCAAAAATTATATTCTACACTTTTGATTATATCAAGAAAATTTTATATATTTTTGAGGCATAATATTCTTTGGGAGAATATTAAAAGAAGGTGTATGGGTTTATTATTCTCTTCGACCAAGTTTCTCTTTGCAGGGCTTTTAACTCTCTGCAGAGCCCATATTGTACATTGTTGGCCTTCCTTAACTCTCGTCGGTCGTTGGTACCCTGTCGCTGTCGACTGCATTGAAGATTTTTGTCAGCCCTTGTACCTTTGTCAGCCTGTGCATTTTTTTCTACTGTCCGTGGTGTTTTTTCTAGCCTTTGAACTATTCACTGGCATATTCTTTTCATGGCCATCCTTTTGTTGCAAAAATTGGCATTCATTGCTCCCCGATCGTCATCCATCACTGCACTGATCAGTACTATCGAGCACGATCATTCATTGGCATTCTTTTCAGCCGATTTCAACTATCGGATTCTCTCCTCTTCGTCGACTGTATTAAACCTCCATTGGCCGCATTAAACCTTTGTTGGTGTACCCTTTCTGCCTATGTACAATGGTTTGCACATGTCTTTTCAACTTGCGGAGGTGTACTTCTCAGAAAATGGTACAACTCATTTAAATATGTAGGTTTATATATTGGCTTTTAAAATTCTTTGTGTATTAAAAAAATTGCATTTTTCTAACAAGCCGACCATATAATTGTGTTGGCCGACGGTGGTTGTAATTTATTATGTTGCGGTCATATGAATGACCATGCCCTACCCCAAAGGAGCCCAATTATTGCACCTATTTAGTGTTGGCAGTGTTCTGATTTGGCCCCAAAGTGCCTAAAATAGGCCTTTTCTCATTTTTGCATAACTTTTCGCTACGATCTCCAAATTCTACAAATGAGATATCAACAAAAATCTCTTTCTGAGTACTTCGCAGTGGTGCAAGTATTTTTAATAGATTTTTCTATAGGTACAATTTATTTTCAACTAAAGTTAGATCACCCCTTTGGACCTCCGAGTTCATAACTTTAGCCAATTTCTCTGATTTTGGTGATTCAAGTTGCATTTGGAAGGTATTGAGGAGCTCTTTGATTTGGTTCATGTACTTTTTAAATTTTAGCCCCAAGTGTGAGATATTCATATTTTTGCATATTTACTTTGTACCTCATAACTTGGACATCTTGATTCTTGGAGAAGTTTTTCTTGTGGGGGGAGTTTATTTTCAGTTGTATTATTAGATTTGGGAGGTTTCATATCATTTTAATTGAGATATTTTCCATATTTGCACTCTTGGTACTTGTTGATCTCATGGTTGAACCAGGATTTGAAGTATTGACTCCTCATAACTATCACACATGGAAGGTAAAAATGTAGAGATTGCTTTGGTCAATGGTTTGTGGTCCACTTTGAGTGATCACCAACCTAATTTTTCAAGAGAATATGAATGATTTTCTCATAGGAATAAATGTGATGAAGCTATGGGTTTAATTGCAATGCATGTTTTAGATAGTTTATTCTTTCATATTGAGGAATGTACAACTCCTAAGCAGGTTTGGGATAAGTACAATACTCTCTTTGGTACAGTTAGTGAGGTACGTGCCATGTAGTTGGAGGCTGAATTGGCTTCAATTTCTACATATGCATTTTCCACCATTGAAGACTACTTGGTAAAATTCAAATCACTAAGATCTCAATTGGTAGGATGTGACAAGGAGAAAACTGATAAAGAGTGCATCTTTTCTTTTTTGTCTAAGTTGAAAGGTTCATTTGCATCTTTTCTACTTCCTTATATGCAACAATGGATGGCTTAGGTGATTCTTTTGTAATTCCATCGTTTGAGACATTTTGTGATAGGTTGACTAGACAACAATGAAAACTTGGTCAACTTGATACACATTCTAAGAATCATGCTTTAGTTGCATCATCATCATCTAAGGATAAAGGAAAGAAAAAGTTCAAACCTAAGGTAGAATCTAAAGAACCTCCCACCTCTTCAAAAGAGGAAAAACCTAAGAAGGAGAAGACTAAATGTGGTTATTGTAAAAAACCAGGGCATGGTGAACAAAATTGTTACAAGAAAGAGTTAGATAAAATGAGGCAACTCTTAAAGGAACACAACATTTATTTTCCTTCTAAGTCTAAAAGTTCATCATCATCTTCTTCTTAATCGACATCTACTACAGACACTGGTCATACATGAATTGCAAATAGGAGTGATATGATAGATGATTATAAACAGAAAGAACATGCACTTGTTGTCACATATGTTGAGAGGTCTCAAAATTGGATTCTTGACTCTAGAGCCTCCTATCATATATCAAGCCAACTTGAAAGGTTTTCATCTTTGAAGCATACTTCACTTATGAGTATCTTGATGGCTAATGATGTGTATCTTGATGTATTTGGTAAAGGGGTTATTGATGTGCCACATGGTATCTTTAATAATGTGTTGTGTATTCCTAATATTAAGAACAATCTTCTTTCAGTATATCAGATAGCATAGATTGGTAAATCAATTGAGCTTACTCCAAATTTAGTCTACATTTGAGATTTGGATACCAAGCAGCTTGTTGCAATGGGTAGGGCCAATCGTCAAGAAAATATCTACTACTTTTCTCATTTTGTTCTTGATGGTGAATGTTCCAGAAATGACTCCTAGATCCAATGTGGACAATTTTTCAGGTGGTGGATGTCATGGGTGGTTAAACCTCGTCATTCATAAGCCATGTAATGAGGTTGCATCTATTCTTGCTCCTTCATATTTAAGCCAGACTTCAGATGAGCAAGATACTTGTGGTTTTCCAGATTTGCACATATAGGATGGTTTCATGATAGGGTTATTAGATTTTGTACAGTCAGACTTCTTTAGCAGATTTGGAGGACTTGTTTGAGGGGGTTTCTCTCCTTCTTGATCATTCATCTTTGGAGTTTTCTCTTGAGTCTCCACTTTCTTTGTCTTCCTCCTTGATTGGGGTAATAACTAATTTTGTTGAGGCATCTTCAAAGGCTCTTGACACATCTTCAAGGATTTTTTGCTTCAAACTGCTTCCCTCTTGCTTCTTCATGGAGATGAATTTTCTTTAGCATCAACCATTGGATATTTTTCTTCCCAAGGGGAGATACATTGTTTATAGACATTTGATTCTCTTTTGTCTTTAAACATTCTTCAGTGGTTTTGGAGTTACTTTATTATGGGGGGGATATGTAGTCTCTTTCTTTCCCTCCTATGGGGGTATTTGGTAATATATATGTGATGGATGGTGTACTTGGGGCTATCATGGAGTCCTCCATCCTTCCTCACATGATTTGTTTCTTTTATTATTTTTTTCTCTCTTTTGGAGAGCAGTTTTGTCCCACTAGGTTTTCTCCTTTTCTTTATTTGTGAGAGATTTCTTTTTACATTTGTACATGGGTACCTAACATGGCCTAGTAGCCGGGACCTATCTTTGCATCATTTTAATAATAAACTTCTCCCTAATTTCACTTATGGGGGGTGTTGGTGTAATTAAATAATTAATTACACTTACATAAGTTTACTTAGGCATTCATTTATTCCTAGGTATCATTTTCTAGGTGATAGGATAAAAGATTCTTTCTAGAAGTCTTAGTTGGCTTTTCTATAACTTATCTAGCTTTTTGCATGACTCCTAGGTAGTTAGTTTGTTGGTTGTCTCATGTCATAGGATTATGACATTTGTCAACATCATGTTCATTACTACATTTCAACCTTGCCTATTTAAGGGATGTCTTTGTACACATTTGTAATATACTTCATACCTCATCATTTGATATGTCTTAATATCAAGAAAGCTCATTTTCTTGCATATCCTCTTATAGAAGGTTTTCATTATTTTTTTAAGTGGTCTTGGGTGTTGAGCTAGTGTCTTTAGCTCTTACAAGTTCTACATCAACATCACCTTGTGGTGGTGATGGGGATTTTCAAATCCCATCCCTCATGAGAGGAAGATACATAACTTTATAAAGCTTAACAAGGATTTTTGTGCTCATGAAGAAGCAAACCCTTCTCAAAGGCATAAAATCTCTTCATCTGAGTTGGAAGCTCATGTTATTTTCTTGGATGTAAACTCCTTTCTCAACATGGATATAATGAAAACATTGAACAAAATGATAGAAATCAAGTGAAGTGTATACCATACTTGAAAGGTATAGGTTTCCAACCTTTATCTTCATCCTCATCTAGTGCCTTATCATCTACTATGTGCATGACATCTTGTGCTAAGAAATAAATATTCCATACTATTGATAAGACACTATCTTTTTGAGGCTTCTCAAAGTCTGTTTGATTACTCTTCCTCCAAAAACATGAAATAAATTTTACATCAAAAATTCATTTTATGCATATCATACAATTCATGGTCATTCTACTAATGAATGTAAGGCTTTGAGTGATAAAATTCAACATCTTAAGAATTGTGGTGCTCTTCCTTGTGTTGATGCACCGATTTCCTCTAATTGATACTGATTTTCATCCTATCACATTGCTCATCACTATATGGAATTGGTAGCTTTATGTATCTTTCTCAATGCCATTCATGGTGGTGCAATATTAGGTGCAACTATATCTCTCTTGAAAGCAACATGATAGTTCTTGGTTTTTGTATTTGTCTCTATAATTGGGGGGCAAGGATAACTAGTTCTTCGAGGTGTGCATTATTTTCAAGGATCACCTCTTCCTTTATTTCTACTTAAAATACCAACATAGCAAGTATGCTGACATTTTAAGTGGGGGGCATATGGTCCCCCATTCATTTTTTTCATGTTCCCTTCTTAGTGAAGATAGAATACATCTCCTAGGAAGTGTGACCATTACATTAGCATTATTTATTGACATTGGCATATTTCATTTTTGCATTAACATTTTGACATTTCTTGTTGAATTTAGTGTAGAACTAGTAGAGCATATTGATCATGTTGTGTGGCACCTTATCTAAGTTATCAAGAGGTATAACTTTTGGTATGGTTGTATGTATGGGATCCTATAGACCTTGCATTACTAAGTTCCCATTAGCCACCTTTTTGGGGCTCACCTAGTGGATAGCATATTTTCACTAGCCCGTGTGAGTGTATTTGGTTTTCATAGTGAACAACATGTTTTCACTTGTAAATTTTTTTGGACAAATAGCTAAGGCTTGACCCACATCAATTTGGAAAAATAGTCGAGGCTTGATCCACCCCTTTTCTTTCTTTCTTTCTTTTAGTCTTTGACATTGTATGATTGAGCATCTTGTCATTATTGCTACATATTTAACAAAGGTATGTGTCTCTTTGTGCCTTTGTTGGTTTACCATGAGATCTTACATCTTGGGGGCTTGATCATCCTCCTTATCCTTTCTCATCTTATCTTTCCAAAAATTGTACAATTAGACCTCTCTTGATTTTTTACTTTAGTGTGAGTTTGATGCAAGGTCATCGTCTCACTAAAGTGGGGGGCTAAATGTAGTGTACAAAAATGTACTCCTTTATATTTCACACTTTGTTTGTGTCCCCTCAATTAAATTGGACTTAAAATTATACCTTAATAATCCCTATTTTACATCTACAAGCCTAATAAATTACATTTTCTAAAGGGGAAACGCGTCAATAATTAATTCCAACACTTAATACAATACCTTGAGCATATATAGCAACAATCAAGATCTCAAGCATCATGTCAAAGTTATGAATCATCATGCATGTTTTTGGAGCTGACATTGTGATGTAGGTTTCAAAGATTCAACAAAGCATTCAATTCAAGATTTAAGCATCTAGATCCACATCCATTTAAGCCATTCCATGCAAGATCAAGATCAATATTTTAGTCCTCCAAAGGTTTATTCAAGGGTTTTGTGAGTTACAACATAGCATTGTTCATTCATCATTCCTTTCCATATTTCATTATTTCAATTCAAGTTTTAATTACTAAAATGAGGTTTGACCAAGGAAACCCCTCATTCACCAAAAAACAACAATTTTTCCCTCTTTTGTTTGTGTTGTAGATCTTAGGTTGAAGAAGGATTGAAGATCTCTTGAAGAAAAAATTTGTAAAAGTTGTCACCTTTGTTGTCAATCCACGAAAACTTAGATCTTGAATTTATTTTTGGCTTTTTGATAGTGGTATCTATGGGAATCATAAGTGTAGACCTAAGGATCGAGGATCATGAAATCATATTTTAATTCCTATAAAAATGACTCATTCCCTAGTGGGTGAATGAGTCCCAAATAGTTTTTTAGAAAATTCTTTTGGTGACAGGTACATAGTGTTTAACCCTTCTCAGATCTACCAGATCTTTGTTGTTTCTCATAGTTTTATGCTTCATCTACAAGATCTAAGTGTTAGCTTGCATAATTATGGTGATTTACTATTTTTAGTTTTTCTCCCAAAAGTGTTGTTTGGGATGATACCCTCGTCCTCAATCATAAGGAAATTAGTAGATTCCCTCATTGAGTTGAATCACCTAAGGGTTGTAAGTCAATTCTTTATGTGGATCTCATTTCCTAATGAAATAAAGGAAAATAGGTCCATCATATCATCCCTACACACATATCATTTTGACACCATGCATATTTTTCTATGTTTCACTAATATGGGTGATGATGTCCTATTTCCCATCTTGAAGACTCTAGTTCTCTCCTTAAAGGAGATACTACTGATGTTTTCATGGATCCCAAGTCTTCTAAAAAGGTGATTAAAATTGGAAAATTCCTTTATTTAGCTGAATCCAAACAAAAATTTGATCTATTACATTCTCATCCTAATATCTTTACTTGGACATATGAGGACATGCCAGGTATTGATGAATCCATAGTGGTCCATAATATGGTTCTATGTCCTAATGGTAAGCTTGTTAAAAAAATATTTGAAAGATGAATCCCAAGGTTGTGTTGTTGGTTAAGACCAAGATACAGAAGCTTCTAAAAGTAGGCTTTATCCATCCTATCGACTATTCACCTTGGATATCAAATATTGTTGTTGTCAGCAAGCCTGATGGCCATATTCACATCTGCATTAACTTTCATAATCTCAATAAGGCTTCTCTTAAAGATAATTTTTTGTTTCCTAATATCAATATGATTATGGATTCCACTATAGGCCATGCCTTTTTGTCTTTCATGGATGGCTTCTCAAGCTACTATCAGATTTGTATGAACCTGGAAGATTAGTAGAAGATAGCCTTCACTAACCTTTAGGGTACCTTCTGGTTTTTATTACAAAAGTAGGGGAAAGGGCCCTTGAACCCAAACAGAGAGAAACCAACAAGCCATCTTTCCAGCAGAACTACCACCACAAAATAGAAAAACAAAAACTATAGACCAACACCCCACATCGAAATAGCAACCCTACCCAGCACGAAATGGCACTAGGCCAAACAACCAAGAAACCACCAAAAACAAGCAACTAAAAGACCAAAAAAGCACAAAACCTTAACAACAAAAACTAAAGGGAACATAGACCTAGAGAGTACTAAGGCATAGAGGCCAAAAACAAAGGAAATAGAAAATAGAAACTACTTTTTGGGACTGCATATCAGGTCCCATTCCTTAATCAAATGCTTCAGCTCCTTGATGCATTGATCCATCACCCTGATAGTTTTTTCTTCTTGTTGCATCTCCATTTCCTGAGAGGAGGCAATCTTCCTACGAGCTTTCTTGAATTTAGCCAATCCTTTCATAATACAAAAAATGGCCTTCTCATAATTCCTAGAGTAATGGACGTCAATTTATTAAATGCCCTATCCATTCTATTCACTTTATCCTAAAGCTCATGGAATTGAGTGAGATAAAACTCAAATGTCCTTTCTTCTAGATATGTTTCCATTTTATTATCCTTCATTGTCTTCCCAACCACATCCTTTGTGGCTTTCATGACCTCATGCTCAATTTATTTTGTAATCTATTTTTTCCCTTCATCCTCATTTTCCTCTGAATCCTAAACCACCACTTGATCAACTCCCTCCTCCTCTTAATCTTCTTCACTACTAATGGAGTCCTTCAAAAGTTCCTTCCCCAAAACAACAAAAATTTCCGTCTTGTTGATATTTAAGGGTGTTGGAGCCTCAATAATAGGGTCATCTTTCGGTTCTTCATAGCTTAGCTTCTTTCCCTTGGAAAACTATCCAGCTAACCTAGCTAACCTCCTACTACCTTTCCCATTGCTAAAGTCCTCCCCTTTTCCCTTTTCTTCATCATCCTTTATTTCAATGGCTACTTTTTAGCCATTTTAGGCTCAAAAAATCATTACCTTTCCTTTTAGTGCTTGAGGGATTACTAGGAAGGTTTCTTATACACTCCTTACCTTTTGTAGTAGAGATAACCAAGTCCCCTTTAGCTAGAAGGCCTCTAATTAAGGATTGTTTTAGCATAGAGGGGGCTCCTAGGGGTTTTGTAGAGGAGACATAGTCGAGAAGGTACCCTCACCAAGGGTGTTGCCAAAATGAGGAAGAGGGTGGGGGTCTGACTAGTTAACATGACCAGCATTCACATTGGGGTTAAATTACAAAGAGGGTTTAGGAAGGGGCATGATAGCAAAAAAATAGTTATAGAGACACTAAATAAGGCCTTGGTGAAGGGGTGGTGAAGCCCCTTTGGCCTTACATTACTTGAGAGAGGATAACAGAAAAAAATGAATATTAATCTTCTCATTTCTCTTGATATGACAGAGAAAAGGGAAGTGATAGCCATGGATAGTGGTGTACCTACCTTCCAATGTGAAACATTTCATTATGTGGACACTGTAAGGAGTCATTCCCTATCATAACCATTATGGCACCTTTTGAGCTTCTCCTCCCCTTCAAACAAACTATCGATGAATATTTGATCATTCTTGTTGCTAATTTTTTCCACCTTCAGACCACTATACTGCAAGGCAGTCACTACCACAATCAGACTAAGAAACACCTCAAAAATTATACCACCAATTTGCATTATGTCTTCATGCCACAAGTTGTAGAATTTAGTAGTGACATCATCATTGTAACCCCTCATCCATGAAAAAAGGGTCATGCTAGCAGTCTCAAAGAGCCTCCAAAGATCTACATTCTAGTGAAGAGGCATGCAAGATAGAGTCTAAAATCACTTCCTCAGGCCCCCCATGAAATTAATTTTATAGTGATAGAAGATTAAATTTTTTCCCCCAACCACAATAGCAACAGTGAGTAAACAAATTAGTAGTTCACATAATAATATAGGCCTCACCAAAATTTACCAAAATTTTAGAGGCACCGACATCCACTAACACATCTTTGCCAAAGTCTCTAAAATTTTGGAAAGATCTATTAAGATCTTTGATTAAGGTCTTTTCATAGTTTAGAGCCCCGAATAAATCTTTCGTTGGATGTCCACGATGAGAATCTAGTACCTAGAATCTGCGTGACCAAGGACTCTACAAATAGTAATAATAAATATTAATCTCTATTGATAACTCAAATGAATTTTGAAGTGACAGCTAATAGCTAGAGGCATAGGAAATATGTGAGAAGCCTTTATAAAGAGATCCATAACCCCAATGTCATAATTGAAATAAGTCCCAAATACTTTGTGCCAGAAGAACAAGAATTTGTGCTATCTTGTTAAAATGGCCCCACTCGTAATACTCATTATGAATTAAATAATAACCTTTGAGTGGGATAAATTTATTAATGTTACAAGTCTTGATAAGATTAGCCTTTTCATTAATTTGAATCCTGTCCAAGATCATAGGGACATTATGAGCCTTTCGAATGGAGGGAAACTTTTCATCATGGCAACCTTTCTTAATCATTTGATACTTAATTCTCTGCCACACTATATAAAAGCATATGGTTAAAAGACAAAACCAGTCTGAAATCAACGAATCCACTTTATTTTCCACCTCACACATCACTATTTGAGCTGGATCTTTTGAATTTGAATTAAAAAAGGGGCGGGAAAAGAAAAGACTTTTCCCAACCCCAAAACTAGGGAACAACCCCTCAACTAGAGAGTAATGAATCATCGTGAATTAGTTGGAGTGGAGCCTCTCGACTGGTCCTTAGAAATCCAATCTTTAATTTGAAATGGGATATCCTCAAACTTTTAGAACTTTCATTGTGGAAGAGCAAGTCCCACATTGGAGACCGCATCCATAGCAACGTTTCCTCCTCTGTAGATATGAATCAAAGAGTAATTTTCCATAGATTTGATAACTTTTTTACATCCTGAATCAAATTCTTGATCTTCTAGGGTGGCTTAGCCCAGCCTTTGAGGGAATCAATAATCAATTTGGAGTCTCCCTCAATTATAGCTTTATCAAAGCCTAGATCTTTCAGCCTCCTTATGCCTCTCTAGGCATCCATAGCATCTACTTCCACACTGGTAGCATGACCAATACACTTATTATAGGCTTCAATACATCTTCCTTTATAATCTTTGATCAGGCCTCCAACAACAACCAACCCCGGGTTTCCTTTAGAGCAACTGTCAAAATTTTAGTTTAACCTAGTTAGTAGGTAGAGACCTCCAAAAATTCAAACACCTACTTTGGATATTAACCCAATTGATCTTCATCAAATCATGGTTTATACCCCAAAGCTATTTGACTCTTAAGTATTTATAACAAGGGAAAATTTTAGAGAAATCGAAGACTTTAGAATTCTTGAATTCTCTATGATTTTCTTCTTTATGCAAAAAAACACCTCTTTGTTGCTCCTCTTCTTTTCCCTAAAACTTCTATTGTTCCTCTCTTTCCATAGGTTCTAGCAAACAGAGGGGGGAACTTGCACCCAAAACTCCTTAATGACAGGATGATAGAAAAGACTTGAGCTCCATTGCATCATGAGCTCCTTTAGATCCCTAGGAAACACCCAATTAGAAAGGAGATTTTGGAGGGCCAAAGACCAAACTTCCATAGCAAAAGGAAAATAGATAAGTAAATGACAGATTGATTCCTCAGTGGCAAGACAAAGGGAGCACTTGTTGACAAATTGGAATCATTTCATATTGAGAACATCTATAGTAAGGATTCTCCCATGCATTGCAGCCCACCAAAAACAATTCACTTTTAGTATGAGCTTGGCATGCCAAATCAATTCCCAATTAAAGTTTTGGTCATTAGTAGAAGCTTCGTCCAATTTATTGTAAGAAAATTTAACATAAAAATATCTAGAGGGGTTATCACTCCATATCCAGTCATCAACACCACCTTGAATATCCAAACAACAATCTCCCAAAAGTGAGCTAAGAGTAAAAAACAACTTAGGATGAGGCAACACATTGTTACCTCTTCTTAACCTCATATCAATGGCATCCTATTCAAATTTTTTCCATCTAGGATTCTCCTTCGACCAGTTAACATAACCATAGAGATAGGTACCATAAAGTCTTGTTAATTCCTATTTTAGAGGGCTTAATTGGGCCACCGAAGATATAGTTGGACCATTCCCCCATGCCTCATCCCAGAAACTGATAGATCTCCCATTCCTTGGACTTTCCTTATTGTACCTTGCTACAGAATGTTCCTAGTCTTAAGCATATTGTTCCAAAAGGTAGACCCATTTGGTAGACCTTGGGAAGATAACAAGCTACCATGGGGGTCATTCGCCATATATTTGGCACTAAGGATAATAGACCAATCTTTTTTTCCTTAAATCATGAGCCACCCCATTTTGATTAACAAGGCCTTATTGAACACCTTTAATCTTCTAATCTCAAGCCCCCCTAACTTTTTTAGGGAGCACACTTTCTCCTAGCTAACAAGAGAAATTATGGATCTCTCTTTCATCCCAATCCAGAGAAAGGTTTTTTGGATTTGTTCAATTTTCCTCATGATGAAAGTTGACATCTTAAAGAGGGATAAGTAGAAGACCAAGACATTTTGAAGAGAATATTTCAGAAGCTAGAGTTTTCTAGCTTGATTGAGCAGTTTTTCTTTCCATCCGGTTAATTCCCTTTTTATTATTTCAATGATACCCATGGAAAAGGAAAAATTATGTCTTTTCCTTGCTTTATTTGAGAATAATTAATGATAAATGGGACTTGATATCACCTTGATCTAGTGTTGTAATGTGTTTTACACATTCACATTAGGTCTTGGGCCCTTTTGAAGCTCAATAAACCTAACTTTTCCATAATTTAGTGTTGTAAAGTGTATTTATCTACACCTTCACATTAAATTTAAGAGGTTTGTAAATTAAGTACACCTAATCTAGTGTTGTAATGTGTTGTACACATTTACATTGGATTTGGGGCCCTTTTTAGCTAAATACACCCAACTTTTCCTTAATTTAATGTTGTAAAGTGTATTTATTTACACTTTCACATTGGATTTTGGGCCCTCTTGCATTTATGACCTTAATACCATCATTAATAGGCCCCTAAGACCCTATATTATGCATCCTGTGACATATTTTAATCAAAAACCCAACAAGATCAACAAATAAGCTTAATTTACATAGTCCTTGACACTTTAGCAATCAAAATAGGCCATGTGGGACCCATTCACCACTTTAGGTGAATGAGTCCCATCCAGGTGGGACTCATTCATCACCTTGGCCGAATGAATCCCATTTGGCCTATTTTTAAGGATTTAAGCAGGAAAACAAGGTTTTAAATTCAAATTTCCTCTATGTCAACCTTTGGGATCAAATAAACATAGGAATCAAAACATTATTTCATTAAGCATTCATGATATTGATTCTATCACTCAAGAGTTAAGCATTCCAATACTTTACAAGATCATCAATAGAGCATTCAAGATCATTTCTAAGACATTCAAAGGAATAATTCTTCATCAATTGTTTTGGCAATTCAAGATCCATCATCATGTCAAGGATTATCAAGCATCAAACATGTTATTGAGCTAGTTTTGTGATGTAGCATTGAAGATCCAAGATCAAGCATTGTTCTACACCTATTGTCAAGATCAAGATCTACATCCTTCATGGCCATTTCATGTTGAGTTACAGATTTACAAGACGTCATTTACAAGGTATCATTTTCCATGATTCATGTTCTTTGTTTCATGTTTCAAGCCTTCATTTCATTGTCTCATCAATTGGTTTAATTACCTACAAGGGGTTTGACTAAGGCAAACCCCTATTCCCTAACAATCAACACTGTTTATCTCTTTGTGTAATTGCAGATCTAAGTGCTTTGAATACTTGAAGGATCATCGAATATTAGGTTACAAGCTTGGAGAAACTTGTTGGAGTTGTCTCCCGATTTTCAAGGTCATAATCTTCACCAAAAAGTCACCTACAACCTCAAAATTAGGGTTTCAGATTCATAAACAAAGAGGAACAAAAAGAGCAAACATTGAAGACCATATTCAAACTTTAAAGTTTTAGAAAACCCTAACTAGACTGATTCGCCACTTCTGGCGAATGAGTCCCATTTTAGGTCAAAATTCAAATTTTTAAAGATTTGGATACCCATTTACCAGAAACTTGTTCCTACATAGAAACCTAGATCTGGGACTGATTCTCCCACAGTGGTGAATGAGTCATAGTAGGCCTAAATTTTAGGTTATTCAATATTTCAGGTCTCCATTCAAGCTCTCTTAGGTTTCTAGGTACTCCTCTATACTTTTTCAGTTTTTTGTTCTAATTTATTTGCATTTATATATCATTTATTCAAGTTTCATGCATCACTAGGTTTTGTCATTAGATCTTGCATTATATTTATCTTTCCAAGTATTAAATTGGTGGTGAACCCCTGATTAGTCATTAAATAACCCTTAGGACAGCCCTACTGCAAAATCTCTTTCTCTTTTGCATTGAGATCTGTAGGGTTATCCTTGATTGAAATGATTGGAAAGTGGGTATGCTCTATGTCCTAAACCATACGAAAGAATCCTACCACATTTTTTATTGTTTTATTATGGATCTCTCTTTCATCCCAGTCCATAGAAAGGTTTTTTGGATCTGTTCAATTTTCCTTATGATGAAAGTTGACATCTTAAAGAGGGATAAGTAGAATACCAAGACATTTTGAAGAGAATATTTCATAAGCTAGAGTTTTCTAGCTTGATTGAGCAGTTTTTCTTTCCATCCAGTGAGTTCCCTTTGTATTCTTTTAATGATACCATTCCAAAAGGAATTATGAGGTTTCTTAGTGCAAAGGCGGAGCCCTAGATAAACATTAGGAAAACCAGCTTCCAGACATCCAAGTATTCTTATAATTATATCCTTCACTTGTTGTGTGGTATTAAAAAATATAGCTTTCTCTTGTTATAATTCATGAACTCGCGAGAACAATCATCATACTTATTAAGAACAACCTTCCCATTTTTTGCTTCAACAACTGAAGTTTCCCCAAATAGAATGGAGTCATGAACGAAGTGTTGGTGGGAAGTAGGAGTCGAGGAAGCATCACAAATAAGAAACCAAAAACAAGATTATTTTGGAGATTTTGACCCAAAACTTCAACAACAATTATAAAAGGGTAAGGAGACAAAGGGTCACCTTGTCTTAACCCCTTACCATAGGTAAACTAGCTAGTACGAATACCATGAATAAGAACAAAAAAACTAGTGGTAGAAACACATTCCTTAGTTAATCTCATAAACTTCCCAATAAACCTAAATTTTTTCAACACAACAAATAAAAAATCCCAAGAAACCCTATCATAAGCTTTTGAAATGTCTAATTTAAGCACCATACCTAGCATCTTAGAATGCTCCATAGAATGAATAACTTCATGGGACACAATAGTCATATCAAGAATCTATCTTCCAACCATAAAGCCTTTCTGATGTCTCAAAATTAGTTTATCCAATAGGGGCTTCAGCCTATTAACCATGATTTTAGAAAAAAAATTATACATCATGTTACATAGACTGATAGGGCAGTAGTCAGACATAGAGGTAGCACCTTCTTGGGAACAAGAACAATGTAGGTAGAATTTAATTGATGAAGGATTCTATCAGCTCTAAAGAAGTCTCTAGCAGCAAGGAGGAGGTCATTGGAGATGATATTCCAGAAGTCTTGAAAAAAAGCTTGGGGAAAGTCGTTCGGGCCAGGGGCTTTAAAGGCACCAAAGTAGAAGACACCTGATTTAACTTCTTACGTAGAAACCTTGCTCTCCAGGGACTTAAGATCCTTATAAAGAATCACTTTAGGGATAACCTCCAGAAGTGAATCCAAATCATCCTGAGGGGGGTGTTGGAGCTTATTCCTTCCATCATTTTTGAAGGAGATAGCCTCAAATTCTAAATCTTCATATTTGGTGAGGACATCCCCATTATCTTTAACAAGAGAACAAATCCCAAATCTTATTCTATGCTTAAGATTTGATTGATGGAAGAATTTTGTAATCTTGTCACCTTCATTCAACCATTGCACTTTGGATTTTTGTATCCAGAATACCTCCTCTTTCTTAGCAATAGTAAACCATTCATTCCTTAAATCCCTTTATCTAGTTGTTTCATTATCAATTGTGTCAACCTCCATCATATCTTGAATAGCCTTGATCTCAAGGAGGATATTTTTCTTCATCTAAAAAATGTTCCCAAACATAGCTTAGTTCCAGTGTTGGACATTAATCCTTATTCTTTTTATTTTTTGAGCCATTTGAAACATTGGGTACGATGACATGGAAGAATCCACCAAATCTTGATAAGATATTTGAAGTCTAGGCGTATATTCCACATGATCTCGTATTTAAAGGGGAAGGGGGTAGACTTTATTTTTTCTTCCCAATTTAAAACCATAGCATTATAATTAGAAGTAGATCTGGGCAACACAGATAACTAGAGTTTAGCCAAAATATCCCAATCACCAGAGATCAAAACTCTATCTAACTTAACCTGAATATGATCTTGTCCATTACGTCTATTTGACCAAGTGAATTTGGAACCTGTAAGCTCCATGCCGAGAAGACCCCGAGTGGAGATGAAATTAGCAAAATCAAGTATATTGTCAAAAAAATCATCAATCCCTCCAAGCTTCTCTAAAGGGTAGACGGGGTATTAAAGGCCCCAACAAGCATCCACTTCACATTCTATTTGTTAGAAAGGAGCACAAGCAATGAGTCCCATAAGACATTCCTAGCAACTCTAGTATTGGGGGCATACACATTGATAAGCTGCCACTCAACACCAGTTCTACTATCTTCAAAGACAACTTCTAAGCAGTTGCAGTTACTAAAAGTTTCCTTACCAGATAGCTTATCTGGATTCCAAAGGGTGGCGATTCCTCCCGACACACTGGATCGACATCAAAAACACAATACTAAGCTTTTGGCCAAACAGATTTGACCATTTTATCAAAAAAATCCTCCTTCAATTTAGTCTCCTATATAATAGAATATCAATTTTTAGATCAATGATAGTACACTTGATAATATGTTACTTCAGAGGACTATTAATTCCCCTTAATTTCCACGATAGAATCTTCATAAAAAAGAGAAAGAGGGACTAGAAAACATCTCCCTGGCCCAATGAGAGGGGACTCCCCAATCATTTCTTTAGTTTACCCCCATTAGATAGCCCCTCCAAGGTCCTTTGATTCCCTAAAGCATTATCTCTGGCTACTTCTCTCAACCTAACCTCCTTATTATTTTCTCTACCCACTTTTGAATCATTCCCCACATCCATCTTTTTCTTTTTCTTATATTTTCCACTAACCTAAGTCCATGAGTCATCATTCACCTCCTTAGAAAGAGGGGAAGAAGGAGCTAGCTCAGTAAATCCTAGAATATCCAGCGATTCTTGCATTTTTTAATGCAACAAATCTTGGGGGGCAGGTTCATCCTTATTCAAGGAAACACATAGGTCCAAGCCTTTTTTCAAATCCAAGGAATTAGTAGGAGAATGGTGAGCCCCTACCATAATAGGAGTAACCCCAAAATAATCTAGACACATTAGAGTGGGAAGGTAAGCACCATCCATCGAGATAACAACAACTTCCTTTGATTCAACACCTTCCTTCAACAACTTATTTGGAGCATTTTTGCTACCCCCAGCCGACACTAGAGGGATGACTAGTGAAGCAAGAGCTACAACCTTCTTGTCTTTTTTGGGGGGCTATTTATTGCAAGTATTACTGAGATGACCAAACTTTCAACAAAGCTAGTAGTATAGCCTAGCATTCTCATACTCCAAAGCTTGAGTCCAAGAGACGAACATGGACTTCAAGGTGATAGAAGTGGGAAGAACACTATTAACAACCATGTTAACACGTATCCTAGTGAAGACAAGCCTAGACCTTTGAGAATTATCCTTGTCCATAGCCAAAATAAATCCAAAGGTGTTAGCAATCCTTTGAAACACCTTGTGGTTCTAGAACTCAAGGGGTAAACCTAAGAGTCAAACCCAAGTAGGAGCAAAAGAACCCGAGTCCACTGAGGGGTCTAATCTCGACTTCCATTTGCATAACACTAGAAAATTCTTGTTTTTTTTGTCAAACGCCCAGGGGCCTCCTATAAGCACCAAAATTAAATCTTCCTAGTTATTAAAGCTAAATAGGAAAAGACTGTTTGGCATAGTGCTCACACCAAGACCTCCTTTGAGCATCCAAACAAAGTCCATCCATTTATATACCTGATCAATATTGTGCCTGGAGGCTAAGAACTTCCCAACCAATGACATTTGAAGGCTCACAACTGATTCAACCATGATTTTTTCTAGAATAAATACTTCCCAACCTTCCACCTCATAGCACTCCTTTGACTCAAAGGAGGAGAACATGACCCTTTTAGAAGATGACCTATTTCCCACTAGTTTTTCCACATACAACATTTGATTCCTTCTTAGAAAATGGGAGCCTTCTTCATGATTAACACTGACAGTACCATCATCTTAAGACTCAATGTCCACCACAAAATCTTTTGACCCCAAGGAACCAATAGTTAGAGTCAAGACGCCTAATTTTCCACCTATCAAAGAGGTCAAAGACTTGGAAGGGGACACCAATTGGGGCCCCCACCTAGCTTCACCATGGCTAAAGCAACAAAATAGAAATTTGAATTCTAAAGGTGCACAATAGCAACAACGAATTTACTAAAGCGGCGATGATATTATGGGTACCTTCTATTATGTGGTCATTTCATTTGGGTTAAAGAATGTAGGTGCAACTTACCAAATGGTGATGACCCTTATCTTTCATGATTTCATTCATAAAATTGTGGAAGATTATGTTGATGACATTTTGGCTAAGTCTATAACTCATCAAGATTATTTTGAAAATCTTTATCTTATTTTTGAAAGACTTTAGCTCTATAAAATGAGACTAAAACCTCTTAAGTGTGTCTTTGGCATTGATATCAACAAGATTTTCAGATTTATTGTCTCTCATTGTGGAATCAAAGTCAAGACAAATAAGATTGTTGTGATTGTAAACATGCCTCCACCTAAGAATATCTCACAACTACGTAGTTTATAGGGGAAGATTCAGGAAATTCATATATGTGTATCGCAGTTGGTTGATCATATCCTTCTCTTCACATATTTTTTTAAAAGAGATATTTGATTTAGATGGGATGATGAGTGCGAGAAATATTTTGAACCTATCAAAATTTATTTGCCCAATCCTCCTGTCTTAATGTCGGCTATACAAGATAGACCCTTTTTGCTTTATATTTTTGTATCACCTAATTCCTTAGCAGTTTTGTTAGTACAACATGATGATGATGGTAAAGAAAGAGGGGTCTATTACATCATTCATATCTTAATCGATTATGAAATTTGTTATTATACTATAGAGAAATAATGTATCGCTCTCATTTTCATAACACAAAAGTTATGATATTAACTTCTTCATGCTGAAACACATGTCATAATGAAAAGAGATCTCCTTAAACATGTATTTACTAGGATTGATCTTGCAGGAAGGTTAGAAAAATGGGTCATGTTGCTTTTTGAGTTCGACATCAAGTTCGTAACCCAAAAATTAATCAAGGTTCAAGTTGTCGATGATTAGTTGGCAGAAGATCCATCATCTTGCTCCTTTCCTAATTTGGATTTATTTCCAAATAAAAATATTCTTGAAGAAAATCATGAACCTATGTGGGAGATGTACTTTGATGGATCAATATGTCAAACTAGCTCTAGAGTGATTGTGGTTTCAATCTCACCCAAGGGAAAGCCAGATCCTCTTTCCTTTTGATTGGAATTTTATTACACTAACAACATTTTTGAGTATGAAGCCCTTATTGTTGGCTTGCATGTCACAATTTTTCTGAATATTAAACATCTTCGCATTCACGGTGATTCTGAACTCATTGTAAATCAAATTACAAGAATGTATCAAGCCAAGAATAATAAGCTATCTCAGTATCAAGATTTGGCCTTATCCTTGCTTTACCATTTCTCCTCTTTTCACTATAGATAGTATTGATAGAGAGAAAATCGACACGTAGATTCAACGGCGAGCACAACCTCCCTAGTGTCTTTGGAAAATAGTGTAGAAGAATACCACTTTTTGGTCTATACATCCTCCACTCTCCTATTGTCTCTGATCAACCTAAATCCAATGCTCTATTGTGTGCTCATGTGGATTCAGAGGAATGGTATTCTAACATTTATAATTATCTAAAGACTAAATTTTTTCCCAACGATGTGATGAAAAATGCTCACTTGGATACAAAAACTTTCAGTTTGATACATTATATTTTTTGATGTTCTTTATTGAAAATCTTATAATGGTCTTCTTCTTTGGTGTCTCGCTAAAGTAGAAATATCCCTTGCCCTTCATGAATCTCATTCAGGCTCTGGGAGTGGACATTTTGGTGGCAACCCATTGGCGCATAAACTGATTCACATGGGATATTTTTGGAAAACAATGGAGAAAGACTCTTTTCCTTTGTCAAGAAATTTATGTAGTATCAACAACATAATAGACTTATTCAGGATCCTATTCAAGAGCTCTAAAAGCATACCTATCCTTGGCCATTCGTGAAATGGAGGTTGGATATTATTGGAAAAATATCACCTCCTTTTTTGAAGTAACATATCTTCATCATTACTGCTATCGATTACTTTGGAAAGTGGGTTGAAGTTGTCCTACTTTGATCCATGAATGTTGAAGCGATCTGTAGCTTTCTTCTAAACAATATCATTTCTGATTTTGGGTTTCCTTCTACCCTTGTTTCTAATAGTGGTACTCCATTTAAGAACAAAGAGGTGAAGCAATTCCTAGAGAAATTTCATATTCAATACCACTTTCCTACACCATACTATCCCTAGTCTAATGGCCAAGCCAAAGTGTCTAATAAAACTCTTGAGTTGATCTCCGAAAGATAGTAAATAAACACAATAAATATTGGCACTCAATTGACATACGCCTTGTGAGCCTATTGCATGAGTGTTCTTATGGTGGTTTGTACATCATATAACCTCATGTATGGTTTCAAGGGTATTGTGCTTTTGGAGTTGGAAATTTTGTCCTTGCAATTTTCCCTTAAAGGATTAATTGATGATGACACTTACCATGCCAATCATTTTTCTCATCTTGATTTGTTCAATGAACATTGATTGTGTGCTCTCAACCATCTCTAAGCTTATCAAGGATCACTCTCTAAACATTATAATCAGGGTGTTCTTTCTACAACTTTCAAGGTAGGTGATCTGGTCCTCTATGAGAATTAGAGAAATGTAAATGTGCCACCTAATCAAAAAGGGAAGTTAAACCCTAATTGGTTAGACCTTTACATTATCATATTTATGTATGGTTCTGGTGCCTATGGACTATCCTCTATGGATGGAATGCCTCTAAAATAAATTTTCAACATGATGCATCTTCATCGATACTATACATAGTGTCTATGTGTCATATGTGTAATGATCATCCCTTGTGGATTTTAGTTTGTTGTGCTATGGAATTTCTTCATCAACAGATTATCTTTGTGTTTTGTGTAATGATGTAAACATGTGTGTGCAATTAATTTCTTTAATTAGGAATTATGCATAAATGTATTTCATTGTGTTGTGTATCTATGCATTGCATTTGATTCAATCTTTTGGTTAGGCAATTAGATCATCATTGTATTTAATTAACATACATCCATGTGTGTTTAATATTAAATCATGATAGAAACTAATCTAAACATACATCCATAAGTATAACATCCATCACATAACCATACATGAAAGTCAAATCATACACACAAAGAACACCATGATGTCAAAACCATAATCTCATATATATATATATATCAAAATGTGTCATGTAATGTATCCAACTACTATGTCAAAATGTGGTGTTTGTATATTTGTATATTTCTATAAATCAAATAATGATATACAAAAATAATAACATTGGTACAAAAATGGCATGTATACAAAATTGGTCCCTAACCCCTGGGCATATATCTTGTCAAGCCCTCTAGTCCTGGTGGTGATGGAACTTTAGGGTAGATGGAATGGATAGAATGTAATCCGCATCAACACGACACTGACAAGATTACCTGTATTCCACGGATCTATCCCCATAGCTCCACAACCTCCAACTATGCATGTGCCTCTTGCTCCCGAGACTACCTCAGCTCCTCTTGAAGCTACTACATCTGGGGATCCATAGCTAGCCTCATAGTTATTTCATTCCCATCAAGGTCATCAAGTCGGCTTTGAAGGGTGTCACATGCTCTCTAAACACTCTCTACCCCAGTCACAGCTTGGTCTCAATTGGTGAGTGTAGTCCACAACTCGGTTTCCCATTGATATCTCTAACCAATCATCATAGTGATATCAAAGGTCCTCTATACAACCTTTACACCTACCTCCTCATATGTTGTACTTAGATGTGCAACTGGCTCAAATAGGTGGGTGTGTCACCCCATTGAAGTTGGCTTGTATGCCTCAAGTATGCTACCCTGGATTGGCACAACCGAGGCCACCTTGAAGGTCCACTGCCCGATGAAGGTGATCCACTCTTTTGTGTCCACTATAACTACAGAGTAGTAGACATTGTCAGTACTACATAATATATAAATAAAAACATGTATATACATGCGATAAGGTTGAAATATGAAATACTAAAAGGAGAAAAATAAATCAAATACATACCAAGATCTTTTTCCTACCAATGTGGGTCTGGGGGAGGTGAGACGCTAGGACCTGCACTTGTGTCTGTTGCTGCTACTACTTCCAGGGGAGGGATGTTGGGTGTTTTCAATGTTGTCGATGAGACTAGGATAGTTATGAGAGGTGATGAAATCCTCTACCACCACCTAGGCCTCTCTGCTATTGAGCACTTGTCACCTTTTCTCTCCTGTCATCATTTTTGCTACATTGGTCCTCTCCTCCTCCTCCTCCTGCTCATGCTTACCCCTATGTACTGGGATCACCCTTGGGGTCATCTCCTTGGAAAATTGAGGAAGGACCATGAGTATCCCACTAGGTTTGGAAGCCATGTGCGACCCCTCCATCGTCAATTGGAGAAATCAAGGGTCGATCATCATTAATTGGCCCATCGTCATTGACAACAACATCTGTCATGGTCAAACAATGATGATCACCCAATCTCATTGTGCTCTTGGTTGCTTGTGTGTATGCAATGGGGTCGAGAGAATGGTCTGCAAAATCCTAAACTATTTGATGACCGTGTGCTAGTAGTAAGGCATAGTAATATAATTTGTACAGCCTCACCAAGAAATGATCATGTTGCATATGTCACAGTTGCGACCTATTGAAGGCCCATTGTATACCTTGATACGGTTGCCACCTAACATCATCAAATCACATTGTATCAAATTGTAATAACCAAAACTATAAATCTCTGCCTTCAATCACATAACAATGGGTATGCATGGGCAATCGATATACCAAAGGCTATCCCCTGAGGATACCCGACTAGTCAAATGCAAGTGATATCTGCAAAGGCCCAAACCTATAGGAGTGTGCAACCAGTGAGGCTCCTGTACTCATAATGTACACAACTATCCAACTCATGGTACAGGTCATCAAGCATGCTACGACCCCAAGCAAAGATAGTCTATTACTCCATCTCTCGAATAATGTGGACAAGGACCTCATGTAGGTGCGAGCCTCGCTCGTCCACAACAAATCAGAGGGAAACTGTAACTACCATCACCCTCTTCAGTATTGGGACCACATCTCATCCATGCTCATACCATTGTATGTATATGTGGCCAATGGGATCTTCATGGTCAGTGCACCCAGTGCAGTACTATTGTCCCTCTAGCACCTCTCGGGGCAAGCGCATGCCATCATGAGCCACATGTCATCCAAGGATGGGTAGGCCTATGATATGGTAGATGTCCTCTAAAGTAGTTTTCATCTCTCTTGATGATAAGTGGAAAGTAGAAGTGGTGGTGTCCCAGCGCTCCATGAGCACCATCAATATTGGACAATGGTAGAGCATCTCAGATAGCATGTAGACCCACCATAGGCCTACTCGTTGAAGATGATCTTGGTCATCAAGATGCATAAGAGTGGCCTAATCATGAAGCATCCCAAGTACACACCTGCCTCTATACTCATGCATCTCAGGTCAATCATACAAAATAGAAACAAAGTGTATGTTAGATCCATCTACATCAAATAAATTCTAACTTCTACATCATTTTTTTTCTTAGTGACCTCTGGGACAACAACACACAACACAAATGTCTATGTGATGCATTGGTTTCTTAGGTCATCACCATGAACGCTACTTGGACGCTTGTGCACCTAGCAGATGACAACATGATCGAAGGTTACTAACACATAGTCGGGATGACATCACATCGATTAAACGCCTTCACACTACTTGGTTGCATTGCATGCGCTACTATAAAATTGAAAAACCTAGAAAAACATGTCAAAAATGAAAAGTACGTGTCAATTTGGACATACCTCATCGACTTGGTCACCCTGGGCTATCACTCAATGTAGTTGCTCGATCTTAGGCTCCTTGAACTCTTGTCTATGAGGCATTTTGCTGAATTTTCTCTCATAAAATTCAACAAATCGCTTGTGGTGAATAGTGAAAATGACCCTTATATGGGGCCACCCAAGTATTTATAGGCCCCCTCGGGGCCCATTTTCCCATCGATCGTGGCCCTCTTATTTTTCTTGTTTTCACCCCACCTAGCTTGAGGAAAAAAAAGAGGGGGCATATACTCACCTCTTCATCATATTTTTTCTTCCAAACCATCAAAATTTTCTTAAGCATTCTTCTCACCTTGGTAGCTTCTTCTGGTTTTTGAGTTGACCTAAATTAGTGTTTTGTTGAATGGAACTCCATGTCTGATGATGTGGTTTCTTGTTGAGATCAATCGTTGGGGGCATCACCAGCATTTTCCTGCTCGACCTCTGTGGCCTCTATAGCATCCTTTTTGGCACATAAATCTATTAAATTTTCAAATTATTAAAATTTCAATAAATTTCTTGAACAACTACTTTATTGCAGCTAAAAAATCAACTCACTAAAGTGGGGGAAAATATAATTTCATAAAATTGCACCTAGTGGCAATTTCACATTTGTGTATTTTCCCCCTGCATTTATGGTGCCTATTCACATTTATGAAAAGAACCTTATGAGTTAGAATTTTGCAATTCCAACTCCATAAGGAGAAATGATGAAGCGACATTAGTTTTCCACCTCATTTCTTGCAAGGATGTGAGTTGGATGCATGCACAACATGTAGACATCTACGCAACATGCTAGCATCTCCACACTTTGCAAGTTCAAATGAGAGAATCTTAGGAGTCATTTCCAGTGACACATATTGTTGTAGAAAAATATCAGGAGTTACAGCTCCTCCATCCCATGCAGTCTAATAAAACTCTCTTTTCACTCTCATTTGGAAAGTCATTCTCTTTCTCTCAACCCCAATTTGCTCTCTTATTGATATTCTCTTCTACATCACATTTCTACAATGAAGCTCTAACGGATTGGTGTTGTACCAATAGCCAAAGATTTTTTGCAAGGGTCGACTGTTACATTTATGAAACCAACATGGAGCCACAAACTATTGGTATTGCTCTATTGCTCTCTTGTCTATTTACTAGCATTTCTATTACATCTATATCTTATGGTAAGGGTTCTCCTTTGTGGAAGGGTTTACTCTTATCACCATTGTGTCTAATTTACTTTGTGTCTATTATTCTCTCTATCTATCTAGTGATCCATGGAGGTGGGAACATCAAAATGGGGGTTTGACTATGGTAAGCCCCAAAACCACTCCAACATTTGATTTCCTTCTTTTGTGTAGGTTGTTCGTGAGGATCTTGTTGGAGGTTTCATGAGCATAGGACCTCTTGTAAGCTGACATCTCTCTTTTCTTATAAAGTATTCTTCTTGTTGTCTTATTTACATATTCTTACTTTCTATTAAGTTAGTAGAGTAAATAGACCTCGAGTCTTAAATAGTTAGTAGATTCCTTGAGTTTTATACAAAGGGTTTAATTCCTTGTTCATACGAGACGCCAACATGTCCTTGAGATGACAGTGCATTATGCTACCATCCCACTCACATGCAAATATCCTTTGGTCAAGAGCTTCTCCTTCTATCTTAGAAATATCTACAATCTTCTCTTTCAGTCCCTAAAGTTGTATGTCTATAATATGTCCTAAAACTCTTCTTTTAATATATTTTTTACAATCTATTTCATCTTAATCTTTCGGTTAATCTTGAGGTATTCTTGAGGTGACCAAGGGAGATTCTCTCCCTTTAGGCTCGTTTTTGTTCTGGATACTTGGGATTAGTACATCCCCTCCATAATTATGGACACATAAATTGTACTCTTTTGCAGAAAGTACAATCTATGACCTAATTAGGTCCTACTTTAGGAACCTTGCATCAATCACCCCTTAAAAACTGCATTTGTAGGCCCCTAATGCTCATGATTTTGGACTTTAAGGCCTAATTCACTCACAAATCACTTAAATCCTGACAAATAACATTCAAACTACTCAAATTTTGTGAAACTTGCCAAAAAAAACCTAGTGGGTCTAAGTCGCCCAAGGTGGTGACTTAGTCCCTTTTTGGGTATTTTCCACTTTTGAGCGGGAATTTCACCAATTTAATTTAATTTTTTAGTGGATGTCGACCTCTTAGGTCTAAATAATAGGAAAATTAGCTGTTGATGCTTATAAATACACATTTTAAGTCATTTTTCACATCTCTAGTCATTTTTACAAAGAAAAAATCAAAATTCAAAAGCAAAGTATCTTTCACAAGAAGATTCAATAGCATTTTATAGCAAAGTTGAAGCTTTAGGGAAGCAAACTAGGGTTTTTGTAGGTCTTCAAGCTCACTTTTTGGTCCAAGATCTCACATTGCAAAGGGTTGATCATGGATTCCTATGGTGAATCATGGAGAAATCTAGGTTGAGGAGATGTAACTAGCCATCAAATCACATCTAATGACTTGTTTTCAAAGTGATTCCATCTTCCATTTTTTCTCTATCTTCAGAATTAAGGTTTGCATTAAATTTGCATGTCATTTGCATTCATTTGAAATGTTGTAGGTTTTCTTGCAGCGAAGTCTTGCATCATTCAAGTTCCATTTGTTTATCTTATTCTAGCACATTAGAGTAGGGTTTTATCTCATTTCAACTTTTCTTAGTCTTAGACACACTTAAGGCTAGGGTTTTATGCAGATTTTGTCTTCACAAAGTTTAAATACCAGCTAGGGGTTTGACCGAGGAAAACCCCCCATTAGAAATCAAATTATCTTATGTTTTGTAGGGTTTTTCGAAGATTGAGATCCAGATTCCTATCAGAAAACAGAGTGCAAGTTGTGGGCTTCCGTTTCCACTTTTGAATTTGCAGAAAATCCAAAGTGGACTATCGCCCATAGTGGTGACTTAGTCCCACTGTACTTTTAGAAATTTTTACAGTTTTAGGTACCCATTTGGTAGAAACAACTTTCTAGGTAGTTTCCCTGGTCTGGGACTAAGTCACCTAGCCTGGCGGAAGTGTCCCAGTCGGCTCAAATTTATTTTTTTTAGAATTTCAGAGGTCTCTACAATCTCCAGTCATCTCCTCATCAATTTCAAGGTGCATAGTTTCTATCTTGCATCTTTATTTTGTCATTTATTGCATTTATTTAATCTTTTTGCATATCACAATATGTTTTTCAACATTTTGCATTTCCTAGGTTTTATATCACTAAATCATCTCATTTCCAAATCAGTGCATGAGTGCATCATAATTAGACATATTTCATCTCATTTACATTAATCTTGAGTGTAGACATTTGCATTTTGGACCCCATTCCCTTTCTCCTTTTAGGTGAAAACCCCTAGAAGGAGCTAAAGCAGTGTGGGCAATCTAAAATCATTGTCCACATTTTGGTGAACCCAACATTTGAACATATTTACTTATGATTTTAAAGGAATCCTAGGTTTCATTTTCATTAGGTATTGCATTGATTGCATCCTAGGGTTTTCCAGAAGTGCACTAGGGAAAAGCTCATTTTAGCTTACATTATTGCATTCCATTTCATTGCATAATAGTGAAATTATGCATTTACATTGTAGATTTACATGAAACAGTACCAAACACATTAATATCCATCAAAAAATTCAGAAAAACTTAAAAATACCTTACTAGGACTAATTCGCCACCTTGGGTGACTTAGTCGCAGTGCAAATTTTGTATTATTGCTCTTTGCATTCTATTTCCTATTTCTATAATTTTGGTTAGATTCAGTTATTATTTTATTTCTGTATAGTTATTTTATGTTATACTCAAATAATTAGCATTAGTCTTATTCCTTTTAATGACAATCATAGATAGCATTTGATTTTTACAATGTTCATTTGCAGCATTAGTTCCTAGCTCATTTAGATTAGCTTCAATCGAAAAAACAAATAACAACTTCACAACATCCAATGAACCAATCTAAAAAATGCTTCATTTTAGAACAACCATATCATCCAAACCTCTTAGTAGTGATGACTTGGATAGGTTAGATAAAACCTTACAAGGTTTCCTCTCCCCAAGTCCATCCACTAAGGCTTGTGATGACAAACCTAAACCATTTAATGACAACTTATCTCCCAAACCTTTTAGTAGTGATGACTTGAGTATGTTAGATGAAGCCCTTGAGGACTTCATCTCACACAAGCCATGCACTAAGGTTTGTTGTGAGCAACTAAAAACAAAAGATATCAATGTAATTCAACCTCAACTTGTCCTTTACCCACCTTCACATCAACCTCAACCTCCACCTAAACCTGAGTTTACCCTTTATCCACCACAACATGATGATTTTGCACACACACATTACACTCGAAACAACCCTCACCCACCGCAACCAACACAAACCCCCTTACCTTTACCCAATACCACACTTCCTAGTGCTCCTCACTTATGAGAGTATGATCTTGTTGAGCCACTTAAGAGCACCCCTGCCAAAATATCCCTTTGGGATCTTCTTCAAAATTCACCCAATTATCATTCAATTCCCCAAACAACTTTGCAACAAATAGAGGTTCCTCCAGGTACAAACACAAATGATGTGGTAGATCTTCTAAAAGGAATAAATACAGTTAATGTGGACATTACCTTTCATTAGCATGAGCTCCCTCCATTAGAATTACGAAAAAAAAAATGAGGCCTTTATGATCATTTCCCAATATAATACAATAGGAATTTAGCAAACCCTCATTGACTATGGTTCTGCCCTCAATGTGTGTAGTGTGAAAATCCTAGATCAATTATGCAGGGATAAATCGCAAATCAAACTTGATTCCTTATCTGTCAGAGGATTTTACAACACAACAAAACAACCACTCGATATAATCACTTTACCTATAATAGTTAGAGTGGCTACCTCGCAAACTCCTATTCATGTCATGCCCTATGATCTCGCATATAATATTCTCTTGGGAAGCCCATGAATTCATGAGATGCATGTGCTACCTTCGACTCTTCATCGCATAATGAAATATTTTTATAACAATAAAGTATATCAAGTTGAGATAGACCCCGAGCTTGAGAGTTGTTTGCAACTTGAAAAAGGAACAAGTCCTCTGAATACTTTAATTCCCACATCTCATATTGACCCTCTTGAGACCAATACACAAGAAGAATAATCTGTGTCTAAATTGTTAGATGATGATTGGGGAACCTTGGAAATCACACCTTTGTTTATGGATGAATACATAATTACCCAAAAAAAAGATGAAAAATAAAAGCAACCAACAGTTATGTCAACTCAGAATTTAGAGGAATCTTTCCCTACCTCTATCTCATCTCCTTTGGAATAAAATACAACTTACACAACAAATTTTGATGAGATAGATTATCAACAACCACCCAATCCCAAAGAAATAGAAATACTTTATGGATGCGGTTATGAGATTATGAAATAATTGGGATACAATGGTAGAGGATGTGAAAAACATGAACAAGGCTTTCATGTCCCTATTGAAGCTAACACACAAGAAAAAAAGAATGGTTTGGGATATTCCTTTTCTAAGACAACAAAAGCAACTCAATGACCTTCGCTCAATATCAACACCATCACATGTAAACCAAGAACCACACTTATGCCAAAATATCCTTAATTTCTTGATATGAATTCTCCATCCTGGGAGTATGTTGAAAGTGATGAAGCCTTGAAACAAATGTTAGGTGTTTTTGATAAACCATCTTCTCCTAAACGAAATGTTACCTACACTATGATAAGTTCCAAACCACAAAATGCTAATGATAATAAGAAAACCATGGAATCATATGTTCCTAAATCCCCTAAATCAAATGCATTCCCCCTAGGAGATACAATTGATATACCAATGGACATAGAAGATAAAGAAAAGGTTATTAAAATTGGGAAGTGCCTTGATGATGACAAACAATAGGAAACTACAATTTTTCTCCATGATTTTCCTGAAATTTTTTCTTGGAAATATTCAAATATGCTAGGAATTGACCCAAAAATTGTGACACACAACATTTTTCTTGTTGCAAACACTAAGCCTGTTCGACAGAAGATACAAAAAATGAATCCCAAGATCGCCTTGCATGTTAAAGGAGAGCTTGAAAAACTCCTTGATGTAGGATTCATTCACCCTATTGATTATTCTCCTTGGATCTCAAATATTGTTATAGTTGCTAAACCTAATAATTGTATTAGGATATGCATGGACTTTCGTGACTTGAATAAAGAATCATTAAAAGACGATTTTCCCCTTACTAATATTGACATGATCATGCATTCAATTGTTGGACATGCTTTGTTGTCTTTCATGGATGGATTTTCTGGCTATAATCAAATCTTTATCAACCCACAAGTTCAATACAAGACAACATTCACCACTGTTTGGGGAATGTTTTGTTGGGTTATGATGCCTTTTGGATTAAATAATGCAGGTGCAAATTATCAAAGAGCAGTGACATTGATATTTCATGATTACATACATAAAATATTGGAAGATTATGTTGATGACATCCTTGCTAAGTCCTTAACATGACCAGACAATGTGAATGTCCTTCGACAAATCTTTAAACGAATGCGTAAATATAAGATGAAACTAAATCCAAAAAAGTGTGTCTTTGGAGTAGATAGTGATAAAATTTTAGGGTTTATCATATCTCACAGAGGCATTGAGGTGGACACAAAGAAAATTGATGCTATTGTAAACATTGCACCTCCTAGGAATATTTCTCAATTACACACATTACAAGGACGAATTCAAGCCATCCGTCATTTTGTCGCTTCTTTAGCTGATAGAACTTTACCTTTTACACATCTCCTCAAGAAGGATGTTCCTTTTGATTGGAATGAGGATTGTAAATGGGCCTTTGAGAGTTTGAAGGAATACCTTGCAACTCCACCTATTTTACAGCCTGCAATTCCAAACAAACTGTTCATCCTTTACATAGCCACCTCCACTCATGCTCTTGTAGCATTATTGGCTCAACGAGATGATAGGGGAAAAGAACACCCTATTTATTACATCAGTCAAACTCTAATTGATTATGAAACCTGATACACACAAATTGAAAAAAAATGTTTATCCCTTGTATTCGCTACTAGTAAATTGCGACATTATTTACTAAATACTGAAATACAAGTTATGACAAAATTTGACCCTCTCAAACATCTTTTTCACAAAATAGATTTATCAAGACGTTTAGCTAAATTGGTTCTGTTGTTGACTGATTTTGACCTTAAGTTTTTTTTGCAAAAATCAATTAAAGGTCAAGCCTTAACCGACCAATTAGTTGATGCTCCTTCTCCTTTAGTGTTACCTAGCAATGATTCTTTTCCTGATGATAGTGTGCTGACAACACATATTTCTACATGGGAATTATACTTTGATGGATCCAAGTGTAGAACAGGATCCGGTGTTGGAGTAATCTTAGTTTTGCCTGAAGGAAAGCCTATTCCTTTGTCATATCGACTCAATTTCCTATGTACGAATAACATGGTTGAATATGAGGCATTAATTGTTGGGTTGTGTGTCGCTTTACTCATGGGTGTCCAAGATATTAAGATCTTTGGTGACTCACAATTAGTAATTAAACAAATCAATGGAACATATCAAGCTAAACATGAAAGATTATCCAAGTACAAAGATCTTATCATGCATTTGTTAGAGAAGTTTCATGCATTTACCATTGATAACATCCCGTGAAAAGATAATCAATTTGTAGATGCAATGGCAAGTGTTGCCTCTCTTATTTCTCCCCAAAATCCTTCAAAATATTTCACATTTACAATTCACCCTATTATGAAACCTTTGATTGACGACAAGATTGAAGAGGTTTTAACAATAGATGAAGCAAACTTGAGTGAATGGTATGATGCCATATTCAACTATTTGAAAAGTGGTACCTTTCCCGAGCCAACATTTAAAAACCTCTGTGCTTGTTTACATAAGCTTGCATCTAAATATTTCATTCTAGCAAATGTGCTCTATTGAAGGTCATTTAATGGTATCTTGTTGTGATGTTTGAACAACTCTGAGATACCTCTTGCACTTCACCAAGCCTATGAAGGTGCTCGTGGTGGAAATTTTGGAGGACAAACATTGGTTCAAAAACTTATCCGTATAGGGTATTATTGGAGCCACATGGAACATGATTGCTTTAATTATGTTTGAAAATTTCACAAGTGTCAAGAACATAGAAATTTGCATCATGCTCCTACTAGTGAAATTCAAACTCAACTTTCGATATGGCCCTTCACAGTTTGGGGATTGGACATTATAGGAAAAATTTCACCTCCTTCTGCTAGACATACCTTTATTATCACTGCAACTGATTATTTTACAAAATAGGTAGAGGCCATTCCCCTTCAATCTACAATAGCTGAGGTGATGTGTCGTTTCATTCTGGAACACATTATTGCTCGCTTTGGACTTCCTTTCGCACTAGTTTTTGATAATGGTACACCATTTAAGAATAATGATGTGAAGAAATTTTTAGAGACCTTTAATATCCAACACTATTTTTTGACACCTTATTACCCACAATCTAATGGTCAAGCTGATTCAACTAATAGAGTTCTTGAACAAATCTTCAAGAAAACTATTAATAAGAACTATAGGGATTGGCACACACAATTACATTATGCACTTTGGGCTTATCGTACAAGTGTTTGATCTTCCATAGGAACCACACCTTATACTTTGGTATATGGTAGTGAAGCTATCATGCCCTTAGAATTAGAAATCCCTACACTAAGAGTGGATCTTCAAGGAATTGACGACAATACACATTATAAAAAAAAATGATTACGTCAGTTGGAGATGCTCGATGAACAACACATTAATGCTCTTGAACATCTTCAAGCTTATCACAAAAGAAAACATAATCATTACAACCTTAATGTTATCCCTTGATCCTTCCAAAAGGGTGACTTAGTTCTATTTGCTAATTAGTGTAACATCAATGCTGACCCAAATGAACGTGACAAATTCAATTCTAATTGGTTAGGACCTTATATAGTTGACACAACCTTTGGCATTGGTGCTTACAAGTTAACTGAACTCGATGGAACACCCCTTAAAGAACCCATCAATGTCGTGCATTTGTGTCAGTATTATGTCTAATCCCTTTGAATAGTATGAATTATAAAGTAGTATTGTTAAAGCTATGGGGTCTTATCTTGTATACTTTCATATTGCTTCGTTCCAAACAAAAAACTTGTGCATCTATCTTGAACACTAAAGTGATTATTTTTTATGACTTTAGGTTTCATGCTATTCAAATTCATCTTGTGTGTTATGATAAGTTAAATTAATTTAGCATAAAATGCTCAATCATCATGTTGTATCTAAAATGGAACTACAATATGTTTTAATTAGATCACATAAATTTTGTTAAATCATGATGACATTAATTAAAAGTACTCTTACAAAGGTTCTTTAATTAATCACATTACCATTTAACATTCAAACACATTAAGAAAAATCATAAAACATAAAATTCTTATATATATATCCAAAGTTTTATGTACATATCATCATAATATACATCACCAAGGTCTATGAGAACTAGTCCCCTTAGGATTTGGTGCTCGTGATCCAATACTTAGACATCGTGAGATAGTCGTGTGTGATCATGACCGTGATCCATCGAATCTGAGTGTAAACTCCAGACCCTGTGCTCACCCAAGAGCCACATCCCTCTCCTCTCGTAGTTGTGCTATCTCTGCATGTAGTCTCTCCATCTCTGTTGGAGTTTGGGATGACTGTCTTGCAGTCTCGACTTGATGGAGTCATCTCCTCACACTCTCATAAACTACTTGTAGCCTCGTGAATGGTCTCAGTGGCTCTGGATCCTCCTCCATGATCAGTGGGGGCATGTAATCAGGGTACATCTCCTCCTCATCGATGGATGCGGGTACTATCTCTATAGCAGCCTGATGATAGAACTCCTGCCAGTCTCTCATCGCTCCTGCAAGGTAGTAATAGCACACAATCAATAAACATCATCATGACATACATTTATATATAAATAAAATCATACACACTAATGTACATGCATAACATCAAATATCATCACCTATATCATCGGTCAGCTGAGCAATCTCAATGTCATCATGTACAGGGGGCATGGAGGTTGTGCTAACCTCCCCTCTACTATGAATACTATTGCCTATTGTAGCTGCTACTCTTGACCTCATCATACAGATGGGAGAGGAATCTCCTAGTCATGTCAGTCCTCAGCTCCTACCTCATCACAATCACTCAGGGGTGGCTCCTCCTCCTTGTATTACTCCTCCTCCTCATCCTCTTCCTCTCCCTCCTAGCCATCATAATATGGATTGGCATCCTCATCATACTCATCATCAATCACATCAGTAAATATATCAATAGCCCTATAGCATGTCTCCTCAGCTCTATCATCCTGGTCATCTCCCTCATCTGGTAGTGGCTCTACATCTCCCACTAGCTCATCCATTGGGAATACTGGTGTTGGTTGAGTCACTGTCCACCACTCCTCATGCTCTCCTATGGCATCGATGTTGTCTACATGGGAGACTAGCAGTTGGTCATGATTAGAGTCATTGGAGTCACTCTTGGCTACATG
>VDFB02000003.1:270491402-270511026 GCA_007258455.2 Sequoia sempervirens | reverse complement strand
TCTTTCTTTCAATTCTTTTATTTTTTAATTTTTTAATTTCTTGGTTGTCTTGGCCCACGTGTATCTTCCCCCTCTCACCTCTTGGTCTTTTTAAGATTGGTCTAGGTCTGCAATTGCCCAATTTTTTCTCTTGTTGCTCTCAGCTCTCATCCTGATGATGGATCACGGAGTGTGATCCGAAACGTTGATGCAAAAAATTCACACACAATCGAATCCAGAAATCACTCCAATATCATTATGGATTGTGGAAACTTGATATCACTAATTAAGTACTCATAATTTCATCAACAAAAATTTGGCTACTCATCTACATTTCTTTACATATCTAGCTCCAGAGTTTTAGGTCTTGATTACAGATGGTGGTGCTGTTAGTTGTTCTAGAAAATTCCATAGTATTAAATTATCTATGGGATATTATCACCTTGATAGCCCAATGTATGTTATCTCCATGGGTTCAATGGATATTATTTTTGGAGTACAATGGCTTACTAATTTAGGAACAATTGAAATGAACTTCCAAGAACTATTCATGATATTTTAATCAAAAGGAAAGAAAGTAGAGCTAAGAGGATTGAAGGAAAATTCCCCACAAATGGTAAGCTCTCATCAAATGAAAAAATTTCTTGAGAAAGGAGTTGATGGATTTGTGGCCCAATTATATTAATTAGTAGTATACCAATCTAATTATCCCACCCATCCAAATTTACAAGAAATCATTGATGATCAATCAGTGGTTTTTGGTGATATTCCTAAAGGACCTCCTCCTAATAGGGATCATGATCATACCATACAACTAGTTCTAGGGAGCCAACCATCAACAATAGAGATACATCCAAATTTTCATGTCTCTTATTTGAATAAGGTAATTGGGCATAATATCCCTAATTAAGAAATATTACCAAAGCTCGATGAAGAAGGAAGAAGCATATTGGAACCTAATTTCAATTGTAACATGCCCAAAGAAGCTAAGGACTAGAACACTCAATAAGCATCTCATATAATGGAAGAATTTACCATTTAAAGATGCCACATGGGAGGATGAGGAGTTCATTCAAAAGAATCCACACCTAACTAGCATTGAGGACAATGCTTCTTTAAAGTGAGGGGGCCAGTTATGCCCTTAATATTAATGTGCATCAAGTTATGAATAGTTGGCTTGTGGCTATCTTAACTTCTAATTAAGTCATGTTATATTATTGTATTATTACTTAGTTAGTTAGGTCAGCCTAAGGCTTATATAGGATCATCTAAGTCAGACTGGGTGATATCTTAGGCATAAATAGGTATATATAGGAGGTTGTGAGTCTTATTTCATCATCATATTATGAATTGTGTTCTCATTGGAGATATTTGGAAGTTTTTCCCCTCAAAGTGGCTCGATATTATCAGTTACTATCAAGTATTTGCAACATATTTCATATCATATTCTCCTATTATGTAAGTTATTTCATTATAGCCATACAACTAGTGCTAGGGAGACAAGTTCCACCATTCTCATTCTTTGTTACACTCACACTAGCATCTCCACTAGTGTGATGGCATCCTCAAGTTTTAAAAATATATACATGTGTTTAAACTCACCTTTTTCTATTTTTTAAGTAATTAAAAACCATAACAATGATTTTTAATATTTACTTTCTAGCAACTCTCCATTTTTCTACTTGAGATCTTAATCTTCATAATTATTTCCCTTAATGATTATTTCTATGCTTTGAAGAATTTTTTTTCTTGTCTTAGTCATTTCTCTATCCCATACTACTTGATATCCATTAACTCCATTAAATTCACCACCAATACACTTGGACTTCATTTCTATATTAATTTGGGTCAAGTCATCCTTCCCTTGAAAATACACAAGCACAAATGATCTTAACAATATAAAACCATTAACCGTGACATAAGAAAACATATTCCCACCAAATATGCATCTCAAATCCAACATATATCACATCACAACCATATGGAAGCTTCCTAATCATTTGAACACTAGTGAACCCTAAAAATAATATTGATGATTGATCAAAAATAGTAATAGATATCTTTGAGATAATCACCTATTGCTACCACATTTTATATTTCTATCTCACAAGTTAACAAAATAGAGCATAGTTATCTATAGGTCAATAAGATCACTAGAGCACATGTGCCCTCTGTAGTAATGAGATCATGAAATATAATCTTGATACATGAGATCCATTTATCACAAATGAGATCCAAGAGTTTCCACAACCTTATTCTAATATAGTTAGAGCTCACATAAAAAATTTGCATGGGTTGTTAGATTATACAACTCATCAAAAGATCAATGGAGCCTACATGCTTTAAATGTTGAAGGATTATATCATATTATGACTCATTGGGTAGTGAAGGGTTTTATTTACATCTAATGGAGTAACAACTCTTAAGAGATGTATGGGCATGGCATGTGTGTCTGATGATGTCATTGATATGCCCATCAATGTATGGCTAAATAGGAGAAAAGGTATAGGCCCACCAAATGAGGACAATTCCACAAGCCAACCAAGATTACAAAATTGGGAACATAGAAATTTTAATAAACCACCAAAATGCACAAAGGTGATGTAATATCTAAAATTATATTTCTTATCATTTTAATTTTAAAAATTGTTCCTTTTTAACACGTATTCCTATAGTATGTTTTATGAATCATTTTATCGCATCTTCTAATGTTTTATTTTGTTTCAATACCAAAAATTTATATTTTTCTTATTGAACACATAGAAGTACTAAGAGGGGGGTGAATCAATACTTATTCAAATTATTTACATTCATTGGAAATTAATCAAAATAAGAATCATGACAAGAATAATAACATGTAAGCATGCAACTATAACACCTAATTTACTTGGAAAACCCTACAAGGGAAAAACCACAATGAGCAAGATACTTGGATCTACTATCCAAATCCATCCTCACAAAAGAAAATAGATTTTACAATAGGTTTTATGGCTTCAACCAAATGAATTTTACGACTCCCTAAAAAATTTATAAAAAGGTTACAACCTTTTCATAGCACTACATTACATCAATACATATGTTACCTCCAGCTCATTAATTTTGGTATACTCACATACATCTACTCATCAAACTCTTCTACCTTTAGCTCACCACCTTTAGCACACATTCTTACCCATATACTCACACATGCTTCTTTTCACTTTCACATACACTCACTGTTGAGCAATCTAAATTGATCTTTACCATATTTCATTATCAAAATAGATTTTTCATAATTCTTATTCGCATATAATTTCTTCAAAACAATCACCAATCATATGTATCTATATTTTCAAAAGCTTTAATCTTATTTTTATGTCCTCCGCAAGTTTCAAAATTTTTCTCCTTGTCGACTAAAATCATACAACATGACATATGTATTGGTCACAACAAGTCAGCTCCAAAATCATCTATGTTAAGAGAAAATTCCATGTAGTTCAAACTGGGAGATAGTTAGGACCTATTTTTTGTAGAACACATCTTCAAAATTGGCGCATACTTTCAAACACTCAAGTCAGCCCGATAAACATATAACCTTCTAGGAATCAATTCTAGATCAAGAGAGGTACTGGAGAACCTAAAAAACCATATGTGGATCACACCATGATAATTATATGATGTACAAATATTTCTCTATACTCCTAAATTACTAGTTTAGATCATTTTGTGCTAGCAAAAATACTTAATACCTAAAATATCAATTCTAGCAATATCATTGTACAAGAGAAAATCAAATACCACCTTGTGGATCATTCAAATAATATACTGAGACCCAACCATACTTCTCATAACTTATTTTCCTAGTTTTAGGAAATTACTTGTTGGTGTAAGTCATTAAATCATTAATAGACCAAGCTTCCAAGTTTTCAGAACTTAGACAGCACGCTGTCATATACAAAATCAATGGTGATGCACCAAACCATATGAAACTTGATCTAAGAAGGCACACTATCTATGTAAATATAAATCTAAAACTACAAGGAAAAACAAGATGATGCAGTGAAGCACAAATACTTTCAATCCTTCCTTATGTAACCACTCATAGGAACTTATTCTCACAATGTTAACACGATAAAGCTCTACAGTAACACTTATGATTTGAAACTTAGAACATACATACATCACAACTATGTTGAACTATCCTCTAGGTTGCAAGACCAAATCTTTATCTGCAAAGAAATGCAAAGAATTTGACTAATAATTTGTGGTGCAAGTCTTTGTGCTTTTAAAAGTTTGGAAACTTATGCATTTCTCTTCATACCCCATGTGAAGTATTTCATCAGGAACATCAATCAAATCAATTTGACATCCAACCAAGAAATTCAAAAGATAAGGTACAACTGTGTACCAATGACAACATTATAGTCCTTCAACACACTCTTCATTAAAGACAACATACACATGCATGCATTAGCAACATAAGTTGACATCAATGACAACACACTAATAGCATGTTTTCCAAAAATCTCCCCCTTTTTCATTGATGGAAATTCTTACTAGATATTCCATTTTCTCTCCCCATTTGACATCAAAGAAAAAGGTTGTGTGGTTTACCTTCAAAAACATATAGGCTCCTCCTATCTATGCAACCTTTACTAGTTCACTCCCCCTGAAAAGTAGCCTTGATTTCTTTATGATATATACATAGATTTTTGAATAATTAATTACTTTGCATATTTACATATCATCAAAACAATTGTCACAAAATTATATCTTGCATCAAGACATACTCAAATTTACCCTAATGGAAGAATATTTTGTATATTGACTTCAATTGAGTCAATAAGCTATCCCATTGTCTCTTTGTAGAGGTCAGGATCTAAACTTGACATACCAGTTGCACATAAATATCTTTTTCTTCTTTCAAAGAATATGGTGTATGATTCTTCTACACAACACCATTTTCTTCTACTAGGATCCCTATTAGAGAGGCTAACCTTAAGCTTATTGTCTCCCACAATTTTTTTACTTGTCCTTTGATCTTCTCCCTTTTATCTTGCACTTGTATCTATGAGTATAATTTATCCACTTGTGCACTTATGGCACCATCATTATCCTGCATCAAATCATATGTAGCAGACACATTTTTTATTTGTGTTTCCATAGAATTTATATGATTCTTGAGGTTTTTAGTTGTTTTCGTTAATTGTAAACATAAAAGGTACAATATTTTTCTTCCTCCATACTTTTTTGAATATCTTTTATGCTTACTTTTAGTTTGTTATACATGCCTTTGCACACTTTTCAGAGGACTCAGACAATATATTGTTGGTCATCTTCATTTAGGATTTCTTCTCAAGATACGAAGAATGTGCTTTGAAAGAATCCATCAATTGCTTTATTTGTTGATTGGGTGATAGGAAGGAATCCTTGTTAGCATTAACCTCCAACAAATTTTCTAAACTTTCCACACTTGTTGTTTCAAGATCTCTTACCTTGTGGAGGAGTGGAAGATGTCACCAATTTGCAATTTTGTAAAGGTGAGATACCAAACATGTTGAATTTTCCATCAAAAATTAGAAATTGTAGCAACTATGGAGAAATTGTAAGTTGAATCTATTTATGTTGAGCCAAAAATTTCTTGATGGAATCAATGGGAGAAGCATATGAGAATGACCTTGGATTTTCTTATGCACTTTCTCTTGAAGCAAGTGTATCTTGCCTCATATGTTGATACTTTTGATCATTGTTTCTGAAGGAGGACTATTTTTCACGCCATGATCAAGAGAAGAATGCTCTACATCATGTGCAACTTTCTCTTCTTGCTCCTCTTGTGGAAATTTTTTTTCAGTGTTGTGTTGAGGAGACATATTTGGTTACTCCACATTCTCAAATTTTCTCACTTCCTCAAGAATTTTATTGGTTAGTTCCTTAGTCTCCTATATTTTCTCTCTATCTTCCTTTTCCATGCTCATAAGGGTCTTCGCCCTATGTTATGTCCTTAGTTCCTGAACTTTTTTTAAAGATTTCTTTCTTTCTCCGCTTGAGAGACAAAGGATCTAACTTTTTCAATAGCTTGTCTTATATCTTCATCCATTTCAATATTTTTTTCTCTTTTCTACCTTAGGACTTGAGCTAGACTCTTTGAAGCTTTTTCAAGAATTTCACTAAGAGGCACATTGTATTTGATCATATACATTACTATTTCCTTCTTAATAGTCTTTTTATCCATAGTAGGCACATCCAAATGAAGTTTTGTTATTTCCTATAGTAATCCATAACTTACTATTCCATTGAAGATTACCTCTAATTGAAGAGGCTCATGAGGAGGTTCCACCAGAGAAGTTTGTTTGGCCTTATTTTCTTTCCTTTTCAGTTTAGAGGTGCCTTCCTCTCCTTCTTCTCCTTCCTCTTCAATTTCTTCCTTTTGAGCCTTCTTTCTTTTAGCAGGCTACTTAGGCCTTGCATTTTTTTTATCCAATGTTTTGTATGCGGCTCTTCTTCCTATGGAACCAGTCTGAGTTGATGGTGTGGTTTGTTGAGTATTAATAGTTGCAGAAGTAGACCTTCTTGGAATTTTCTCTAATATAGTTTCCTCAAGGTCAGAGGGGATGTTTTACGAAGCCTTGGCGGAGGTTTTAGGTGTCTTCTTGGTCAATTGCAGAATTCCTAATTTCTAAATCAATTTTTTGTTCTCTTTTCACTAGAATCATCCACCTTTTTTTGAATAATTTATCCATGATTTCTTTGTAGGTTCCAAATCTCTCCAAAAGTGGATCTTTAGGATTTTTCATCAAGTTTTCAATATAAGCCTTAACTTCGGAAAATGAGACCTCGTATGGAAATTTTGGAATCCAAGAAGTTATTGGTTCCATATATTCTATGAAGCAATAATATTTATCAAAAAGAAAGGATATTTCATCTTTATATTCTCTCACCATTTCAAAAAGAATTATTTCCCTATCCTATATTTCTACTTGTAGATTCTTAAAGAAACCCCAATACATTGTATTGCAAGCTTATCTATCATAAAAACCTCTCATGTTGTTTTTGATTTGTGTGGAAACAAGAATGTGTTGTTGCCAAACTTTACCCTTAAAACTAGGTAATTCATTCAAAAAATAGAATGTTAGATAGATGATTAGGAACCCAAACATGAATTTATATCCAGTCTCCTTGGTTCTCTTGAGATTCATAATCAGTTTTTCCCTCAGTAGCTCACACAAATCAAATTCCTTTCCTTATTTAACCATTTGGTACATAGTGTGGATTGTAGTACCAGATGTTGAACCTTCTCTATTTGTGTAATATACTTTATATGCAATTCCCACAGAGGAATACTTAAGCCTTAGATTAGTTATTTTATTGATGCTTAGGGTTATCTTGTCAAACTTTGTCCTAGTTAATTATGTAACTTTATCATTCTTAATTGCTTTCATCACCAAAATTGGTCTGGTAGAACACAACCCAGTAATAGACCTAATTGCATCCTTAGTGATCCATAGGTTTTGTCCAAGTAAATGAACTCATCATAGATTCAGCTCAAGATAATTCTTACCCATTCAAGATTATCATAAAATTCTGGGAAACCTTTCCATACATCTAATCCTTTTTTAGACACATTTGCAAACTCTAGTTTGTAGCTGGTATCATCATCCAACAAGGTTTGTTGTAACTCTCCAAACTTCATGTGGTCAATTTCATTGATGGGGGTGTGAATTTAGATCATCACATCCTCTATATGCACCACATCAATAGGTACCTTAGAGAAAGCACCATATTTGTCTGTCTCCATTGCTTTGAATGGATATTTCTTGTACTTTGGCATTGGTTTCTCAATTCAACATCAACCAATTGTGGAGTAGCCATTCAAATTTCCTTTAAACTTCAAAAACTAGGATTTATGAGCAACTTTTGAAAAATAACTTTGTGTTTTATCGCTAGGGTTTCACCTTTAATGTAAATCCTTTTTAATTCGCAAGAACCTTTGAATGCATTCTTCTCTTCTTAGCTCTAAATGCAAATTCTTTGGTTTTAAATGAGCTTAGAGTGTGCAAATGAAGCATAAGTAACTTGTATTTTCTCTAACTTTCCATAATTAATGCACCTTGTCCTTGTTAGGTAAAAAACTGTCAGAGTGCTCTATGTCTTCACAACGATCAAAAATCCTTCTACAATCCTCCACACACCATGTCTTTACTCTAAAAAAATGATCAATAGATTCAAACTAATTCAAAATTCATATACCTCAGATGAGCTATTACAAAACAATTTGCATGTTGTAATATTCGACATTTTATCCTTTCCAATGGGCTAAAAGTCTTTGTGGATGGTAGCTCTCTCTGAGCCAATTCTCTTTCTCAAGAAATCATGAGATCTTGTGCACAATGCACAAGCACAATGTCATCATTCATTTAATTATCTTTCCCTTGTTTCTTTCTCCAAAATTTTGTAACTTCCTTATTTTCCTTTATCTTCTTATGTTGAGCATGTGGTTTCATAAAACCACTTTTGTAGAACCATTATTTGTGCCAAAATTTATTGAATTTGTAGCAAACAATATTGTATTTTGGAGCTAAACCATTTCTCCTTCCTTTAGTTCTGCAATCAACTGCCTTGTGACCAAACTTATTGCATGCATAGCAATAACCATAAAAGGAATGATAGATCCTAGAATTATGTCTTGGAGGAACAAATGATTTCTTACTCATTGTAGAGTGTGTCGCCAAAAATTGTATACTCTTGAAGAAAGAGGCAATTTTGCACTTAATTTGGTCCTATTTTTGGCACCCTTGCATTAATCACCCTTTAAAACAACATTTATAGGCCCCTAAGATTCATTATTTTGACTTTAAGGCCTATTCCATTCATAAATTACAAAAATCTTGAAAAAAAACATTCAAATCATTCAAATTCTAGAAAACCCACCTCAAAAACCCCTAGTCGGACTTAGTCCCTTTTGGGGGATTTTTCATTTTTCAATTTTGAGCAGGAAAACAACCGACTTAATTCAAATTTCTTATGGATGTCAACCTCTGATGTCAAAATAATGAATAATTAGGTTTGAATACCTATAAATATATTTTGTTAGGTCATTTTTCACAACATCAAGTCATTTTCAACAAACAAATTCAAGAGTCAAGCATTGAATATCTTTCACAAGAAGATTCATTAGTCTATCTATAGCAAAGTTGAAGCTTTAGGGAAGCAAGTTAGGGTTTTTGCAGGTCTTCAAGCTCACTTTTTGTTCAAGATCTCACATTGCAAAGGATTGATCATGGATTCCTATGGAGAAAGATGGAGAAATCTAGGTTGAGGAGATGTGACTAGCCATCAAATCAATCATAAGGACTTGTTTTCAAAGTGATTCCATCTTCCATTTTTTCTATATTTTCAGCCTAAGGAAGGTTTGCATGTTATTAAGATTCATTTCTAATGTGATTTAGGGTCTCTTGGAATGATTCTTTCATCATTCTAGTTTCATTTATGCATCTTATTTTTGCATGTTAGAATAGGATTGCATCTTATTTCAAACTTCCTAGTCTTAGACACACTTAGGGATAGGGTTTTATACATATTAATTATCTCTTTCAAGGTTTAAATACCAACTAGGGGTTTGACCAAAGAAAACCCCCCTTTAGAAACCTAATTATATTATGTTTTGCAGGTGTTTTCACATATTTAAATTCAGGTTTCTGTCAGAAAACAAAGTGCAAACTGAGGGTTTTCGTTTCCACTTTCGAATTCTCAAAAAATCCAAAGTGGACTAAGTCACCAATAATGGAAACTTAGTCCCACTGCACTTGTTTTTCAGAGGTTTCTGTAGATCTAGGTACCCATTTAGCTGAAACGGATTTCAGAGCAGTTTTCCAGATCTGGGACTAAGTCACCCAACTTGGAGTAAGTGTCCCAATTGGCTAGAAAATTAGATTTTCTAGAATTTCAGAGACATTTTTAGTCTTCATTTCATCATCCATTAGTTTCTATGTGCACTCTTTCTATTTATTCTTTCTATTTTGTTCTATATTGCATTTAATTTATCTTTCTGCATATCACAATGTGTTTTCAAACATCCTGCATTTCATTAGTTTTGCATCAATAATTCATTTCCTTTTTTAGTTCTTTGCATTTAGAGCATTGTATTTAGGCATATTTTAATCATATTCACATTAGTCTTTAGTGAACCCCTAAGTTTTTGTGGGATACCTTTCTCCTTTTAGGTGAAAAACCCTAGAAGTGCAAGAGAGAAGCCCCCTACAAAAATTTGCGGTTCATTTTGGTGAACCTTCATTTAGAACATCCTCTTTCTCATTTAGATTACATTTACATCCTAGGAATAACTTACATTAACATTGAATTGAATATTGCATTGTTTAATTTGCATCTTAGGGTTTTAAAACTTGCATTAGTGAAATTTTGCATCTGCACTTAAGATTTGTAGTATATAGTATAGAACACATAAGAATCCATTAGAAAATTCAAAAAAACTTAAAAAATACCCCTAGTAGGACTAATTCTCCACCCTGGGTGACTTAGTCCCAGTACACATTTTGCATCTTTGTTTTTAGCATTCAATTTCCAATTTCTTAAGTTGATGTTTGTTCCAATTACTTTTTTGCTTTAGTTCAGTTATTTTCTATTACCTTGTAATTATTAGACCCAGTATCATTTACTTTCATGGAAATTATGGATAGTATTAGATATTTACAATTTTCATTTTCAACATTAGTTTGTGTTCATTTAGATCAGCTTCATCAGAAAATACAAACAAAAACCTCAACACATCAAATGAAACAATAAAAAAAATGCTTCACTTTTGAAAAATATATCATTCAAACCTTTTAGTAGTGATGACTTGGATAAGTTAGAAGAAGCTCTACAAGGATTCCTCTCACTAAGTTCATCCACTAAGGTTTGTGATGAAAAACACAAACCAACCAATGATAACTTACCTCCCAAACCTTTTAGTAGTGATGACTTTTCCATGTTAGATGAAGCCGTTCAGGACTTCATGTCACAAAATCCATCCACTAAGGTTTGTTGTGAACATCCTACAACAAAATATGTTAATATAATTCAACCTCAACTCATCCTTTACCCACCTTCACATAAACCTCAACCTCCATCTTAACTCGAACTTACCCTTTACCCACCTAAGCATGATGTTGTTGCTCACACACATTACACTAGAAATAATCTACAACCACAACAACCTACCCCAACCCCCTTACCTTTACCCAATCCCATATTTCCTAGTGCTCCTCTTCTAAATTCACAACTTAGGTAGTATGATCTCGTTGAACAACTTAAGCCTAGTCCTTCCAAATATCCCTTTTTGACCTTCTTCAGAATTCACCAAACTATCACCCTATGCTCCAAACAACATTGCAACAAATAGTGGTTCCTCCTAGTACAAATGCAAATGATGTGGTAGTTCTAATACAAGGAATGAATGTAGTTAATGTAGACATTACCTTCCATCAACATGAGCTCCCTCCATTAGAATTAAGGAAACAAAATGAAGCCTTTATGATAATAGCCCAATACAATCAAATAGGCATCAAACGGACCCTTGTTGACAATGGCTCTTCCCTTAATGTGTGTAGTGTAAAGCTCCTAGATAGATTACATGTGGATAAATCACAAATCAAATCCGATTCCTTATCTATTAGAAGATTTGACAATATCACAAAGCAACCACTTGGTGATTACTTTACCTATTATAGTCAAAATGGTTACTTTGCAAACTCCTATTCATATCATGCCCTATGATATTTCATACAATCTTATTTTTGGAAGACCATGGATTCATGAGATGCATGTGGTGCCTTTGACTCTACATCGAATAATGAAAAAATGTCTATAATAACAAAGTTTATCAAGTTGAAATAGACCCCAAGCCTGAAAGTTGCTTATAACTTGAAAAAGGAACAAGTCCTTTAAACACATTGATTCCTACATCTCACATAGAACCCCTTGAGACTAGAAAACAAGAAGAAGAACCTGTGTCTAAATTGCTAGGTGATGATTGGGGTACATTAGAATTCACACCTTCATTTATGGGTGATTACATAATCACATGAAAAGAGGATGAAAAACAACAATCAATGGTTATGTCAACTTAGAATTTGGAAGAATCTTCCCAAACATCTACCTCATCTAATTTGGAAGAAAATACAACTTACACGAAAAATTTCTATGAGATAGATTATCAACATCCGCCTAAGCCAAAGGAAATGGAAATGCTTTATGGGAAAGGTTATGAGCTTGTCAAACAATTCAGATACAATGGTAAAGGATGTGGAAAGCATGATCAAGGAATTCGAGTTCCTATAGAACCTAATACACTAGAGACAAAGACTGGTTTGGGATATTCTTTTTCTAAGACAACAAAATCAACTCAACGACCATCGCTAAACATCAACACCATCACATGTAAACCAAGAATCAATCTCGCACTAAAGCATCCTGAATTCCTTGATATGGATTTACCACCATCATGGGAATACCTTGACAATGATGAAGCTTTGAAACAAATGTTAGGTTCTTTTGATAAGACATCTTTATCCAAGAGAAAACTTACCTATGCTATGATCAATACCAAGAAAAAGACATCGATACCAATCAGAAAGACACAAGCATAGAACCATATGATCCTAAATTTCCTAAGTCAAGTGCACTCCCCTTAGGAGATACAATTGATATACCAATGGACATAGATGATAAAGAAAAAGTCATTAATATTGGGAAGTTCCTTGATGATGAATAACAAGAGGATACTACGACCTTGCTTCATGACTTTCTTGAAAATTTTGCTTAGAAATATTCAGACATGCCAGGAATCGATCCAAAAATAGTAACACAACATTTTCCTTACTGAAAATGCTAAGCTTGTTCAACAAAAGATATATAAAATGAATCCTAAAATAGCCTTGCTTGTTAAAGGAAAACTTGAAAAACTCCTTGACGCAGGTTTCATTCGACCTATTGATTATTCTCCTTGGATCTCAAACATTGTTGTAGTTGCTAAACCTGATAATCGTATTAGGATGTGTACGGATTTCTATGACTTGAATAAAGCCTCCTTAAAGGATGGTTTTCTCCTTCCTAATATTGACATGATAGTCGATTCAATTGTGGGACATGCTTTGTTGTCATTCATGGATGGATTTTCTGGATATAATCAAATATTTATTAACCCACAAGATCAATATAAGATGGCATTTACATCCATTTGGGGAACATTTTGTTGGGTTATGATGCCTTTTGGATTACAGAATGCAAGTGCAACTTATCAATGAGCAATGGCATTGATATTTCATGATTACATACATAAAATCTTGGAAGATTATGTTGATGAAATCCTAGCCAAATCATTGACATGACAAGACAATGTGAATGTACTTTGAAAGATCTTTGAATGGATGCGTAAATACAACATGCGATTAAATCCGAAAAAGTGTTTCTTTGGAGTAGATAGTGGAAAACTTTTAGGGCTTATCATGTCTCACAGAGGAATTGAGGTTGCCACAAAGAAAATTGATGCTATAATAAACATTCCACCTCCTAGGAATATTTCATAATTGCACATGTTACAAGGAATAATTCAAGCCATTCATCATTTTTTGCCTCTTTAGCTGATCAAACGTTACCTTTCACACATCTTCTCAAAAAGGATATGCATTTTGATTGGAATGAGGATTTTAAACATTCCTTTGAGAGTTTGAAGGAATACCTTGCAACTCTGCCCATTTTACAACCTGCTATGCCAAACAAACCATTCATCCTTTATATCACTGTCTTCCCATGCTCTTGCAGCATTATTAGCTCATCAAGATGACAATGGAAAATAAAATACTATTTATTACATTATTCGAACTCTAATAGATTATGAAACATGATACACACCAATCAAAAAACAATGTTTGCCTCTTGTATTCTCTACTAGTAAGTTGGGAAACTATTTACTAAATGCAAAAATACAATTCATCACAAAATTTGATCCTCTCAAACATATTTTTAATAAAATAAACTTATCAGGACATCTAGCTAAATGGATAATGTTGTTGACCGAGTTTGACCTTAAGTTTGTTTCACAAAAATCAATTAAAGGACAAGCCTTGACTGACCACTTAGTTGATGCTCCTTCTCCTTTAGCACTACCTAGCAATGACTCTTTTCCTGATGATAGTGTGTTAACAATAGAGGTTCCTACATGGGAATTATACTTTGATGGATCCAAGTGTAGAACAGGCTCTAGTGTTGGGCTTATATTAATTCCACCCATAAGAAATCCTATTCCCTTGTCATATCGATTAAATTCCCTATGTATGAATAACACAACCAAATATGAGGTGTTAATTTCTGGATTGCGTGTTGCTTTAATCATGGGTGTCAAAGATATTAAGATCTTTGGTGATTGGAAATTAGTGATCAAACAAATAAACAGATTATATCAAGCTAAACATGATAAATTATCAAAATATAAGGCTCTCACAATGACCTTGTTGGTGCAATTTGAATCATTCACCATTCATAACATCCCATGAAAAGTTAATCGGTATGCAGATGAAATGGTGAATGTTGCTTCTCTTATATCACGCCAAGATCCTTCAAAGGACGTTACATTCACTGTTCATCTAATCATGACACCCTCAATCAATGATAAATCTAAAGACATGTTAACAATAATGAAGGATAACTTGAGTGAATGGTATGATGCCATATATAATTATTTAAAAGATGGCACCATTCACGAGCCTACAACAAACAACACCCGAACTCATTTAAAACAATTAGCAACCAAGTACATCATCCTTGCCAACGTGCTATATAGAAGATCCTTTGATGGAATTTTACTTAGATGTCTTAGGGATTATGAAATCAATATGGCACTCGAATAGGCTCATACAAGCACCTTTGGAGGTCATTTTGGAGGAAATACCTTAGTGCAAAATCTCCTTCATATGGGATACTAATGGAAAAATATGGAAAAATATTGTTATGTGTATGTTAAGCAATGTCACAAATTTCAAGAACACAGCAATTTGATTCATGCTCCTGCTTCTAAGCTTCGTTCCCAAATTCCTATTTGTTCATTCTCCATATGGGGATTGGATCTAATTGGAAAAATCTCACCACCATCTTCTGTTGGAAATATGTTTATCATTACCACCATGGATTATTTTACAAAATGGGTAGAAGTTATTCCTCTTCGATCCACCACTACTAATGTGATATGTCATTTCATATTGGAACACATTATTGCTCACTTTGGACTTCCTTCCACATTAATTTCAGATAATGGAACGCCATTTAAAAATAATGATGTGAAGATGTTTCTGGACACATTTCATATCCAACATCATTTTTCAACACCATACTACCCACAATCCAATGGTCAAGCTGAAAGCACTAATAAGATTCTCGAACAAATCCTTAAGAAAACTATTAACCAACATCACAATGATTGGCACACGCAATTACAATATGCATTATGGGCCTATCAAACAAGTGTCTGATCATCTATGGGAACTACACCTTACAACCTTGTTTATGGTACCGAGGAAATCATGCCCTTGGAGTTAGAAATCCCAAAATTAAGGATTTCTCTTCAAGGTCTTGTCGATAATGACACTTATAAGGAACAAAGATTACACCAGCTTGAAATGCTTGATGAACAACGCATTAACACTCTTGAGCATCTCCAAGCTTACACTAATAAATTACAACGTAAACATAATATTCATGTCATCCCTCGAACATTTAATAAGGGTGATTTAGTTTTATATGAAAATCTACGAAACACTACTGTCGATTATGCTGAAAAAGGAAAATTCAGCCCTAATTGGTTAGGACCCTATATAATCAAAAAAAATTATGGATCTGACCACTTACACATTAATAGAGCTAGATGGTACACCCCTCAAATGCCCTATCAATGTCGCACATCTGCATAGGTATTATGTCTAGTCCCTTTTTGAATGGTCTGAATGATAAAGTATTCTTGTTAGAGCTATTGGATTATATCCAATATGATTTTGCATTACTTCATTCTTGACAAATAGTTATGTGTGTGTTTTGAGCACTAAGGTAATTATTTAATTTATTTTATAATTACTTTAGGTTTCATACTATTCAAATTCTTGTTGTGTGTTAAGTTAAATCATAGGTGCATTTAATTTAGCATCACATACTTAATCACCATGTTGTATCTAAAAGAAAATCTAATAAGTTTTAATTAGATCACATAAGCTTTGTTAAATCATGAAGACATTAATTAAGTAATCTTACCAAGGTTATTTAATTAATCACATTGTCATTTAACATTCAAACACATTAACACAAGTAATAAAACATTAAAATATCATATATAGATCCAAAGTTTTATGTACATATCATCAAAATATATAATATCACTAAGGTCTATGGGTACCTGACCCCTCAGGACCTAGTACTCATGATCCGGTAGTAGGATGTCGAGAGATGGTCGTATGTGATCATGACCGAATCTGCTAAATCTAAGTGCAAACTCTAAGCATTGTATCCATCCAAGGGCCACTTGGTGCTCCCCTACTATCTGATCCCTCTCTGTCTGTAGTTGTACTACCTCTACCTCTAGTCTCTCAACCTCTGCTAGGGTCTGGGATGACTGTGCTGCAGTCCCAGCTCGGCAAACTCATCTCCTCATACTCTCATATGATGCCCATAATCTCGCGAATGGCCTGAGTGACTTTGGATCCTGCTCCACAATGGGTGGGGGCACATAATCTAAGTCCATCTCTACCTCGTCGATGGATGTTGGCACTATCTCTGTAGTTGCTTGATAGTAGACATCCCACCAATCTCTCATAGCTCCTGCAAGGTAGAAACAATACACAATCAGTACACATCCTGATATATATATAAAGAGCATAAGCATTAAAGTACATGTATAAAATCAAATATCATCACCTATATCTATGGTAGGTTGAGAAATATCAACCTCGTCATGTGCAGGGGGCATGGAAGATGTGCTAGCCTCTCCATGACTATGGTTACTGATGCCTGTTGCAATCGTTGCTTGTGATCTAGTCATATGAATGGGAGAAGGCTCTCCCCACTCATGTTGATCCTCAACTACTAGCTCATCACTTTCACTCAAGGGTGGCTCCTCCTCATGGTCCTCCTCATCCTCATCCTCCTCCTCTCCCTCCTAGGCATCATAGTCAAGGTCTACATCCTCATCATACTCATCATCAATGACATCTGTAAATATGTTTGCAGCTCTATATTGTGTCTCCTCAGCCCTATCCTCTCTTTCATCTCCCTCATCTAGAAGTGGTCCTGCATCTCCTACAGGCCCATCCATCAGATATATGGGAGCTAATTGTGATACTGTCCACCACTCCTCATAATCCCATGTGGAACCGGCATCGTATGTGTCAGAGACTAGAGGCTGATCATGATCTGAGAAATCAGATTTGCTCTCGACAACATGGTCTAGAGTGAGTCACACTGTATCACCTGGCCTCTAGGCACTCTGCACTGATCTCTTGAAAAAGGATTGTGCCCTAGGTGGCCTTTGAATTTGTCTAAACTACCGCATGAATTGATTGTAGTAGAAGGGATGTACTACATGATCATGTCGACCAACAAAAAATTTGTATAATTGTAGTCTCCTCAACTGCCTCGTGTGATTTGGCCACTACAGTGTCAACTGATAAGGTCTCCATAAGATCTCATCCTCCTCTAGTTGGTCAAATCTCACTCTCCAAAAATGTAAATCCTCATACTACCATAACCATCATAGAGGATAGCCAAAGGCGTGAGGATACCCCAAGTTGTTGTAGCACACAGGAAGCTGACAGGTTTGGTACACATGATATGCTCAAGGCACCATGCTTTCTACCTCCTAGAAAATGAAATGACCAAGATCATAATATAAATGTGCAAGGATATAGCGCCCCCAGGCGTACACTATCCTATTCTCTGTCATCCCATGTATCAGATGAACTATTCCTCCCTCAAGGTGTGTTTCCCACCCATATGGGATGTGTACTAGTGCCACTGTATGCATCATGATCTGTCTCACAACTGGGGTTCATGAATATAGCAACATCACCAGGTCAATTCGCCCTCTCACCCGCTCATCATGCATTGGCTCATCCAAACAATACTTCATATCAACCTTCTGCTCATAGAAGGTGCAATCTCTTTGAAAGCATACCCGCTCTCCCTGAATAGGAACTCATAGAATGCAATGCACGTCCTCTAGGGTAATCATCATCTCCCTTGTCAGAAGGTGGAATGTACATGTGTCTACATCCTAGCACTCATAGAGCGCCATCAGCATAGCATCATGGTACCTCATGGGGGCATGAGGTATGCCCAGTATATACCCACAACCTATAGGTGCTTTGTGTCCTCTACTATAAGTGCAGGGGCTAAATCTCTTAGAAATCTTAGCTGCCTACCCCCCAGACACTAACGCGAACGGGTGGGTACCTATCAAAAACACAAAAATATGCTCTATAAACCATCTAATATCTTTAATTTTACCTTATTCATCATGCTAGTGTACTAAATTCCATCTAGTGTGCTTTCCTAAAGGCCTTAGACACTTTGGAACCCTTTTGGGACACTTTGCGAAGAAACGAGACAATTTGTGAACAAATGGGACACTTCGTGAAAAAAGGGGACACTTTGCATACTTTTTTTCCAAGATCCTAAATTAACCTAGAAATGCATAAAAATCATTAAATAAAAGCATAATCACAAATCATAGGTAGCAAAATCAACTCACCTTGTGATGACACTCGTCACATGCCACCTGGTCCTGTAGCATGTCCAGTCTCACAGGTGTGTAGCCCCATCTACTTGGAATCTTTCTGTATTCTCTTGTCACTCTCACGCTATAAGAAGGTAAAATGAAAAATTAAGTGAAAAGTTAGTTCACTTTTAACTCTTTTCACTCTTACATATGAAATTAGGGTTTTTACTATCTTAGAGTTAATAAAGTGATTCTTATTCAAACCAACATAACAGGTGCTAGTGAACTCTATTTTTGATGTCATTTGATGCGTTGGAATCATGACTCCACACCCAACATCATCAATTATCTATTGTTATATAGCATGGTACTTGGATATGTCCTACGATATGATTTTCCTTATTCGATGTGGCTAGTTTGCTACCTTGATTCCACCTCTGTAAAGCAATTAGAATCAAGGGGGGGAATACATCTACCCTTGAATTTGATTTCTAGAAGTGGCATAAGAGGATTTTTGGAAAAATAATGAATTCATGTTGCAGGATGCAGTTCCTAATGTGTGGTTTTTACAGATAACTACATTGGGGGCTTCATTCTCCCATCTTTTGAATGAGTATCCTTTTAGTAAAGTGTACTATTTAGAGTCCTTTAGCTTGCATATGCATGTAAATTCCATATAGGAGCTAAAGTGGGGGCTAAACGTGTCACCAAAAATTATATACTCTTGAAGAAAGAGGCAATTTTATGCTTAATTTGGTCCTATTTTGGCACACTTGCATTAATCACCCTTTAAAACATCATTTATAGGCCCCTAAGACTCATTATTTTGACTTTAAGGCCTATTCCACTCATAAATTACACAAGTCTCAACAAACAACATTCAAATCATTCAAATTCTAGAAAACCCACCTAAAA
>VDFB02000003.1:270199333-270491302 GCA_007258455.2 Sequoia sempervirens | reverse complement strand
CGTGTTAAAAAAGAATTGAGTTTTACATGTGTGAGGTTGTCGTGTCTCCCATTCCATGTGAAATGAAATGGGGAAGTGGTTGGACAAAGTCACATACACTAATGACTTAATTGACATAGAAGAGTTGTCAAAAGAGAAAAAAAATTGATCTGAGATCATGGCACGATCAAGGTGCTTAAATATTCTATCAAAACTAGCCCTAAAATTATACCAAGTGTTCCAGAGAGAATGAGAATGGCGACGACCAATATTAGGATAAAAAAGACCCAATTTATTGTGCATGTAAAACCACACCTCTTGTTCACCAGCTGCCCATCTGAATGGTAGGATGCCATCGTTGTCATACTCCATTCAACCATATTAAAATCTCCACATAATAATCAGGTAGCAACTGACAATGAATCAAAAATCTAGCACCAAAGCAAATATGAAGGATCAAAGGAGGAAGAACTTAAACCTGAAAAGAAGAAGAGGAAACAACAAGAAGAAGAATTTGCAAGTGGTACATTTGCAACACTTTCAGGGGCACCCAAGTATCACCCTTTTAGAATTCGTAGTATTTTATATGGTCAAAGAGTGAGGTGCTATCCCTACATTCATGAAGATCTAGTAATGAGGATGAAATTAAAGGCTGAAAATTTTGAAATTTTCAAGGTAGTTATGGCTGATGGATTCACTACCCCTTGTACACAAAGAATTCAACAACTCAACTTTACCTTGGGGAGACACCAAATACATGAAGATTTCTATGTGGTAAACATGGGTGATACAGATTTGGTTTTGGGCATTCTATGGATACATTCTTTAGGTAGATACTATCAAGATTTTCAAAAGATGGAATCATGTTTCCAACATAATGGCAAGGAAGTAATTCTACAAGGTCTATCAAATGGATCTCTAAGGGTTGTGTCATCCAAAAGCGTGGAGAGAGCATTTAGACTTGGGCAAGTAGAATGGGCGGCACAATGTATGATCCTTGATAGATTTTCCCCAAGAAGGAAAGACTACTCATATTAATATCTAATCTATCTTAGACAAGCACAAGGGGGTTTTCAACAATATTCCACTCGGATCACCTCTTAAGAGGGGTTTTGAGCACACCATCAGACTAGAAGAGGGAGAAAAACCAGTCATTACTACACCTTATCGGCCACCCAAAGAGATATAAGGAAGAAATTGAGAAGACAATTAAGAAATTACTTGAGATGGGGCCTATACAACCTAGTTTTTGCCCTTTCGCTTCCTCCATAGTATTGGTAAAAAGAAAGATGGTACTATGAGGATGTGTGTGAATTATAGGGCACTTAAAAAAATGAAACTAGAGTACAATTCAAGGAGATATTGAAAAATTAGGGTTACATCAAGGTTTCCACCTAATTCACTCCCACAATTGAAAATAAATAAAAATATATATCTCTTGATGGTTTATCAAAAACATATTTTTCCTATTATAGTCTGGATCTAGTGTTATTTGAAGTAGAATATAAGGAGCTATTTAGAGTATAATATAAAGAGTTACTGTAAATTTTTCTAGTTTCCACCAAATTCTCTTCTAAGCCTAAAAATTACTGTATTTCTAGGAGGTTTTCTTAGGAATTGAGATCTAGGCACTAGTAAGTTACAAACAAAATTTCATACTGATCTTTTTTTTTGTGATTTATTATAAGATAATTGTTTCATCATGACTAGGCTAGCAATAAGGGGAAAAAATAATTGTGCCACACCTAGAAAATCTCCAAGAAATGATGATTTGAGAAGTGGGGAGATGGGTTCCATAGATCATGAATCTATAAGAGAAAGGAGAAGGTAATAATTAAAAATTTGAAGGATGAAATCAAGTTAGAAGTCAAAGAGAAAATGAAAGGGTTTGCAAGAGATATATTTGACATCCATAACTCACTGGCTAGTATTAATGCTTATATACAAAATCAATCAAGCTCACAACCAAATGTTTCAAGCAATAAAGGTAGATATAATTTTGGAAGAGAAATTGAATGACTTATTTTTGGGTGGTCCCAATGATCACATCCAACATGAGGTATGCATGTTTAGTACTTATTCAAAATCTAGATATCCTATGCTAGCACACAAGGTAGATGAGAAGTTTTTAATTCCTAGAAGGAAAGGGGTTAATGGGATAAGAGGAAAAGGATTTTCAACACAATCATTGCCTCAACCTACTAAATTAGCTCTACAAAAAAATGAAGAGAAGAGAAAAATGGTTATATTTTAATTGTGATAGAAAATACAGTCAAGGTCATATGTGCTAAAAAAATTATACATTGAAGTTCTAAGTGATGAAGAGGAGGAAGAGGTAATATTCAATGGAAGAAATAAGATAGAAAAAAATCTAGAGATACTTACCCAATCATCTCTTGGCATGCACTTGTTAGATCCAATATCCCACAAACTCTCAAAGTGGTGGGTTTCCTAGAAAAAGAGAAAGTAACAATGTTGATGAATCAAGAAGCACTCACATCTTCATTAACAAAAAAGTTATATACTCTTCTTTAAATTGGTTTATATATGTTGCTACAAAATTCTAAGCCCAAATAATAAATGATGGCATTATCAATTGTTCAATAAAACTCAATAGCATTAAATTAAACATGGGAGAGTATCAATTTGGGCTTCTAATGCTTGTTATTCCCATGGGTGCAATATATATTGTACTAGGAGTATAGTGGCTTACTACTTTAGTAACAATTGAGATGACCTTTTAATAGAGATTCATGAATTTTCACTCCAAGGAAAGAGAGTAGAGTTAAGAGGGTTACATGCAAAGTCCACAAAAAATGTAAGCTCTCATCAAATACAAAATTTTATTAAGGAGCTAAAAAATTTGTGACTCAATTATTTTTATTAGTAGTCTATCAATCAAATGCTCCTACCCATCTAGATCTAAAAGCAATTATAGAATGTCACTCAATAGTTTTGGGAGATATACCTAAAGGACTACCACCTAAGAGGAATCATGATACTACCATACAAATAGTGCTAGGGATACAATCATCATTATTATTCTTTGGTACACTCACACTAGCATCTCCACTAGTGTGGTAGCATCCTCGAGTTTTAAAAATCTATACGTGTTAAAACCAACCTTTTTCTACTTTTTAATTAACCAAAAACCATAACAATAATTTTTTTATGTTTAATCTCCAACTCTATTTTTCTATTTGAGAACCTCTAGGGAAACATTTTGGATCTTAATCTTTCTGATTATTTATGTTCTTTGAAGCATTTTATTTTATTTTGTCTTAGTCATTCCTCTATCCCATTCTACTTGACATCTATTAACTCCATTAAATTCACCACCAACACACTTGGACTTGATTGCTAAATTCATTCAAATCAAGAGATCCTTCCCTTTACAATCCTCAAGTACACAAAAAACGAGTTTGCAACAATATAAAACCATTAACCATGACATAATAAAACCTATTCCCACCAAATGTACATCTCAAATCCAACATCTATCACATCACAACCATATGGAACCTTCCTAATCATTTGAACACATGCAAACTCTAAAAATAATATTAATGATTGATTAAAAAATCTATTGAGCTACCACATTTAATATTTCTCTCTCACACTAACAAAATATAGTATGGTTATCTCTAGGTCAATAAGACCACTAGCATGCATATGTCTCCATAGTAATGACATCATGAAATATCATGATGATGCAAAAGATCCATTGATCAAAAATAAAATCCAAGGGTTTCCACAACCTCATTCTAATATAGTTAGAGCTCACTTAAAAAATTTGCAAGGGTAATTAGATTATACAACTCATCAAAATATCAATGGATCCTACATTCTTTAAATGTTGAAGGATTATATTGAATGTAATGGATAGTGAAGGGTTTTCTTTACATCTAATGGAGCAAAAACATTGGGATTAAAGGACTAACAAATATTAATAGATGCATGGGATGGAAAGTGTGTCTAATGATATCATCAATGGGCCCACCAAAGGAGGACAATGCCACAAGTCAACCAATAATACAACATTGGAAACATAAATTTTAAGAAAGCATCAAAATTCACAAAGATGCTGTAATGTCAAAAATTGCATTTCTTATAATTTTAAATTAAAAATTGTACCTTTTTTTAGCACTTATTCCTATAGTATGTTTTATGAATCATTTCATCCATCTTCTAATCTTTTATCTTATTTCAATGCCAAAATTTTATATTTTTATATGTACTTGTGTTTTTTATAGAGATTTCCTAATGTTTTTATGTCTATTTTCAATTTGCATCAATTTATATAATATTGAGCTATGTCATTTAGGATGAAAATATAGTCATGCAGATATTTGCATAGTTATGATTTTCTCTTGTGGTAAAATAATAATACACCCACTTCCCAATGCCTTAGATGTATTTTCAATTTATTTTGGGCATAAAAAATTTGGTGCAATGTATGTTGACTTTGTAACTACTTTTTTCTTGATTTTCTTATCTAAAATAGCAAAGGAATTATTTGGGATAGGTTTTAGCTATAATTTGTATAGCTCTCCCTAATTTTTTTTTAGATTTATCTAACATGGTAGATTCTTACCATATTGAATATTTGGTTTCTTGAGCATGTAGACAGATCATCATTGTGAAATTTTTTACTTCATTCTTCTACATTTATTTATGCTCTTGGGCTCCACATTCTCAAAGTAAGCCTAAGCTTATATTTTGAGCACTATGGATTCATTTATAGTAGCTCTAATCTTTATCATTTCGTAATATTTATTTTTAACTCTCTTTTTTGGAAAAGAAACAAAACCCATTTTCATTTATTTGTTATTTTTCTTCCATTCTACTTGTATTTTATGTTATTGTATTATTTTCTTGTCATCTCTAAATTATGTCATTGTATTTCTTCCTCACTATACACTATAGTAGCGATAGATAAAATTATTACTTTAAATTTAAATCATTTTTTTCATACAATAGTGTTGGAAACAAGCAACACTGAGAGGGGGGTGAATCAGTATTGTGCAATTTTTAACTTTATTAATTTTATCTTTCAAGTGCCTATAACCTTAAAACAAAAGAAAGATGCATAAACATAAAACAATAAGCCACAACACCATAACACAAGGATTTTTTACGTGGAAACCCTATTAGGGGAAAAACCACAGTGGAGGTCAATCCACAATTTGAGTACTCAAAATATAAGTGTTTTACAAATAGGGAATGCACTTGCATTCAAGCACACTGCCTAGAGCTTACTGCTCAAGATAAGGAAGGCTCACTGCCTTACAAAAGATTTGGATTACATCAAAAGAGTTGAAATGAGAAGATATCATCTACAAATGCCTGATTATAGTCTTGGTTAGGCTCATAGATCAAATTTTGGACTTTCTATCTACTTCCGCACTTCACTCTGTTATGTTTCAATTTGCTTCTCAAAATCCTTTATTGCATAAGTGAAACTGTGCATAATCGCTCAACTGAACTTCTGATATTCACAACACACATTGACTTACATCGAACACCACACAAAATGAAATAATCAATCACTTATATCTATCCGCTACTAAGGATTTGATCCTTCATGTTGGCTTCAATAAAATAGAAAATATTTACCAACTGTCGGCTTAAATCATGGATAACATTTAATGCGCATCCACCAAAGTCGGCCATAACATAGTGAGGACCCAAAACAGAAACTCCAATACAAAAATACTCCAAACAATTTTTCCTTGAACATCTGCAACACCCCATATTCACTTAGTCAGCCTTCTAGCACTATTGAATAGAAAATAAAACTACTGGATCTCCTAACTCGTACACCAATTGATACAATGACACAAAACTTGAGAATAGGACATTCCAGATACCCAACGACCTTCCCTGAGATCCACAACCCAAACTGATGATCTAGTAATATATATGGATCGACAAACTCAACTTCAGTTGGATACCCTGTTCTTTACTCTGTCTTCTGGTATGGTCAAATACTGAAGTGTAGACTAGATCAATGACTTAGGTTGCAATCAATGACAAAACTAAAATCCATATGCCAATAATCTCCCCGTTTGGCATTGATGGCAACACTTAGTGAAAAATGACTAAGTGTCGGAACCTTCAAAACTTCAAAAATCCATAGCTAACAAAACTCCCCCTGAATTTGATAAGGCATTTTTCCCTGCTCTCTCTCCCCCTTTGACATCAATGACAAAAAGATAATAAAGAATTTTTCTATAGTAACCAAAAACTTACTTATTCAAAAACTAGTTCAAAATTTTGAAGAAATACAACCGCTATTGTGCTATAACGTTATTTTGTATTTTTCCTTCATCTCTGGAAGAAACTTCTTCCATGCTTCTACTGCAATCCTAGTTATTATGATCATGTTGTTGTTTTCAGATGTTTGGTTGATAATCTTGATGAGGGATTTTGGAATGGTGATGGATTCTTCTAATATCTCTCCTTTCCTCAGTATCTCAATCAACTATTCCAGCCTACATTTTGTTATGTCCTTTACTTTCCAAAAAGTGTCAACAATCTTGTCTCTGGTGATTTGAAAATTTGTATGCTCTGCCTATAATTCCTGAATCATTTTCTTAATTGCACCATCTTGATCCTGTAACATGTTAAAATCTTGTCCAATTCTGTTCATCTCTGTTTCAATTTGTACCAACTTGTCTTTGTACTTGTTGATTGCATGAGGACATCAAAGATAGTAATTATAGATGTTGTTTGTTGTGCTTATGCATTGCCTTAGTTGATTCATGTGTCTTTTTAGCTTGGTGAGTGATAACCTGTACTAGTTCTTTAGGTGTAGAATTACTTCTTCTTCTTCTTTTCTCTAAGACTCAGAGTCCATGATTTCCTTGATGCATTCAATCATCTCTTATGGAAGCTTATTTTGTAAACTCTCCAATATGATATGATTGTGCACAAGATGAGTACTTAGTACATTTAAAATCATGTCCTACTCATATGAAGGCCTGATAGACCATATGTTTGCAATTTTCTACATTCCATCTTTCTCATGAATAAGAGCCATAATAGCTCTTCTTTGGTTAACTCACCTTCTTCTTCACTTTCTTCTATTATTACCTTTTCTTGTTTCTGTTCGACTCTTTCCAGTTCTTTCCTTAGGATGTCCTCAGCTTCATTATTAGATTCCTCATCTGGTATATCTATAATCGCATGTTCTTTTCCTTTCCCTTCAACTCTTGAAGTCTTGCATGCTGGTGGAGTACAAACAACAATTTCTTTTGCTCTTTCTTCTTTCTCTCCATCTCACCAGAGGAGGAGCCAACTTCAAGTTCCCTTACTAGAATGGGAATACCAATTGAGCCAAACTTTCTTAGCAAAAATTTATGGAAACTTTCATATGCTTGATCACAGTTTTCCAAATTGTTAGAGTATATGTAAATTTTCTTGCAAACTGGTTCACTCCCTTCCCATATTACATTGTTGTTCAATGGTAAGCAATTCAAAAAATACATCACAAGGCATATAACCAAAGTACCAACCCAATTTAGGGTAATCTGTCTTCTTTGTCAATTGCATGTTCTCCATTAGTTGATCTTTCAATAATCCACAAGGTCAAAATCCTGATCTTCCATTATCATCTTGTGTGAAATATAAACAACACCTGCCGAAGTTGCACCTTCTTTGTTTCTGAAAAAGATTTTGTAGGATACTCCATGTGCAATGTACCTTGTCATTGAATCTCTAATTGTGGAGATTATCAATGCCCTTTGATCTCCAATTACTCAAGTTAGAGTTTTGACTTCTTTATTTTGGATTGACTTCTTCCTCGACACATCCCCAACTTTGCATAACCTAGTTACAATTCTAATCACTTCTTTCAAGATGTGGTAGGGTTTATCTAGAATTAGAATATCGTCATTCAATCTATCTAGAATAAACTTGATGATTTTTGCATTTACAAAATAGGGAAATTCACTCCAAATGTCCAAGCTCTTGTGTTTTGCTTCTTTCAACCATTTCAATTCATTGTGTGACAACATGTTTCTTGCAACTCTAATATTTTCATTGCTATACTCATCTAGGTTTATCATTTCTTTGATTTGTTCCATTTTACCTTTCGTACAGATGTCTTGAAAATAAGTTCTACACCAAATTAGACTGAAAATTATCAATACAACTGAAGTACCTGATGGACTAGGGTTTTGCCAGCAAATTATCTTCACTTTTTTGAAATTCTGATGCAGAGTGCTCTCCTTGTTTTCTTCAAAATAAAGTGGAAAATAAGGGTTTCAACTTGCTTTTTATAGCTTGCACACTTAACTTTTGTTGTAATAAATGATTTTTCCCTAACTCATCCGGATACCCTATTTCCATACACTGTGAAAGATAACTCTTTTGCAGACCTTCAATTCAACATAATACTCTCTCCAATTGTTTCACTAGCAACTGTAGATCATTAGTGTAATCATTTCACTCATTCACATCCTGGTATCAATTACTGATAGGGGGTTTGAAAGATTTTCTTGACAACTCCCCCTAGGCCAGAGGCCCAAAACTAATTCCCGGAGGAATTAACATAATCAAGTTCTGGTGCTGGCTCATTTCCTGTAATAGAGGGACTCTTCTTCACCCATGTCTTCTTCATCTGATCTCCTATTTCATCCATAGTCACTTTCCCTTTTCCTTTATCATCTTTCTACACATTTTTTCCTTTGTATGCTAGACCTCTTCTATCCATATTTTTGTTTCTACATAATCTTGCAATGTGATTGTATTTGTTGCAATTGTATCACACATCATTTCCTTGTCCAGACCAGTCATTCCATTGATTTCTTCTTGATCTGCACTGGTTAGCAATATGCCCAAATCTTTCACAGGTATAACATTTAACATTCCTTAGATATTGACAAAGTTGTTTGACATATTTCTACATTCAATTGACTTATGACCAAACTTGTTGCAATTGAAACATTGATCGGAGAATGATGAATCACTTAATTTCATTTTACTTCTACATTGAGCAGCCATATGACCAAATTTATTTCAAACAAAAAAATATCTATTAAACTTTTGAGCATTAGATTGTCTTATTGGATTCCTTTTTGCTTTGTTCATTTGATTTCCTTGCCTACAATTCCTTTGTCCAGATCAAAAACTTTCTCCTTTCTCATATCCAAGACCTCGCTTTTCATTTGCATTCTTCGACCTTGAGTCAGCTCATCAAGCTTAACTAAGCTAATCTTGAACTTCTCCTTGTATTCATTTGTAGTAGCAAGTTCATCCCTAAGAATAATAATTTGTTTTTCAAGCTCTTCTTCATTGTTTCTGGATTGTTGTAGTTCAGTATCTAACCGAATGAATTCTCCCTTAATTCTGTTGCATTCATCAGATCTTTCTTTTAGGGACTAGGCAAGATTTTCTTCATTCTTCTTTCTTTCTTCAATCTCATGCTTTAGGGTAGCATTGTCTCTGCCAAGATTTTCACATTCTTCAGTTATTTCCTTCAAGGTTTGATTTAGGTGAACATCATCCATGATTTTTCTCTCTTTTGCTTAATCTAGTCACATAGATCCTTTCTCTTTTTCCTGGACTTAAATAATTTGATCCTTCAATTTCTGAATGAATTTCTCAGCATCCTTAAGATTTTCTTTCAATTCTCGAACTTCTGCTTTGGACTGATCAAGATCATCAAGTGCCACCAAAAGTTGTTGTCGAAGAATAATAGAGTCCATTACATTCCAAGATCCACCTCAAGCTATTAAAATTATTTTGAGGAACTTAGCTCTAATACCAATTGTCGGAAACAAGCAACACTGAGAGGGGGAGGGGTGAATCGGTATTGTGCAATTTTTAACTTTATTAATCTAATCTCTTAAGTTCCTATAAATTTCAAACAAAAGAAAGATGCATAAACATAAAACAATAAGCCACAACACCATAACACAAATATTTTTACGTGGAAACCCTGTTAGGGGAAAAGCCATGGTGGAGGTCAATCCACAATTTGAGTACTCAAAATATAAGTGTTTTACAAATGGGGAATGCACTTGCATTCAGGCATACTACCTAGAGATCACTGCTCAAGATAAGGAAGGCTCACTTCCTTACAAAAGATTTGGATTGCATCAAAAGAGTTGAACTGAGAAGATAACATCTACAAATGCCTTATTACAATTCTGGTTAGGCTCATAAATCGAATTATGGACTTTCTATCTAATTATGCACTTCACTCTATTCTGTTTCAATCCGCTTCTCAAAATCCTTTATTGCACAAGTGAAACTATGCATAATCACTCAACTGACCTTCTGATATTCATAACACACATTGAATTACATCAAACACCACACAAAATTAAATAATCAATCACTTATATATATCTGCTACTAAGGATTTAATCGCTTCATGTCGGCTTCAGTAAAATAGAAAATATTTACCAATTTTTGGCTTAAATAATGAATTTAACGTTTAATGCGCATCCACCAAAGTAGGCCATAGCATAGTGAGGACCCAAAACTCCAACTATAATACAAAAATAATCCAAACAATTTTTCCTTGAACATCCGCAACACCTCACATTCACTTAGTCAGCCTTCTAGCACTATTCAACAAAAAATTGAATGACCGGATCTCCTAACTCGTACACTAATTGATGCGATGACACAAAAATCAAGAATAAGAAATTCCAGATACCCAATGACCTTCCCTGAGATCCACAACCCAAACTGATAATCTAGTAATGCATATGGATTGACAAACTCAACTTTAGCCGGATACCCTATTCTTTACTCTGTCTTTCGGTATGGTCAAATACTGAAGTGCGGACTAGATCAATGACTTAGGTTGCCATAAATGACAACACTAAAATCCATATTCCAACAAATAGAATAATTATAGATCTATAGAATTACTTTATTATTATACATAACATTTTTAACTTAGTTGTAGGCATAGTTAGGCTAAGCACACACTATATAGCTCTTAGTTCTAGAAACACAAAGGATAATTGGACATAATCTACTTATCTTTTTGACAACTCATGGAGTTTGAAAGATCAAAATAGAGGGTTGACTATTTTGGAAAGGTCTTATGTAGTCAACCCATTTCCCCTATATCCTAGATGCATGTTATTTTGTGTATCTTCTTCTCTAGATTCAAATCTTCACTTGGTGGTTTTATATCTCTAAGCCTCTCATTATTTTGTTTTCACTTAATTTAAGATTTGGTAATTTTTTTATTATTTTTTTTATGATTATTTGGTTATCCTCGGTATTCTAAATTTTGTTTTCTTTAATCTTCCCTATGTACATGCATTTTGACCATAATATAGCTTTTTTATTTTTTTTGATGAATAGGCAACTATCTATATTAATATAAAGATAAAGTTACATATTCACAAAAAAAAGGTGGGTGGTAAGAAGGAACACCCCAAGAGTCACATGGGCAACACCCAGAAAAACCAAAAAATTAACTAGTCACATGGGCCGAGCCCAGAAGTCCATGATTACAAAACATATAAAAAGAGCCATTAAGCGGCCAAAGCAATGCCAACAAAGCCAAGAGGGTCTTTTTCATCCATGTTCTTCCCCCATACATCAGCAAGGTTTGGAGTGATGTCAGGAGGAGGACCCCAAGCATCGTCAACATCTTTTTCCTTCTCTTTATCTTTATCCTCGCGTCAGGGTGAGATTGCAAGTACCAGACACAGAAAAAATTTACCAGAGTCTAGCCAACCAGACCCAGAAGTAGGAGTGTCATCAGAGGGCCACCTGGAACTGCCATCACCACTCCTCAAAGCACCACTAGAGGGCCACCCCTGGTTAGCTCGCAGTGGAGGAGAGCAGGTCCGTCGAGGAGGGTGAGAATCCTACTGAAGAGGAGGTTGAGAGCGGGGATGCGCAGAACCACTCTGTTGTCAGCCCTGAGAGGGAAACTGACCATGGGAAGAGGTGGGAAAAGCACACACCTGGGAAAAATTACATGAGGCATTGTCCCATTGGTCTGTCCCATTAGTCTAGCAGCAGTTGCAGGTGAGCAACCTCAAGTGCAACTTTGTTAGCTTACACCTGCATCTGTAAGAGCACGTTAGAAAAGATAATAGCTTTAGCATATAATGAAACATTAATATCCATTTGAGAATGAAAAAATATGTAGACATTTCTATCTTTCCAGATATTGAAAAGGATTTCCACCCTAAAAATGTGCCAAAGCTAGGTATACTTCTAGCAAGAATTTTGGGCAAGTCTCCCAGCAAAATCATATGTTAGAAGAAAGGCTCTGGCCTAAAGGGTTGAAAGAAGTCATGAATCCAAGTCCAAAAATGATGAGCTCTGGGAAAAAACTAGAAAATATGCTTAAAAGTCTTAGCTTGCCCATAAAAAGGGAAATGAGGGTCCTGGATCCCTAGGTAAACAAGTCGAGAACCCACAAACAACCCTTGGAAAAGAATACACCAAGCAAAGTGGACAAGTTTTGGCTCAACACTTACAGACCAAGTGGCACTAAATATTTTATGCTAGATATGAGCGGGAGATTGAAGAATCCGCCTTTGGTTCAAACTTTGAATCATAGGAAAGTGAGGTGAAAACCACCTATAACAAAGCCGAGACTTGTAATTCCTGAAAGGGGTGTCTGGATACCACTTCTAGTCTTTCCACCAGGGTTTGGTCCCATGAATTCAAACCCTATGAAGCATCTCTATAGGAATAGCATTCACCAGACCATCATAAGTAGCATGGTCTTGGTTATGAAGCTTGTACAGGGCACAAAATTCTTCCCAGTGCATGATACGCATTGTGGGTCTATGAAAAATCTGTTGCAGGGTCTGGATACCCTTTTTGTGGAATCTGAGCACCTTAAGCCAAGGCGATTTAGCCAACGTTTGACCATTGTTAGCAAAAAGGGGCGACCAAAAATTCTGCTAGTTAAGTGAAAGCCTATCACGGAAACCAGAGCCAACCCAACAAAGCCAGGGCTTAACTGCCTCCCAAGCTCTCGAAATTCTTTTAGCCACAAAAGTTCCCACAATTTGGACTGGTTCCTCCATGACCAGAAGGGTTTGAAAACCAATCCCCTTCTAGGCGGGTCTATGCATAGGAAATATTGACTGTATGTAATGTCTAAGAAGAATTTTCCAGGCCTCATCGCCAGTAAGGGCATGAATTATCCATTTGACACACAAGGCAGTCCCTTGCCATTCAATGGAGAGCAACCCAAGTCCTCCAGAATCTTTGGGAAGGAAACCGAATTCCCAGGCAACATGGTGAAACTCTTTATGGGAATCAACAAAGGCCCAAAGAAAATCTCGAAGTAGTTTCTCAAGCTTTTTGTAGGCAGCTTTTGACAGGGCCCAACAGGAGGAATAATAAACATGGGTAGTCGCAACCACCTTGGAACACACCTAGAATTTCCTCGCTAAAGAGAGGGGCTTAGTAATTTGGTAAGCAAGCTTTTGCTTGACCCTGGAAAGAACAACTCGCAATAACTCAGCTGGAGATGCCTGGAAAGCAAAGAGAATGCCCAAGAACCAAAAAATTTCTCCTGGCCCAATCAATTTCCAATTATATTGCTGAAACCAAGGAGGAGTGGGAAAAATGGACTGTCTGTAGCATAAAGTTTTGTGCCACTGAATGGTAGAGCCAGAAGCAAGACAAAAGGTATTAAGGAAATCTAGGGCTGCTTTAATATTTTCTTCTTCCTCCAAGAGAGTGAGGAAATAATCATCAACAAAATGGCCATTAACCAGTTGAGTCTGAGAGTTAGGCAACGAAATACCCTTGACACACTGTTAGGAAACCATGTTGGCCAAGAGGTAGCCAAATCCTTTAGCCTTAAGCACATACAGTAAGGGGGAAAGTGGGCACCCTTACCAAATGGAACAAAAGAGTCCAAAGGAAGAAAATTGATGACCATTAATGGTGATACAAGCAGATGCATCCACACAAAAAATTTGAACAACCTAAATGAAATTAGGCCCAAAACCTAAAGCTTGCAACATAGCAAGAATAAAAGGCCTTTCAATGCAGTCATAGGCTTTGGCAAAATCAATTTTAACAAAAATGGCTTTCTGGTTTGAACACCTAACCCATTCCATGCCTTCCCAAACAACAATAATATTATCCAGAATAAACCTGGATTTGATGAATCATGTTTGCTTCGGGCACACAACTTGAGGCAAAAGATGGCAGATCTTCAGAGCCAAAGCCTTGGCAATAATTTTGTAGGAGACATTGAGAAGCGTGATAGGCCTCTAGTTGCAAATGTCCTTCAGATCCCTAGATTTAGGTATGAATTTTATATTGCCTTTGTTTATTAAGTTACCTAGAGAATTAGCATGAAAAGCCTCTACGTAAATATGATATAAATCTTTCCCAACACAGTCCCAAAGGGCCTTGTAAAATTCACAAGGGAAACCATCAATCTTCGGGGCTTTTTCAAAAGCCATAGAATGAACAACTTCCTTGAGATCATCAATTGTTAACAATTGATCACAAAAATTTCTCTAGGCTGAGAAAAACCTATTTGGCACAACAACAAGGCAATCCTGGAGGGCTTGTTGTCGCATAGGCATGGGTTCCTATGCAGTAAAAACCTACTCATAATGACGCACAAAGGCCTGGAGAATGTCAAGGAGCTCAGAGAGCACCTAAATGCCATCTTTGATTTTTTTAATGCTTGGGGATGAGTGCCTGACACACAACGCCAAAAAAACTCTTTGGAGGCACGATCACCAATTTTAGCCAATGTAATTGGGCTTTGATCTACGCACCTCTGGTAGCAAAATTGTTTGTAACTTGCTTTTTATGCCTTAATTCTACCACCTTGACTTGCAATGATGGGGAAAAGGGGTTGGCCGCCAAAGCCTCAGTAGCTGAGTGCAGGTTAGCGGTGGCAACCTCATAAGATCTTCGGTGAAAGATAGCCAGTTGGCACCCATAAATACACAAAAATCTAGAAGTGTGTGTGATAGCATCGTTCCACCAAGTAATCTAGCCTGTATGATGAGTTGGCCTGCACTCCATATTCCACACTCTAAGAATGTGGGTCAGGGTAGGCTTGTGACAAAGCAAAGATGTGTTAAAAAAGAATTGAGTTTTACACGAGTGAGGTTGTCATGTCTCCCATTCAATGTGAAAAGAAATGGGGAAGTGGTTGGATAGAGTCACATCCACTAACAGCTTAATTGATAGAGAAGAGTTGTCAAAAGAGAAAAAAGATTGAGCCGAGATCATGGAACGATCAAGGCACTTAAATATTCTATCAGAACCAGCCCTGAAATTACACCAAGTGTGCTAGAGAGAATGAGAATGGTGATAACCAATATTAGGATAAAAAAGACCCAATTTATTGTGCATGTAAAGCCACATCTTTTGTTCTCTAGTTGCCCATATGAATGGCAGGATGCCATCCTTGTCATACTCCATCTCAACCATATTGAAATCCCCACATAATAATTAGGTAGCAACTGGCAATGAATCAACAATCCAGCACCAAAGCAAATAGCGCTCCACAACATCATTAGAAGCATAAACATTAATAATCCCAAAGGAATGATTATCAATGTTGAGAATGATCTAGACAAGCTGATGAGTAGGATCAAACCCATGGTTGACCACACAAGCATGCCACCGTGGGGACAAAAGGGTGATAGCTCCGCCATGCCCAACCTCATGTGTAGTGCGAAACATTTTACTGGCCGGCCAAATAGAACAGCAAGCCAAAGCAAGCAAGAATCCAAAAATTTTAACCTCTTAGAGACAAAGCACTTCAATACTAGAATATTTTCACAAAGTATCCCTAACAGAATACTTTCTGGAGAGGTATGTCAGACCTCGAATGTTCCATGAGAGGAAATTCATGAATTAAACTCCTCCATATTGTAAGAGCCCGGTTCCTCTTCATTTAGGGAAGATAAATGTTTCTGCAAAAACTCTGCCAAAACTGACCCAATCTGAATAGGAGAGGAAAATATTCACTTTTCTTGCACATATTCACCAGCTTCAAGCGGTGGAGAAGGACTGTGAGACCGCCTTTGAGCTCCCCACACGGGAGGAGAAACACTTGACTGAGCAATCATAATGGTAGAAGGTTGAGGCATTTCCTTTGTCCTGGCCTACACCAAAATATAATCAGCTCCAACAGGAGCTTCCATCCCCTTCCCTAAAAGGTTTGAAATGACCTTTGATGGTTCAAAGGCCTTAGAGGCCGACCAAGAACTAGTTGACTTATTTTTTTGGTTTGTAACCATGGTCCATTTTTTTATCAAGTTTGGCAGAAGAAGGCTTCGCCTGATGAGGCTTTTCAGTATCTCGTAGTGGAGAAGGTGTACGAGGCACTGCTAAAGGGTGGTCCTTAATCTTGTGGTCTTCCGACTGACACCTATAACATGTGTTGGGCAAGCTTTTTTATTTTTATCTAAGGCTTTGAACAACAACATAACTATGGGACTACAATGCATTCACAATTCAGTCTAAAATAAAGATTTAGTAAAGAATATTATTTTGTTCTTATATTTTTATATTTCTCCTATCTTGTTCCATTTTATCACATATTTAGCCTTGTAAACTTTATTTCTATTACACATGACCAAAATTTAAATATCTTAATCTATTTTCTATTTGTATAAAACCCAACTCTTATAATTAATTTAAGTTTTATCACTTTAATTAGTTCAATTAGTACACAAGAAGTTTAATTAAATTAATCTACCTTTAGTAATTAATAGTAGTTTAAATTCACTCTTTCAAATGGCATGTCATCATTTGTTGATATCACTCATTACACATTAAGCACTCAAGACAAAAAATAAACCTTTAAATGTCAAAATACACACTTGGTTGATGTCAACCCTATTGTGGTCAAAGGAAGAAAATGATCTTATATTTATATTAAGATCAAAGGAGTTGCACATATTGTAGATTACATTCTATATATCACATCCAATCACTAGCATAACTTGAGAGAGATAAAGAGCTATGACATATTTTAGGATTGTGCTAATTACAAGATCCTCCAACTCACCATAAGATTAATGGCCCACAAGTGATAAATAGGCATAAAAATAAATAAAGCCAAGGGACCCACTACTAATTACCTTGGATATTAGAGAAATGATAACACAAGGGTAAATTCTAACAATCTATTACTATCCTCAGAGATTTGCTACTATGACATGTAGCACTAGCTGACATTATTCCCACAAAAAAAGTAAACATAATATTGGCTCATACAACATGGTCATAAATTGACCAATGATACAAACATAAAAAATAATGAACCTTAAAATTGCAATAGAATTGTGTAGGGTACATGATTGAAATGGAATCAATGGTCAATGTAACCCCACAAGCATGATCATATCCTTGTATGGTTCATTATATTAGATGTCCACCCATAGCAATATCCTTTGAGTGTATTAATATTCACATGCATGTTTTTTCCCTACATACTTTGAGATACATTATCATATTGGGATTCACAAGCACCTCAAAGTAAGAGAAAAATATAATTTGGTGAAATTTGCATATCCATGTCATTTTCTATTTAGTATTGTGTCTTTATTGAGGTGATATCTTGTTACTATTGGAAAATATCATTGATCTGAATATTGTGGTAAACATTTGATGAACTACATATGTGCATATAAATGAGAAATGCAGTTACACCAACTACATAACCGTTAAAACTAGCACAACCAATAGACATAAAAAATGTAATATACATCACGAAAATATGTTATGCTAACATTCCCCCCCTTATTACATTGTTCCTACAAATTTATCCCCTAAAAGCTCTTATTCACTTTGCCAAGGGATCCCCCCTTAAGGCTTACATAACAAAATTTGCTGATAAAAAAATGTATATACATTTTTGTGAAGATTTTCCTTGAAGAAACAAATCTTGAATCAGGTGGAACTCCATCAAGTTGCCTCATGACCCTTGGAAAGGTGTAGCCCCTAGCTGAATTCCCAAGTTCTTCCTCCCATGAATTCCCGAATCATAGATTCCTAAATTATTTGACAACAATCCATATTGAGCTCTCCAAACACATGGCTCCATCAAGTTGTCTGATGACCCTCAGAAGGGTATAATTCTCTATCATAGCCTTGTAAGCTCGTTGGAAAACCATCCATATTGGGCTCTTTAACAAACCCCCTTACCTATCTCCAAAATCAAACTTCACAATATATGTATTCTTGAAATCTATTAGCAACAAAAAAAGAAGAAAATAAATTAAAGCCAAAAATGCTTCTCATGCAAAGCATCATCCCAAAGTGAGAAGATGACTTGAGATGATATAATTTGCTCCATCCTACGATGCCACAAACCTCTAATATTGAAGGCTCATAGTACTAATGCATAACCACAAGAGTGGTTAGTAATAGCTTCATCATCTAATGAATCCTCATCTTCAATGTACACAAAGTTTCCTATATCCGATTCATCTTTTGTATCTTCTTTTGTCCTCTTTTCCTCTACTAAAAGGGCTAAAATCATATCTTCTAAAATTTGGGAAGATATTTGGCTGAGTGTAAAAATGACATTACTATATTTTGAAGGAAAACTATTTAACAATATTGCTCTAACATCATCATCTTCTATCAGAGTCTTGACTTCTGCTAGTTGTCTAAGGAGAGACCTCAAATTACTTATGTGATTTGACATTGTGATTCCATCTTCCATCTTGAAACTGAATAATTGAAGTTTTAAAGAAAATTATGCATTAAGTGCTTTTACTCCAAACAACTTATTCAAATTATCCAAAATTTATGCTAATGATTTATCTAGATCTATGTGATGTAATTTAGAATCAGAAAGAGAAAGACCAATAATGGCCTTGACTTTATCATCTCTATTATTTAGCTCCAATAACTTATTTGCCTCTGTAGGTGCTTTTTCCTTTCCACTCACTATTCCTCATTAATTGTATTTGAATTTTTATTTTCCAAATATGAAAATTAAAACCAAAATAGTTATCTAACATATCTACTACAATCTCAATAATGATATATTCCCTTTAAACCAAACTCTAAAACACTTATATCATCAATTAACTCATAATATTAAGCATAATAGCAAATGTCCACTCACCTGAATTGAACATGGGACAACTCCTTCTACATACCAGTCTTTCCTCGATCTCCCGATTTTAAAACATAGGCACAAGGATGATTAATGCCCTAAAGTTATCGATTTCGCACTCGGTCCTCCTTCAGAATGACTGGCTTTCAACCAACAACTTGCACAAACAATTCGTATTGCTCTCCAACAAGAAACGACAGTTACAGGAAGAGGAGCATGCCATAGGATAATATATCAAATATCCATGGCTATATCAGATCTGCATCACACAATCCGGTCACCAGGTTCTCTACCGATGAAACCTCTTGTTGTTGTGATACCATAGAATCATTCAACAAATGGCTTGATACACTCCAATGGCCGATATCTCATGCGTCTCACTTGTGATGGCCGGTCAAAAATCCCAGGCGCATTGCAGGAGGTTTGCTGAATTCAAGTGACCCGATGGGCTTCACCTCATTGAATCTTCATTCCATTACCCAACAGTCTAACTGCCTTCTAAAAAACTTCACGCCATTTCTCGTCACCCGCTAACTCTGATCAAATCTTCATATTCCAGGCAGTGCAGAAGCAATGCTGCTCTGATACCAAATGTTGGCAAATATCATTGATTTGAATATTGTGGTGAACATTTGATACTACATAGGTGCATATAAATGAGAAATGCAGCTACACCAACTGCATAACCGTTAAAACTGGCACAACCAACAGACGTAAACAATGTAATATGAATCACTAAAATATGCTATGTTAAGGGAGAGGAGCCCATGGTGGGTAGGGTAACTTTGAGTGTAGGGTCCACGTCATCAGCGTCCAAGTCGGACAATTTTTTTTTGCCATGTCTCTTGACTGTCGAGCATCCCTTTTTTCTTGCCAAAAATTGGGCATGCTTATCAATGTTTTCAGACCATTTTTCAAAAACCACAAAAAAAGTCACGGACCGATAGTGGGTCACTAAGTCATGTAATATTGGTATGTTGATGTGGCATTACATGATTGGTCAGTTTGTGTATTTTTTGAATTAAAGTGATTTGCAGTTGGATATTAAGTGTAAATTTATTGGCACTTTTATTGCCCAAAAGTGGGCCCTAAGCTGTCCAAAACTGGCCCAGACTATCCAAAACTATACCCCGATCGACTCCTCTCCCTTAACACTTACATGTATATAGTAACAAATGGCATGGTTTTGTGTAAAGTTGGACTCATTTTCCTAAGTTTTTTAATTATTTAGACACATATCCCTATACATATAACTCTACACTATCCATTTATAGATAAACTATTGCATTTATTTTATTTCTCTACTTATCACACTTATCTATGCAACTACTTTTATTTAGTCATTTATCACCCAAAATTAACTACTATCTCATTCTAGGATAAGTTTGAGGTTGAAGGTGAAACCTCATTGATAAAAATATGTTCCCTTTAGATTTAAAATTTATCCAATTGACCCCCTTTACTCTTCTACCCTAATCTAACTAAAAAATATATTTGATGCAATGTGCTAGTATTTAAATACATTTAAGACATTCACTCTAATCATAAGGTAATAATCAACTACAATGAACTATTCATCTTCTAATAAAAAATAAAGCATTTGAAATTACATCATATTAGAGCATTGGAGTAGCCAGTAGTGACACATTTTGGTTTGGTACAATAAAAAGCATAAAAATATACATATTTAAGTACTTTCAATCTTTAATTTCTAGAGATTTATCTCAATCAAATCCCTTGTGACATAATAATAATGCTTTAAAGTATTTTTAAAATACCACCAAGTCCCCAAGCATTCAAAATGAGTAAAGAAGGAGGTCATATATCAAAATAATTTGTAAAGTATAAAATCAATAATTGTTACGATAAATTTGAAGCTTAAGTAGAAATCCACATCCACAAATTCGTCTTAGAATCGTGAACATGTCCTTTGAAAAAATAGATTCAATGTAAAATTTAAGCAACTCACTAAAACAGGTATTATTACCAAATTTTGACATCATATAGATTCCAAAATCTCACCTATATGATCTTCATTCTTCAAATATTGAACTATATATCATCTTCCATCTCATTTAATTTCTAAAACTTATTATCCAAATTTTACTATTTCCAATTATATTTAACTTATTTTTAAAATATACCTAATTAATCTAAATTAACCCCAAGGAAATTTTTCCCATACATCTCTATCTTTAACTATAAGCCAAATTTATTAAATTAAATACAGTTAAACGTGGTTGGAGAATTTTGGTGGGAAATATTTATATAGCCATCAAATCATGTCTATTGAACTCATGATGGGAGGATTAGATCTTTGAAATATTCAACAGGCAAGATGTTACCACGACGGTGGATCTCCTTGAGTAAGATGCTTTGGAAGATGCAAAAATGACTTGAATTTGATGGTTGCCCCTCCCTATCAAGAAATTTTTATATAAGTTATACATTTGAAGTCGCCCTTACAAATATTTCTTTATTATAAAAAAGAATTATATAGGAACTAAACATACATCAGAATATTTATATAAATTTTGATTATTTATTTGTAATCTTCTCTTAAATATGATAAATTCTTAAAGATAAAATTTTCACAATTTATAATGTTAATCTGAATATTTTTGAATTAGATTACTTATGTGAATTTTTATCTTCATCAATATTTCAGATCACATTCCATGATATATCATTAATATGAACAAGCAAAAGAAAAAAAATACTCTCCTAAAAATAAATTATATAATGTGATCGAAAACATTAAAAAAAAACACAAATAATCTTAACCTAAAAATATTCAAACTAATGAAAACTCGTAAGTACAACCATATGGGAATCAAATTTATCCAAGCCAGCAGCATAGTCGCCTTGTTGGTTGTCACATGTAAAATACTGAGAATGAGCATAGTCCTTATCCCTAGAAGATTGTTGCAACGGCTTCACCTTTTTCTAGATTCGTCTCGTTACTCTTTCAGATTCCACGCTTATTATGTCTCTTCGCTACACCCAAATCCACATGTTAGAGATATAATACTCTGGCTGAACTGCTTAGAGATTTGCGCTTACTGACGAGAACAAATGATTTTTTAATCAGTCTTTCTTTCTCAGGTGGTTGTTAACACAGTCAGTTGGGATAGCATTAATATTCTTGGCTGGTAAATAAAGTTGTGCTTTGAGAGAGAAGTTTAGTAATGGCATCTACTGATCTGAATGGCGAGTGTAAAGTGGACATCATTGTGACACGCCTGAGAAAAGCGGGGAAAAATGTGAAATCTAGCGTGAGGCCTCCCTGGGGAAAATATGGAAGGTTGGAAAAGAAGATCCATTAAGGATTATACATTCTTTGTAATATATATGTGATGGATGGTGTACTTGGGGCTATCACGGAGTCTTTCATTCTTCCTCACATGATTTTTTTGTTTTTGTTTTTTTTTCTCGTTTAGAGAGGAGTTTTGTCCTAGTGGATTTTCTCCTTTTCTTCATTTGTGAGAGATTTCTTTTTACATGGGTACTTAACATGGTCTAGTAGCCGGGACCTATCTTTGCATCATTTTCATAATAAACTTCTCCCTAAGTTGCACTTATGGGGGTGTTGGTGTAATTAAATAATTAATTACACTTACATAAGTTTACTTAGGCATTCATTTATTCCTAGGTATCATTTTCTAGGTGATAGGATAAAAGATTCTTTCTAGAAGTCTTAGTTGGCTTTTCTATAACTTATCTAGTTATTTTGCATGACTCTTAGGTAGGTAGTTTGTTGGTTGTCTCATGTCATAGGATTATGACATTTGTCAACATCATGTTCATTACTACATTTCAACCTTGCCTATTTAAGGGATGTCTTTGTACACATTTTTAATATACTTCATACCTCATCATTTGATAGGTCTTAATATCAAACAATCTCATTTTCTTGCATATCCTCTTGTAGAAGGTTTTCATTGTTTTTTGCAAGTGGTCTTGGGTGTTGAGCTAGGATCTTTAGCTCTTACAGGTTCTACATCAACATCATCTTGTGGTGGTGATGGGGATTTTCAAATCCCATCTTTCATGAGAGGAAGATACATAACTTTATAAAGCTTAACAAGGATTTTTGTGCTCATGAAGAAGCCAACCCTTCTCAAAGGCATAAAATCTCTTCATCTAAGTTGGAAGCATGTTATGTTCTTGGATGTAAACTCCTTTCTTAACATGGATATAATGAAAACATTGAACAAAATGATAGAAATCAAGTGAAGTGTATACCATACTTGAAAGGTCTAGGTTTCCAACCTTTATCTTCATCCTCATCTAATGCATTATCATCTACTATTTTTATGACATCTTGTGCTAGGAAAGAAATATTCCCTACTATTGATCAAGACACTATCTTGTTGAGGCTTCTCAAAGTCTGTTTGATTACTCTTCCTCCACAAACATGAAATAAATTTTACAACAAAAATGCATTTTATGCATATCATACAGTTCATGGTCATTCTACTAATGAATGTAAGGCTTTGAGTGATAAAATTCAACATCTTAAGGATTGCGGTGCTCTCCCTTGTGTTGATGCAGGTCAATTTCCTCTAATTGATACTAATTTTCATCCTATCACATTGCTCATCACTAAATGGGATTGGTAGCTTTATGTATCTTTCTCATTGCCACTCATGGTGGTACAATATTAGGTGCAACTATATCTCTCTTGAAAGCAACATGATAGTTCTTGATTTTTGTCTTTGTCTCTATAATTGGGGGGCAAGGATAACTAGTTCTTCGAGGTGTGCATTCTTTTCAAGGATCACCTCTTCCTCTATTTCTACTTAAAATACCAACATAGCAAGTATGTTGACATTTTAAGTGGGGAGAATATGGTCCCCCATTCATTGTTTTCATGTTCCCTTATTAGTGAAGATATAATACATCTCCTAGGAAGTGTGACCATTACATTAGCATTATTTATTGACATTGGCATATTTCATTTTTGCATTAACATTTTGACATTTCTTGTTGAATTTAGTGTAGAATTAGCAGAGCATATTGATCATGTTGTGTGGCACCTTATCAAATTTATCAAGAGGTATAACTTTTGGTATGGTTGTATGTATGGGATCCTATAGACCTTGCATTACTAAGTTCCCATTAGCCACCTTTTTGGGGCTCACCTAGTGGATAGCAGATTTTCACTAGCCCATGTGAGTGTATTTGGTTTGCATAGTGAACAACATATTTGAACACTTGTAAACATTTTTGGACAAATAGCTAAGGTTTGATCCACATCGATTTGGAAAAATAGTCAAGGCTTGATCCACCCCTTTTCTTTCTTTCTTTCATTTAGTACCTTTAACATTGTATGATTGAGCATCTTGTCATTACTGCTACATATTTAACAAAGGTATGTGTCTCTTTGTGCCTTTGTTGGTTTACCATGAGATCTTACATCTTGGGGGCTTGATCATCCTCCTTGACCTTTCTCATCTTATCTTTCCAAAAATTGTACAATTAGACCTCTCTTGATTGTCTACTTTAGTGTGAGTCTGACGCAAGGTCATCATCTCACTAAAATGGGGGGCTAAATGTAGTGTAGAAAAATGTACTCTTTTATATTTCACACTTTGTTTGGGTCCCCTCAATTAAATTGGACTTAAAATTATGCCTTAATAAGCCCTATTTTACATCTACATGCCTAATAAATTAAATTTTCTAAAGGGGAAACACGTCAATAATTAATGCCAACACATAATACAATACCTTGAGCATATATAGAAACAATCAAGATCTCAAGCATCATGTCAAATTTATCAATCATCATGCATGTTTTTGGAGCTAACATTGTGATGAAGGTTTCAAAGATTCATGAAAGCATTCAATTCAAGATTTAAGCATCAAGATCCACATCCATTTAAGCCATTCCATGCAAGATCAAGATCAATATTTCAGTCCTCCAAAGGTTTATTCAAGGGTTTTGTGAGTTACAACATATCATTGTTCATTCATCATTCCTTTCCATATTTCATTATTTCAATCCAAGTTTTAATTACTAAAATGAGGTTTGACCAAGGAAACCCCTCATTTGCCAAAAACAAACAATTTTTCCCTCTTTTGTTTGTGTTGTAGATCGTAGGCCTAAGAAGGATTGAAGATCTCTTGAAGAAAAAAATTGTAAAAGTTGTCACCTTTGTTGTCAATCCACGAAAACTTAGATCTTGAATTTATTTTTGGATTTTTGACAGTGGGATCTAGGGGAATCATAAGTGTAGACCTAAGGATCGAGGATCATGAAATCATAGTTTAATTCCTATAAAAATGACTCATTCCCTAGTGGGTGAATGAGTCCTAGATAGTTTTTTAGAAAGTGCTTTTGGTGACAGGTACATAGTGTTTAACCCTTCTCAGATATGCCAGATCTTTGTTGTTTCTCATAGTTTTATGCTTCATCTACAAGATCTAAGTGTTAGCTTGCATAATTATGGTGATTTACTATTTTTAGTTTTTCTCCCAAAGTGTTGTTTGGGATGATAGCCTCGTCCTCAATCATAAGGAAATCAGTAGATTCCCTCATTGAGTTGAATCACCTAAGGGTTGTAAGTCAATTATTTATGTGGATCTCATTTGCTAATGAAATAAAGGAAAATAGGTCTATCATATCATCCCTACACACATATCATTTTGACACCACACCTATTTTCTATGTTTCACTAATATGGATGATGATGTTCCTATTTCCCATCTTGAAGACCGCAGTTCTCTCCTTAAAGGAGATACTACTGATGTTTTCATGGATTCCAAGTCTTCTAAAAAGGTGATTAAAATTGGAAAATGCCTTTATTTAGAAGAATCCAAACAAAAATCTGATCTATTATATTCTCATCCTAATATCTTTACTTGGACATATGAGGACATGCGAGGTATCGATGAATCCATAGTGGTCCATAATATGGTTCTATGTCCCGATGCTAAGCTTGTTAAAAAAATATTTGAAAGATGAATCCCAAGGTTGTGTTGTTGGTTAAGACCAAGATAGAGAAGCTTCTAAAAGTAGGCTTTATCTGTCCTATCAACTATTCACCTTGGATATCAAATATATTGTTGTTGTCAGCAAGCCTGATGGCCATATTCGCATCTGCATTAACTTTCATAATCTCAATAAGGCTTCTCTTAAAGATGATTTTTTTTTCCTAATATCAATATGATTATGGACTCCACTATAGGCCATTCCTTGTTGTCTTTCATGGATGGCTTCTCAAGCTATAATCAGATTTGTATTAACCTAGAAGATTAGTAGAAGATAGCCTTCACTACCCTTTGGGGTACCTTCTGGTTTTTATTACAAAAGTAGGGGAAAGGGCCCCTGAACCCAAACAGAGAGAAACCAACAAGCCATCTTTCCAATAGAACTACCACCACAAAATAGAAAAACCAAAACTATAGACCAACACCCCACATCAAAATAGAAACCCTACCCAACATGAAATGACACTAGGCCAACAGCCAAGAAACCACCAAAACCAGGCAACTAAAAGACCAAAAAAGCATAAAACCCAAACAACAAAAACTAAAGGGCACATAGACCTAGAGAGTACTAAGGCATAAAGGCCAAAAACAAAGGAAATAGAAAATAGAAACTACTTTTTGGGACTGTAGATCAAATCCCATTCCTTAATCAGATGCTTTAGCTCTTTGATGCATTGCTCCATCACCCCGATAGTTTTTTCTTGTTGCATCTCCATTTCCTAAGAGGAGCTCATCTTCCTACGAGCTTTCCTGAATTTAGCCAATCCATTCATAATACAAAAAATAGCCTTCTCATAATTCCCAGAGTAATGGACGTCAATTTATTAAACACCCTATCCATTATATTCACTTTATCTTGAAGCTCATGAAATTGAGTGAGATAAAACTCAAAGGTCCTTTCTTCTGGATACGTTTCCATTTTATTATCCTTCATTGTATTCCCACCCACATCCTTTGTGTATTTCATGACCTCATGCTCAATTTATTTTGTAATCTATTTTTTCCCTTCATCCTCATTTTCCTCTGAATCCTAAACCACCACTTGATCAACTCCCTCATCCTCTTCATCTTCTTCATTACTAATGGAGTCTTTCAAAAGTTCCTCCCCCAAAACCATAGAAATTTCCTTCTTGTTGATATTTAAGGGCGTTGAAGCCTCAATAATAGGGTCATATTTTGGTTCTTCATAGCTTAGCTTCTTTCCCTTGGAAAACTATCCAACTAACCTAGCTAACCTCCTACCACCTTTCCCTTTGCTAGATTCCTCTCCTTTTCCCTTTTCTTCATCATCCTTTATTTCAATGGTTACTTTTTTAGCCATTTTAGGCTCAAAAAATCATTACCTTTCCTTTTAGTGCCTGAGGGATTACTAGGAGGGTTGCTTATACACTCCTTACGTTTTGTAGTAGAGATAATTGAGTCCCCTTTAGTTAGAAGGCCTTTAATTAAGGATTGTTTCAACATAGAGGAGGCTCCTAGGGGTTTTGTAGAGGAGACATAGCTGAGAAGGTACCCTCACCAAGGGTGTTGCCAAAATGAGGAAGAGGGTGGGGGTCCGACTGGTTAACATGACCAACATTCACATTGGGGTTAAATTCCAAAGAGGGTTTAGGAAGGGGCATGATAGCAGAAACATAGTTATAGAGACATTGAATAAGGCCTTGGTGAAGGGGTGGTGAAGCCCCTTTGGCCTTACATTACTTGATAGAGGATAATAGAAAAAAATGAATATTAATCTTCTAATTTCTCTTGATATGATAGAGAAAATGGAAGTGATAGCCATGGATAATGGTGTACCTACCTTCCAATGTGGAAATTTTCATTATGTGGACACTGTAAGGATTCATTCCCTATCATAACCATTATGGCACATTTCGAGCTTCTCCTCCCCTTCAAACAAACTATCAATGAATATTTGATAATTCTTGTTGCTAATTTTTTCCACCTTCAGACCACTATACTGCAAGCCAATCACTATGACAATCAGTCTAAGAGACACCTCAAAACTTATACCACCAATTTTCACTATGTCTTCATGCCACAAGTTGTAGAATTTAGTAGTGACATCATCGTTGTAACCCCTCATCCATGAAAAAAGGGGTCATGCTAGCAGTCTCAAAGATCCTCCAAAGATCTACATTCTAGTGAAGAGGCATGCAGGATAGAGTCTCGGATTGCTTCCTTAGGCCCCCCATGGAATTACTTTTATAGTGATAAAAGATTAAATTTTCCCACCAACCACAATAGCAATAGTGAGTAAAAAATTAGTAGTTCACATAATAATATAGGCCTCACCAAAATTTACCAAAATTTTAGAGGCACCAACATCCACTAACACATCTTTGCCAAAGTCTCTAAAATTTTGGAAAGATCTATTAAGATCTTTGATTAAGGTCTTTTCATAGTTTAGAGCCCCAGATAAATCTTTTGTTGGATGTCCACGATGAGAATCTAGTACCTAGAATTTGCATGACCAAGGACTCTACAAATAGTAATAATAAATATTAATCTCTATTGATAACTCAAATGACTTTTGAAGTGATAGCTAACAGCCAGAGGCATAGGAAATATGTGAGAAGCCTTTATAAAGAGATCCATAACCCCAATGTCATAATTGAAATAAGTCCCAAATACTTTGTGCCAAAAGAACAAGAATTTGTGCTATCTTGTTAAAATGACCCCACTCGTAATACTCATTATGAATTAAATAATAACCTTTGAGTGGGATAAATTTATTAATGTCAGTCCAGATAAGATTAACCTTTTCATTAATTTGAATCTCGTCCAAGATCATAGGGACATTATGAGCCTTTCAAATAGAGGGAAACTTTTCATCATGGCAACCTTTCTTAATCGTTTGATACTTAATTCTTTGCCACACTATATAAAAGCATATGGTTAAAAGACAAAACCAATCTGAAATCAATGAATCCACTTTGTTTTCCACCTCCCACATCACTATTTGAGCTAGATATTTTGAATTTGAATTAAAAAATGGGCAAGAAAAGAAAAGACTTTTCCCAACCCCAAAACTAGGGAACAACCCCTCAACTAGAGAGTAATGAATCATCATGAATTAGTTGGAGCAGGGCCTCTTGACCGGTCCTTAAAAATCCAATCTTTAATTTGAAATGGGATATCCTCAAACTTTTAGAACTTTCATTATGGAAGATCAAGTCCTACATTGAAGACCGCATCCGTAGCAACGTTTCCTCCTCTGTAGATATGCATCAAAGAGTAATTTTCCATAGATTTGATAACTTGTTTTGCATCCTGATTCAAATTCTTGATCTTCCAGGGTGGCTTAGCCTGACCTTTGAGGGAATCAATAATCAATTTGGAGTCTCCCTCAATTATAGCTTTATCAAAGCCTAGATCTTTCAACCTCTTTATGCCTCGCTAGGCAGCCATAGCCTCTACTTCCACACTGGTATCATGACCAATACACTTATTATAGGCTTCAATACATCTCACTTTATAATCTCTGATCAGGCCTCCAACAACAACCAACCTCAGGTTTCCTTTAGAGCAATTGTCAAAATTTAGTTTAACCTAGTTAGCAGGAAAAGACCTCCAAAAATTCAAACACCTACTTTGGATATTAACCCAGTTGATCTTCATTAGATCATGGTTTAGACCCCAAAGCTATTTGACTCTTAAGTCTTTATAACAAGGAAATTTTTTAGAGAAATCAAAGAGTTTAGAATTCAAATTCTCTATGATTTGCTTCTTTATACAAAAAACACCTCTTTATTACTCCTCTGCTTTTCCCTAAAACTTCTATTGTTCCTATCTTTCCATAGGTTCTAGTAAATAGAGGGGGGAACCTACACCCAAAACTCCTTAATGACAGGATGATAGAAAGGACTTGAGCTCCATTGCATCATGAGCTCCATCAGATCCCTAGGAAACACCCAATCATAAAGGATAGTTTGGAGGGCCAAAGACAAAACTTCCATAGAAAAAGGAAAATGGATAAGTAAATGACAAATTGATTCCTCAGTGGCAAGACAAAGGGATCACTTATTGAAAAATTGGAATCATTTCATATTGAGAACATCTATAGTAAGGATTCTCCCATGCATTGCAGCCCACCAAAAGTAGTTCACTTTTGGGATGAGCTTGGCATGCCAAATCAGTTTCCAATTAAAGTTTTGGTCATTAGTAGAAGCTTCGTCCAATTTATTGTAAGAAAATTTAACATAAAAATATCTAGAGGGGTTATCACTCCATATCCAGTCATCAACACCACCTTGAATATCCAAACAACAATCTCCCAAAAGTGAGCTAAGAGTAAAAAACAACTTAGGATGAGGCAACACATTGTTACCTCTTCTTAACCTCATATCAATGACATCCTATCCAAAAAAATTCCATCTAGGATTCTCCTTCGACCAGTTAACATAACCATAGAGATAGGTACCATAAAATCTTGTTAATTCCTATTTTAGAGGGCTTAATTGGGACACCAAAGATATAGTTGGACCATTCCCCCAAACCTCATCCTAGAAATTGATATATCTCCCATTCCCTGGACTTTCCTTCTTGTACCTTGTGTTCCTAGTCTTAAGGATATTGTTCCAAAAGGTAGACCCATTTGGTAGACCTTGGGAAGATAACAAGCTGCCATGGGGGTCATTCCCCATATATTTGGCACTAAGGATAATAGACCAATATTTTTTTCCTTAAATCATGAGCCACCCCATTTTTATTAACAAGGCCTTATTGAACACCTTTAATCTTCTAATCCCAATCCCCCTAACTTCTTTAGGGAGCACACTTTCTCCTGGCTAACAAGAGAAATTATGGATCTCTCTTTCATCCTAGTCTAGAGAAAGGTTTTTTGGATGTGTTCAATTTTCCTCATGATGAAAGTTGACATCTTAAAGAGGAATAAGTAGAATACCAAGACATTTTGAAGAGAAGATTTCAGAAGCTAGAGTTTTCTAGCTAGATTGAGCGATTTTTCTTTCCATCTGATGAATTCCCTTTTTATTATTTCAATGATACCTATGGAAAAGGAAAAACTATGTCTTTTCCTTGCTTTATTTGGGAATAATTAATTATAAATGGGACTTGATATCGCCTTGATCTAGTGTTGTAATGTGTTTTACACATTCACATTAGGTCTTGGGCCCTTTTGAAGCTCAATAAACCTAACTTTTCCCTAATTTAGTGTTGTAAAGTGTATTTATCTACACCTTCACATTAAATTTAAGAGGTTTGTAAATTAAGTGCACCTAATCTAGTGTTGTAATATGTTGTACATATTCACATTGGATTTGGGGCCCTTTTTACCTAGATAGACCCAATTTGGCCTTAATTTAATGTTGTAAAGTGTATTTATTTACACTTTCACATTGGATTTTGGGCCCTCTTGTATTTATGACCTTAATACCTTCATTAATAGGCCCCTAAGACCCTATATTGTGCATCTCAAGGTATATTTCAATCAAAAACCTGACAAGATCAACAAATAAGCTTGATTTACACACTCCCTGACACTTTAGTAATCAAAATAGGCCTTGTGGGACCCATTCGCCACTTTGGGTGAATGAGTCCCATCCATGTGGGACTCATTTGCCACCTTGGGTGAATGAGTCCCATTTGGCCTATTTTTAAGTATTTAAGCAGGAAAATAGGGTTTTATATTCAAATTTCCTCTATTTTGACCTTTGGGATCAAATAGACAATCATTTGGATGCATTTCCTATATAAACAATGTCTCAAATCATTATTTCATTAATCATTCATGACATCAAGTCTAGCACTCAAGAGTTAATAATTCCAAGACTTTAAAAGATCATCAAGAGAGCATTCAAGATAATTTCTAAGGAATTCAAGGGAAGAATTCTTCATCAAATGTTGTAGAAATTCAAGATCCATCATCATGTCAAATATTATCAAGCATCAAACATGTTATTGAGCTAGTGTTGTGATGTGTCATTGAAGATCCAAGATCAAGCACTATTCTACACCTATTGTCAAGATCAAGATCTACATCCTTCATGGCCATTTCATGTTGAGTTGCAAATTTACAAGACGTCATTTACAAGGCATCATTCAAGGTATCATTGTTCATGATTCATGTTCTTTGTTTCATGTTTGATTTCTTCATTTCATTGTCTCATCATTTGGTTTAATTACCTACAAGGGGTTTGACCAAGGCAAACCACTATTCCCTAACAATCAACTCTCTCTCTCTCTCTCTCTTTGTGTAATTGTAGATCTAAGTGCTTTGAAGACTTGAAGGATCATTGAATATTAGGTTACAAGATTGGAGAAAATTTTTGGAGTTGTCTCCTCGTTTGCATGGTCATAATATTCACCAAAAAGTCACCTATAGCCTCAAAATCAGGGTTTTAGGTCCAAAAAAAAAGAGGAACAAAAAGAGTAGACATTGAAGACCATATTCAAACTTTAAATTTCTAGAAAACCTTAACTGGATTGATTCACCACTTATGGCGAATGAGTCCTAGTTTAGGTCAAATTTTAGATTTTTACATATTTGGATACCCATTTGCCAGAAACATGTTCCTATACAGAAACCCAGATATGGGATTGATTCATCTAGAGTGGCAAATGAGTCCTAGTAGGCCTAAATTTTAGGTTATTCAGCATTTCAGGTCTCCATTCAAGCTCTCTCAAGTTTCTAGGTACTCCTCTATACTTTTCCAATTTGTTGTTCTGATTTATTTGCATTTATAGATCATTTATTCAAGTTTCATGCATCACTAGGTTTTTCATTAGATCTTGCATTACATTTATCTTTCCAAGTCTTAACTTGGTGGTGAACCCTTAATTAGTCATTAAACATCCCATAGGACAACCCTATTGCAATATCTCTTTCTTGTTTGCATTGAGATCTCTAGGGTTATCCTTGAATGAAATGATTGGAAAGTGGGTATGCTCTATGTCCTAAACCATACAAGAGCATCCTACCCCATTTTTTGTTGTTTCATTTTGGTGAACCTGCATTTAGAACACTTTATTTATGATTTAGAGTACATCATCACCCTAGATCTTTCTTGCATTGACTTTGCATTAGGGTTTGCATTAGTTAATTGGCATTCTAGGGTTTCTAATTTTTGCATTAGTGAAAGTGCATATAGGTTGTATTTTTGCATCTCAAATCATTGAAAATCATATAAAAACTATATTTTCACTTAGGTTACATGCCATAAAAACTAGAAAGCATAAAAATCACTTAAAATCCTCTAAATTTTTTGAAAAAAACCCTCACTGGGAGTCATACGCCCCTTTGGGCGAATTAGTCCTAGTGCACATCTAAAACTACCTTTTACAACATTTAAAACCTTGTTTATGCACTTCTATTTGCTACCATTGGTTATCTATTTTAGTTGGTTGACTTTCTGTTAGATGCATTTCACTAAATCTAGCTTAAATTGGTTCATTTCATGCGTTGATCAATTCCAAATTTGTGTTTGCAACATTTCACTTTTAGATCATTGCATAGTGTAATCAACAAATTACCTTGTTTCAAATCTGAAAATTGCATTTAGAAATTTCACTTTAGGTCATTGAATTGCACTTTATTTACTTTTCCATGATAGTATGAACCATTTTATTTTAAGAAATTTGGCTTTGATATGGTTAAACATGGATTACATAAGTACAACATCCCCTCTTATGAGTTCAATTTAGAATACAACAATGAGGCAATTAAGAAACATCTTATTCATCCTTCTACTATCTTTCATAGTTATGAGAATATCTTAGAACAAGTGGATCAAACCATTAACACAATTCTTAATATTACATTGCCTATCTCAAACCCTATTATCTCTCCCATTGATGAGGACATCTAATATGATACAAGAAGATACAAGCATAGACAACCATGAAAACCATAATTGTTCTTCTCTTGATACCTCTCCTACTAATGATGAAGGTATCTTGGTGAAAGAAGACACAATCATTGAGGATCATGAAAGTCTTGATTTTCTCTCTCCTCCTCCCTCTTGGAAAGATATTATGACACAAGAAGACGAGATCATTGCCACCACTTTACTTAGTCTAAATTCACCTCTCAACACCTACCCTAATTTTAAGAATGCTTTGGTAAAAGAGGATACAATCGTGAAAGATCATGAAAATCACATTTGTCAGGAGGACATGTAGATTGAAAGTGATAACAGTATCTCTCTCCTTCCTAATGTCCCTAACATTTGGAAATACCTATTCGAACAAAAGCATCCAATCATTTGTAAGCATGAAAATCATAGTAGTACTTCTCTTGATGCCTCCTCTATTAGTGATGAAGTTAATTTACACAGTATAACAATGGAGATTGGTGAACCTTTTGTTTGCCTCTCCTAAAATCTCTCCTACAAGGGTAGAAGTTATGGCATAATAGAATGAGACCCTAGAAAACAAGTATCAAGATGATCACATTTATCCTTCTGATATCTCTCGTAGTTGTGAAGAAGATATTTCAGTATTAGAAGATCACAAGAGTCACAAGAATCCTATTTTCCACTCTCCCCCTAGAGAAAACATTATTGAACAAGATAATTCCATTGATCATTCCCCTACTTGTGAAGAAGTCATTTTAGAGGAACCAACCTTTGAATTTCATGAACATCTAGTTTGTAGTTCTCCTAAAAACTCACCTCCTAGGGAGGATATCATGGTGCAAGAAAAAAATAACATTGACAATAATATAGTGTCCTTAGATGAAGATGATGAAATAACATTAAACTCTACTTCACTAAGGGATTCTAATATTAGTCAACCTCAACTCATCCTTTACCCACCTTCACACAAACCTCAAACTCAAAACAAACCCGAACTTATCCTCTATCCACCTAAGAATAATGTGTCACAACATTCGAGAATATTGTTGCTCATACATATAACAATAGAAACAATTCACAACCAAGACAAACACCTTCAACAACCTTACCTTTTCCAAATCCTATCTCATCAGGTCCTCCTCGTTTGACTCCACAAAGTGGAAAGGAGTATGATATTTTCGAACAACTAAAGAATACTCCTGCTAAGATATCGTTATGGGACCTTATTCAAGCATCCCCTCATTACCATAACATAATTCAAAATTATTTACAACAGGTTCTTATCCTTCCCAATGCACAACCGAATGACATAGCAGCCATGATTCAAGAAATGAATATTGAAATTGTTTTCCACCAAAGCAAGCTCCCTCCTCTGGAAGTGTAGAAACAAAATGATGCTTTAATGATAATAGCTAAATACAATAGAATAGGGATAAAGAGAACCCTTGTCGATAATGGCTCTACTCTTAATGTGTGTAGTCTAAACCTTTTGGATAGGGTTGATGTGGATAAATAAAAAATTCAACCTAAATCTTTATCCATTAAGGGATTTGATAATGTAGGAAAACAACTGCTTGGTGTGATCACTTTGTCTATTACAACTAGAAAATCCACATTAGAGAAACTGATCCATGTTATGCCTCATTATCTTTCATATAATCTCCTCTTAGGAAGACCATGGATTCATGCAATGCATGTAGTGCATTCTACTCTTGACTGTAAAATGAAGTATTTCTACAACAAATTGTACACACTTGACACTAATAATGAGCCTTATAGTGTCTTACAACTTGAGAAAAATAAAGAGAATCCTTTGAAAACATTATCACCAACTACACAAGTGGAATCCGTGCAAGAAGAAAAAAAATATAAACCCTTCAAAATGATATTGCTAGATAATTTGGGATCATTGGATTTTACACCTATATTCATGGGAGAATACAAGATCATAAAAAAAGATTCTAATAAGAGAAAAGAAAAAGCGATAATGTCAACAAAAAATTCGGAAGCATCCACCTCAACCACTTTAGAACAAAAGACTTGAATTACACAACAAACTTTGACAAAGCTGACTATCAACAACCACCAAATCCAAAAGAAATGAAAAAGCTTTACGGAAAAGGTTATGAACTTATGAAATAACCGGGATATAGTGGAAAAGGATTTGGTGCTAACGAACAAGGTATTTGTGTCCCTATAGAGACTAACATGCAAGAAACAACTCATGGTCTTGGTTATTGTCCTTTGATAGAAATCAACCCATCAACCAAGCCTGCACTTAACATCAACACTCTTACAAAATATTTTTCTAAGCCAACTTTAACAATAATGCATCCTGAATTGATAGACACTATTTGTCTTGATTGTTATCCTTTGAAAGAAACAAATAATTCCTCACTTAACATTAATTTCATCACACAAAACACTTATGATTCAAATTTTTTAGATTTTACACCCTCCAGTAAAGGAGAGAACAAAATATCACAATCTAACGAGTCTTGTGTAAGTATGACACCTAAGCAAGAGGTATCCTTGTCACAAAATAAAAGAACATCTTCTACTTTGGATCAAGAAGGTATCTTGTCGAGACTCCTCCAAGATCATTTGATATTTCTCCCTCCAAGAACATGAAAGAAATTATACTAGAAGAATTCATTTTTTGCATATCATAGAGTTCATGGTCATTCTACTAATGAATGTAAGGCTTTAAGTAATCAACTAAAACATATTAAGGATTGTGGTGCTCTTCCTTGTGTTGAAGCCCCTAGTTCCTCTAAACTATGATACTTATTTTCATCCTATTTGGCTCATCCTTGTCCTGCACTAAGTGGGGGCAAGGGGTTAGTTAGCCTTGTCCTTGTATGACACTTGTCGTTGTCTCTTTTGGCTAGTTCACCACCTTCCATGTATATATATTAAGAGAAAGCTTGGGGTGTGGACGAAATTCCTTAAGTTGGATCACATGTGATGTACTGAGTTTCTTTAGTTGTTGCATTTTGGGGGAAACCCCTTATCCATGATGTAGATTCATTCAAGAACATATGACTTGGTATAGGGATTTTTGAATAAGCTCTCATTTCTTCTTCTACTTTAAATTAGATTGCTCATAGCAATGATGTTAGCAACCAATTTATTGTGGGGGCTTACATTGACACCAATGTTTCACTGTGTGATTTACTTTCTTCTTGTGATGCGTCCTTTTTCTTGGTGGTGTCATTGGGTTTGATTTCTTTTGAGAGCGTGATATTTCTTTGACTTGTCCTCTCCTAGAGACATTAGGCACAATGTTCCCTAAGAAGAGACCTGACATGAACTAAGAAAAATCCCTTCGAACATACCTTACACTATTTTTCATTTACAACATCTATTATATGGCTACCTTGCATAACACAATTTGCTTGCTTGTGAAGCCATCCTATTTGTTCATGAGTTTCAAGCATACAAAGCTTTGCTTGCCTCATGAAGCTCGAAGTTCATTATTATGTGGTGCCTTGTCAAATTTATCAAGAAGTATAGCTTTGGTATGGTTAACATATGATGAGAAGCCTAAACATGGGAATGACTTTCTCATTATATGGTGAGAAGTCGATACAAAGGCATGGCTTTCTCACTAAGCCACCCTTTAGATACTCACCCATTGGATAGCTTGAATTTTTGTTGGCTTAGAGTGAGAGTGCACCTTGGAAAAATAGCTTAGATCTGATCCACATCGTGTTGGATAAATGGTCGAAGCTTGATCCACCTCTTTTTATTTTTTCTTGTTTTTATTTTTCTTTCTTTTAATCATTGACATTGCATGTTTGTGTATCTTGATGCTGCATATCATACACCTTGTGCATGTCCTTTTGTGCTTATGTCGGTTTGATGTAGGATCTTAAATCCTGGGGGCTTGACCACCTCCTTTGATCCTTGTTATCCTATACCATCCATATCAATACAGTTGGATCCCTCTTGAATGTCTACTTTAGTGTGAGTTTGAAACAAGTTAATCCTCACTAAAGTGGGGGCTAAATGTGGCAATGGAAAAATTATTCCTTTTCCTTGCTTTATTCGAGAATAATTAATGATAAATGGGACTTGATATCACCTTGATCTAGTGTTGTAATGTGTTTTACACATTCACATTAGGTCTTGGGCCCTTTTAAAGCTCAATAAACCTAACTTTTCCCTAATTTAGTGTTGTAAAGTGTATTTATCTACACCTTCAAATTAAAATTAGGATTTTTGTAAATTAAGTGGACCTAATCTAGTGTTATAATGTGTTGTACACATTCACATTGGATTTGGGGCCCTTTTAGCTAAATACACCCAACTTTCCTTAATTTAATGTTGTAAAGTGTATTTATTTACACTTTCACATTGGATTTTGGGCCCTCTTGCATTTATGACCTTAATACCTTCATTAATAGGCCCCAAAGACCCTATATTATGCATCCTGTGGCATATTTCAATCAAAAACCCAACAAGATCAACAAATAAGCTTAATTTACATAGTCCCTTACACTTTAGCAATCAAAATAGGCCATGTGGGACCCATTCACCACTTTGGGTGAATGAGTCCCATCCAAGTGGGACTCATTCATCACCTTGGGAAAATGAGTCCCATTTGGCCTATTTTTAAGGATTTAAGCAGGAAAACAGGGTTTTAAATTCAAATTTCCTCTATGTTGACCTTTGGGATCAAATAAACATAGGAATAAAATCATTATTTCATTAAGCATTCATGATATCGAGTTTATCACTCAAGAGTTAAGCATTCCAAGACTTTACAAGATCATTTCTAAGACATTCAAAGGCAAAATTCTTCATTAGTTGTTGTGGCAATTCAAGATCCATCATCATGTCAAGGATTATCAAGCATCAAACATGTTATTTAGCTAGTTTTGTGATGTAGCATTGAAGATCCAAGATCAAGCATTGTTCTACACCTAAATTGTCAAGATCAAGATCTACATCCTTCATGGCCATTTCATGTTGAGTTGTAGATTTACAAGACATCATTTACAAGGAATCATTCAAGGTATCATTGTCCATTATGGGTATGTGCAGGATCATGATGGGCCAAAAAGTGGCGATATGTAAGTGATATGATGGCCTATGTGGCTGACGAATTTTTTTTACCCAAAATTGATGAAATGAAAAGGGTTTTTAAAGGAGATTCTCAGCTTTCCACCAATATCAATTATTCTTTACTTTGAATTTAATAAATAATTATTATTCATTTTCTATTTGAATTACGACTAAAGTCCTCATTGATAGGCTGATTGAAAAACATCTATAGCTTTCAAACGGTATCACATTTTTTTAATCCAAAATATGTGTCACGTTGTATGCTTCGTATACTATAGGATTAAAAAAAAAATGAATTTCATGAAGTTTTGACCAAGTTAAGGTGGTCGGACATACAAGTTTTTTTTAATTTGTAATAAAAAATCATAATTAATTATTTACTTGGAGAAAAATTACAAAAAATATGCATCACATCTGGACATGAGTCCTCTACTTATATCTAAAATCTTATAAAAAATATTATCATTTTATTGTGGTTAGGGTGGTCAGACAGACACCTACTTCTTATTTTTTCCCTGAAATTTAAGTACTACTGCATTGAAATTTTAAATTTTTGCCAAATAGATTTTTATTTTTTTAAAATAAACCTAGTATTTTAGAAACTACATTCAATTTGCTACAAATTTTATTCTTTCATATTTTTGAAATAATATAGATAACTTATTCAAATATTTACTTCAAGTTACCTAACCCTGATTTTTCTAATTTTTTGCCACTGAAGGGCCTATTTTTTCCATGATGATCCTGCACATACCCTGATTCATGTTCTTTGTTTCATGTTTCAAGCCTTCATTTCATTGTCTCATCATTTGGTTTAATTTCCTACAAGGGGTTTGACTAAGGAAAACCCCTATTCCCTAACAATCAACACTTTTTCTCTCTTTGTGTAATTGCAGATCTAGGTACTTTGAATACTTGAAAGATCATCAAATATTAGGTTACAAGCTTGGAGAAACTTGTTGGAGTTGTCTCCCCATTTGCAAGGTCATAATCTTCACCAAAAAGTCACCTACAGCCTCAAAATTAGGGTTTCAAATTCATAAACAAAGAGGAACATAAAGAGAAAACATTGAAGACCATATTCAAACTTTAAAGTTTTAGAAAACCCTAACTTGACCGATTCACCACTTCTGGTGAATGAGTCCCATTTTTTTGTCAAAATTTAGATTTTTAAAGATTTGGATACCCATTTACCAGAAACCTGTCCCTACATAGAAACCTAGATCTAGGATTGATTCTCCTAGAGTGGTGAATGAGTCATAGGAGGCCTAAATTTTATGTTATTCAACATTTCAGGGCTCCATTCAAGCTCTATTAGGTTTCTAGGTACTCCTCTATACTTTTCCAGTTTGTTGTTCTAATGTATTTGCATTTATAGATCATTTATTCAAGTTTCATGCATCACTAGGTTTTGTCATTAGATCTTGCATTATATTTATCTTTCCAAGTATTAACTTGGTGGTGAACCCCTCATTAGTCATTAAGCAACCCCTAGGATAGCCCTACTACAAGATCTCTTTCTCTTTTGCATTGAGATCTCTAGGGTTATCCTGGAATGAAATGATTGGAAAGTGGGTATGCTCTATGTCCTAAACCATACGAAAGAATCCTACCACATTTTTTATTGTTTTATTATGGATCTCTCTTTCGTCCCAGTCTAGAGAAAGGTTTTTTGGATCTATTCAATTTTCCTTATGATGAAAATTGACATCTTAAAGAGGGATAAGTAGAAGACCGAGACATTTTGAAGAGAAGATTTCAGAAGTTAGAGTTTTCCAGCTTGATTGAGTAGTTTTTCTTTCCATCCAGTGAGTTCCCTTTGTATTCTTTTAATGATACCATTCCAAAAGGAATTATGAGGTTTCTTAGTGCAAAGGGGGAGCCCCAGATAAACATCAGGAAAACCAACTTCCAGACATCCAAGTATTCATAGAATTCTATCCTTCACTTGTTGTGTGCTATTAAAAAATACAACTTTCTCTTGTTATAATTTATGAACTGGCCAGAAGAATCAGCATACTTATTGAGAACAACCTTCCAATTTTTTGCTTCAACAGCTAAAGTAGCCCCAAACAAAATGGCATCATCAATGAAGTGTTGGTGGGAAGTAGGAGTCGAGGAAGCATCACAAATAGGCAACCACAAACAAGATTATTTTGGAGATTTTGACCCAAAACTTCAAAAATAATTATAAAAAGGTAAGGAGACAAAGGGTCACCTTGTCTTAACCCGTTACCATAGGTGAATTAGCTAGTAGGAATACCATTAATAAGAACAAAAAAACTAGTGGTAGAAACACATTCCTTAGTTAATCTCATAAACTTCCCAATAAACCTAAATTTTTTCAACAAAGCAAATAAAAAATCCCAAGAAACCTTGTCATAAGCTTTTGAAATGTCTAATTTAAGCACCATACCTAGCATCTTAGAATGCTCCATAGAATGAATAACTTCATGGGACACAATAGCTGCATCAAGAATCTATCTTCCAACCATAAAGCCTTTCTGATGTCTCGAAATCAGTTTATCCAATAGGGGCTTTAGCCTATTAACCATGATTTTAGAAAAAAAAATATACACCATGTTACATAGACTGATAGGGTAGTAGTCATACATAGAGGTAGCATCATCCTTCTTGGGAACAAGAATAATGGAGGTAGAATTCAATTGACGAAGGATTCTATTGGCTCTAAAGAAGTCTCTAGCAGGAAGGAGGAGGTCATTGGAGATGATATTCCAGAAGTCTTGAAAAAAAGCTAGGGGAAAGCCATTTAGGCCAGGGGCTTTAAAGGCACCAAAGTAGAAGACATCTGATTTAACTTCTTGCATAGAAACCTTGCTCTCTAGGGACTTAAGATCCTTCTAAAGAATCACTTTAGGGATAACCTCCAGAAGTGAATTCAAATCATCCTGAGGGGGGTGTTGGAGCTTATGCCTTCCATCATTTTTGAAGGAAGATAGACCCAAATTCTAAATCCTCATATTTGGTGAGGACATCCCCATTATCTTTAACAAGAGAACAAATCCCAATTCTTATTCTATGCTTAAGATTCGATTGATGGAAGAATTTTGTATTCCTATCACCTTCATTCAACCATTGCACTTTGGATTTTTGTATCCAGAATACCTCCTCTTTCTTAGCAATAGTAAACCATTCATTCCTTAAATCCCTTTCTCTAGTTGTTTCATTATCAATTGTGTCAACCTCCATCATATCTTGAATAGCCTTGATCTCAAGGAGGATATTTTTCTTCATCTAAATTTTTTTTTGAAACATAACTTAGTTCCAATGTTGGACATTAAACCTTATTCTTTTTAATTTTTGAGCCATTTGAAACATTGGGTACCATGACATGGAAGACTCCACCAAATCTTGATAAGATATTTGAAGTCTAGGTGTAGATTCCACACGATCTCGTATCTAAAGGGGAAGGGGGTAGACTTTATTTTTTCTTCCCAATTTAAAACCATAGCATTGTAATTAGAAGTAGATCTGGGCAATGCAGGTAACTAAAGTTTTTCCAAAATATCCCAATCACCAGAGATCAAAACTCTAACTTAACCTGAATATTATCTTGTCCATTACGTCTATTTGACCAAGTGAATTTGGAACCTATAAGCTCCATGCCAAGAAGAGCCTAAGTGGAGATGAAATTAGCAAAATCAAACATACTGTCAAAAAAATCATCAATCCCTCCAAGCTTCTCTAAAGGGTAGACGAGGTATTAAAGTCCCCAACAAGCATCCACTTCACATTCTAGTTGTTAGAAAGGAGCACAAGCAATGAGTCCCATAACACATTCCTAGAAACTCTAGTATTGAGGGCATACACATTGATAAGGTGCCACTCAAGACCAGTTCTACTATCTTCAAAGACAACTCCTAAGCAATTGTAGTTACTAAAAGTTTCCTTACCAGATAGCTTATTTGGATTCCAAAGGGTGGAAATTCCTCCCGACACACTGGATCGACATCAAAAACACAATACTAAGCTTTTGGCCAAACAGATCCTTCTTCATTTTAGTCTCCTATATAATAGAATATCAATTTTTAGATCAATGATAATACACTTGATAATATGTTGTTTCAGAGGACTATTAAGTCCCCTCAAGTTCCACAATAGAATCTTCATAAAAAAAGAGAAAGAGGGACTAGAAAACATTTCCCTAGCCCAATGAGAGGGGACTCCCCAATCATTTCTTTAGTTTACCCCCATTAGATAGCCCATCCAGGGTCCTTTGATTCCCTAAAGCATTATCTCTGGCTACTTCTCTCAACCTAACCTCCTTATTATCCGCTCTACCCACTTTTGAATCATTCCCCACATCCATATTTTCCTTTTTCTTATATTTTCCACTAACCTAAATCCATGAGTCATCATTCACCTCCTTAGAAAGAGGGGAAGAAGGAGCTAGCTCAGTAAATCCTAGAATATCCAGCGATTCTTGCATTTTTTAATGCAACAAACCCTTGGGGGTAGGTTCCTCCTTATTCAAGGAAACACATAGGTCCAAGCCTTTTTTCAAATCCAAGGAATCAGTAGGAGAATGGTGAGACCCTACCATAATAGGAGTAACCCCAAAATCATCTAGACACATCAAAGTGGGAAGGTAAGCACCATCCATTGAGATAACAACAACTTCCTTTGATTCAACACCTTTCTTCAACAACTTATCTGGAGCATTTTTCCCACCCCCAGCTGACACTAGAGGGATGACTAGTGAAGCAAGAGCTACAACCTTCTTGTCATTTTTGGGGGGCTATTTATTGCAAGTATTACTGAGATGACCAAACTTTCAACAAATCTAGTAGTATAGTCTAGCATTCACATACTCCAAATCTTGAGTCCAAGAGATGAACATGGACTTCAAGGTGATAGAAGTGGGAAGAACACTATTAACAGCCATGTTAACATGTATCCTAGTGAAGACAAGCCTAGACCTTTGAGAAGTATCCTTTTCCATAGCCAAAAGACATCCAAAGGTGTTAGCAATCCTTTGAAACACCTTGTGGTTCTAGAACTTGAGGGGTAAACCTAAGAGTTGAACCCAAGTAGGAGCAGAAGAACCCAGGTCCACTAAGGGGTCTAATCTTGGCTTCCATTTGCATAACACCAGAAAATTCTTTGTTTTTTTTCAAATGCCCAGGGGCCTCCTATAAGCACCAAAATTAAATCTTCCTAGTTATTAAAGCTAAACAAGAAAAGACTATTTGGTATAGTGTTCACACCAAGACCTCCTTTGAGCATCCAAACAGAGTCCATCCATTAATGTACCTAGTCAATATTGTGCCTGAAGGCTAAGAACTTCCCAACCAATGACATTTGAAGGCTCACAACTGATTCAACCATGATTTTTTTTTGGAATGAACACTTCCCAACATTCCACCACATAGCACTCCTTTGACTCAAAGGAGGAGAACATGACCCTTTTAGAAGATGACCTATTTCCCACTAGTTTTTCCACATACAACATTTGATTCCTTCTTAGAAAATGGGATCCTTCTTCATGATTAACACTGATAGTACCATCATCCCAAGACTCAATGTCCACCACAAAATATTTTGACCCCAAGAAACCAATAGCCAGAGTCAGGACGCCTACTTTTCCACCTATCAAAGAGGTCAAAGACTTGGAAGGGGACACCAATTGGGGCCCCCACCTAGATTCACCATGGCTAAAGCAACAAAATAGAAATTTGAATTCTGAAGGCACACAGTAGAAACAACGACTTTACTAAAGCGGTGATGATATTATGGGTACCTTCTAATATGTGGTCATTTCATTTGGGTTAAAGAATGTAGGCGCAACTTACCAAATGGTGATGACCCTTATCTTTCATGATTTTTCATTCATAAAATTGTGGAAGATTATGTTGATGACATCTTGGTTAAGTCTATAACTCATCAAGATCATTTTGAAAATCTTTATCTTATTTTTGAAAGACTTTAGCTCTATAAAATGAGACTAAAACCTCTTAAGTGTGTCTTTGGCATTGATATCGACAAGCTTTTTAGATTTATCATCTCTCATCATGGAATTGAAGTCAAGAAAAATAAGATTGTTGTGATTGTAAACATGCCTCCACTTAAGAATATCTCACAACTACGTAGTTTATATGGGAAGATTCAGGAAATTCATATATTTATATCGCAGTTGGTTGATCATATCCTTCCCTTCACATATTTTTTGAAGAAAGATATTTGATTTAGATGAGATGATGATGCAAGAAATATTTTGAACCTATCAAAATTTATTTGGCCCATCCTCATGTCTTAATGTTGGCTATACAAGATAGACACTTTTTGCTTTATATTTTTGTATCACCTAATTCCTTAGCAGTTTTGTTAGCACAAAATGATGATGATGGTAAAGAAAGAGGGGTCTATTACATCATTCATATTATGAAACTTGTTATTCTGCTATAGAGAAATAATGTATCACTCTCATTTTCATAACACAAAAGTTACGATATTAACTTCTTCATGTTGAAACTCATGTCATAATGAAAAGCTATCTCCTTAAACATGTATTTAATAGGATTGATCTTGTGAGGAAGGTTAGCATCAAGGTTCAAGTTGTCGATGATTAGTTGGCAGAAGATCCATCATCTTGCTCCTTTCCCGATTTGGATTTATTTCCAAATAAAAATATTCTTGAAGAAAATCATGAACCTATGTGGGAGATGTACTTCGACGGTTCAATATGTCAAACTAGCTCTATAGTGAGTGTGGTTTCAATCTCACCCAAGGGAAAGCCAGATCCTCTTTCCTTTTGATTGGAATTCTATTACACTAACAACATTTTTGAGTACGAAGCCCTTATTATTGGCTTGCATGTCACAATTTCTCTGAATATTAAACATCTTGGCATTCATGGTGATTATGAACTCATTGTAAATCAAATTACAGGAATGTATCAAGCCAAAAAAAATAAGCTATCTCAGTATCAAGATTTGGCCTTAGCCTTGCTTTATCATTTCTCCTCTTTTCACTATAGACAGTATTGATAGGAGAGAAAATCGACACATAGATTCAATGGCGAGCACAACCTCCCTAGTGTCTTTGGACAATAGTGTAGAAGAATACCACTTTTTTTTCTATACATTCTCCACTCTCCCATTGTCTCTAATCAACCTAAAGCCAATGCTTTACTGTGTGCTCATGTGGATTTAGAGGAATGGCATTCCAACATTTATAATTATCTAAATAATAAAAAATTTCCCAATGATGTGATGAAAAATGCTCACTTGGATACAAAAAAATTCAGTCTAATACATTATATTTTTTGATGTTCTTTATTGAAAATCTTATAATGGTCTTCTTCTTTGGTGTCTCACTAAAGTAGAAATACCCCTTTCCCTTCATGAATCTCATTCAGGCTCTGGGAGTGGACATTTTGGTGGTAAACCCTTGGTGCATAAACTGATTCACATGGGATATTTTTGGAAAAAATGGAGCAAGACTCTTTTCCTTTGTCAAGAAATTTATGTAGTATCAGCAACATAATAGACTTATTCAGGATCCTATTCAAGAGCTCTAAAATCATACCTATCCTCTGCCATTAATGAAATGGAGGTTGGATATTATTGGATAAGTATCACCTCCTTTTTTGAAGGAACATATCTTCATCATTTCTATTATTGATTACTTTTCAAAGTGGGTTGAAGTTGTCCTACTTTTATCTATGAATGTTGAAGCGATATGTAGCTTTCTTCTAAACAATATCATTTCTAGTTTTGGGTTTCCTTCTACCCTTGTTTCTAATAGTGGTACTCCATTTAAGAATAAAGAGGTGAAGCAATTCCTAGAGAAATTTCATATTCAATACCACTTTCCTACACCATACTATCCCTAGTCTAATGGCCAAGCCAAAGTGTCTAATAAATCTCTTGAGTTGATTCTCTGAAAGATAGTAAATAAACATGATAAATATTAGAACTCAATTGACATACGCCTTGTGAGCCTATCGTATGAGTGTTCGTATGGTGGTTGGTACATCATATAACTTCGTGTATGGTTTCAAGGATATTATGCCTTTGGAGTTGGAAATTTTTTCCTTGCAATTTTCCCTTAAAGGATTAATTGATGATGACACTTACCATGCCAATCATTTTTCTCATCTTGAGTTGTTCAATGAACATTGATTGTGTGCTCTCAACCATCTCTAAGCTTATCAAGGATCACTCTCTAAACATTATAATCAGAGTGTTCTTTCTACAACTTTCAAGGTAGGTGATTTGGTTCTCTATGAGAATCAGAGAAATGTAGATGTGCCACCCAATCAAAAAGGGAAGTTCAACCCTAATTGGTTAGACCTTTACATTATCATCTTTGTGTATGGTTTTGGTTCCTATGGAATATCCTCTATGGATGGAATGCCTCTAAAATAACTTTTCAACAAGATGCATCTTCATCAATACTATACATAGTGTCTATGTGTCATATGTGTAATGATCATCCCTTGTGGATTTTTGTTTGTTGTGCTATAGAATTTCTTCATCAACAAATTATCTTTGTGTTTTGTGTAATGATGTAAACATGTGTGTGCAATCAATTTATTTAATTAGGAATTATGCTTAAATGTGTTTCATTATGTTGTGTATCTATGCATTGCATTTGATTCAATATTTTGGTTAGGAAATTAGATCATCATTGTATTTAATTAACATACATCCATGTGTGTTTATTAAATCATAATAGAAACTAATCTAAACATACATCCATAAGTATAACATCCATCACATAACCATACATGAAAGTAAAACCATACACACAAAGAACACCATGATGTCAAAACCATAATCTCATATATATATATATCAAAATGTGTGTCATGTAATGTATCCCACCACTATGTCAAAATGTGGTGTTTGTATATCTGTATATTTCTATAAATCAAATAATGTTATACAAAAATAATATCATTGGTACAAAAATGGCATGTATACAAAATTGCTCCCTAACCCTTGGGTATATAGCTTATCGAGCCCTCTAGTCCTGGCGGTGATGGAACTTTAGGCTAGATAGAATGGATAGAATGTAATCCGCATGAACACGACACTGATAAGATTACCCGTATTCCATGGATCTCTCCCCATAGCTCCACAACCTCCAACTATGCTTGTGCCTCTTACTCCCAAGACTACCTCAGCTCCTCCTAAAGCTGCTACATATGGGGATCCATAGCCAGCCTCATAGTTGTTGCATGCCCATTGAGGTCATCAAGTCAGCTTTGAATGGTGTCACATGCTCTCTCAACACTCTCTACCCTCATCATGACTTGGTCTTGATTGGTGAGTGTAGTCTACAACTCGGTTTCCCATTGATATCTCTACCCAATCATCACAGTGACATCAAAGGTCCTCTATACGACCTTTACACCTACCTCCTCATACGTTGTCCTTAGATGTGCAACTGGCTCAAATAGGTGGGTGTGTCACCCCATTGAAGTTGGCTTGTATGCCTCAATTATGCTACCCTCGATTGGCACAACCGGGGCCACCTTGAAGATCCACTGCTCGATGAAGGCGATCCACTCTTTTGTGTCCACTATAACTATAAAGTAGTAGACATTGTCAGTACTACATAATATATAAATAAAAACATGTATATACATGTGATAATATTGAAATATGAAATACTAAAAGGAAAAAACATAAATCAAAGACATACCAAGATCTTTGTCCTACCAATGTGGGTTTGGGGGAGGCGCGACATTAGGACCTGCACTTGTGTCTTCTGCTGCTACTACTTCTAGGGGAGGTATGTTGAGTTTTTTCAATGTTGTTGATGAGACTAGGACAATTATGAGAGGTGATGAAATCCTCTACCACCACCTATGAATATCTGCTATCGAGCACTTGTCACCTTTTCTCTCCTATCATCAGTTCTTCTACCTTGGTCTTCTCCTCCTCCTCCTCCTACTCATGCCTACCCCTATGTACTGGGATCACCCCTGGGGGCATCTGTTGGGAAAATTGAGGAAGGACCATGAGTAGCCACTAGGTTTGGAAGCCACGTGTGACCCCTACATTGTCAATGGGAAAAAACAAGGGTCGATCATCATTGATTGATCCATCATCATTGACAACAACATCTGCCATGGTCATACTATGATGATTTCCCAATCTCATAGTGCTCTTGGTTGCTTGTGTGTATCATATGGGGTCGAGAGAATGGTCTACAAAATCCTAAACTATTTGATGACCATGTGCTAGTAGTAAGGCATAATAATATAATTTGTATGGCCTCGCCAAGAAATGATCACATTGCATATGTCACAATTGCCACCTGTTGAAGGCCCATTGTATACCCTGATATGGTTTCCACCTAACATCATTGAATCACAGTGTATAAAATTGTAATAACCAAAACTATAAATCTCTACCTCCAATCACATACCAATGGGTATGCATGTGCAATCAATATACCAAAGGCTATCCCCTAAGGATACCTGACTGGTCAGGTGCAAGTGATATCTACAAAGGCCCAAACCTATAGGAGTGTGCAACCAGTGAGGCTCCCGTACTCATAATGTACATAACTGTCCAACTCATGGTACAGGTGATCAAGCATGCTATGACCCCAAGCAAATATAGTCTACTACTCCTCTATCTCTCAAATAATGTGGACAAGGACCTCATGTAGGTGCGAGCCTCACTCATCCACAGTAACTTAGAGGGAAACTATAACTACCATCACCTTCTTTAGTATTGGGACCACATCTCATCCATGCTCATACCATTGTATGTATATGTGGCCAATGGGATCGTCATGGTAAGTGCACCCAGTGTAGTACTATTGGCCCTCTAGCACCTCTCAGGGAAAGCGCATGCCATCATGAGCCACATTCCATCCATGGATGGGTAGGCCTATGATACGGCAGATTTCCTCTAAAGTAGTTGTCATCTCTCTTGATGATAAGTGGAAAGTAGAAGTGGTAGTGTCCAAGCACTCCATGAGCACCATCAACATTAGACCATGGCAGAGCATCTCAGATAGCATGTAGACCCACCATAGGCCTATCCGTTGAAGTTGATCTTGGTCATCAGGATGCATAAGAGTGGCCTGATCATGAAGCATCCCAGGTACACACCTGCCTCTATGCTCATGCATCTCAGGTCAATCCTACAAAATAGAAACAAAGTGTATGTGAGATCCATCTACATCAAATAAATTTTAACTTCTACATCAATTTTTTTCTTATTGACCTTTGGGACAACACACCACACAAACGTCTATGTGATGCATTGGTGTATGAGGTCATCACCATGAACACTACTTGGATGCTAGTGCGCTTGGCAGATGAAAACATGATTGAAGGGTACTGACACATAGTCAGGATGACATCACATCAATTGGATGCCTTCACACTATCTAGTTGCATGTGCTACTATAAAATTGAAAAACCTAGAAAAACATGTCAAAAATGACAAGTACATGTCAATTTGGTCATACCTCATCGACTTGGTCAGCTTGGGCTATCACTCAATGTAGTTGCTTGATCTTAGGCTCCTTGAACTCTTGTCTATGAGAAATTTTGTTGAATTTTCTCTCATTAAATTCAACAAATTGCTTGCAGTGAATAGTGAAAATGACCCTTATATGGGCCCACCCAGGTATATATAGGCCCCCTCGGGGCCCATTTCCCCATCAATTGTGGCCCTCTTATTTTTCTAGTTTTCACCCCACCTAGCTTGAGGAAAAAAAAGAGGGGGCATATACTCACCTCTTCATCATATTTTTTCTTCCAAACCATCAAACTTTTCTTGAGCATTCTTCTCACCTTGGTAGCTTCTTTTGGTTTTTGAGTTGACCTAAATTAGTGTTTTGTTGAATGGAACTTCATGTCTGATGATGTGGTTTCTTGTTGAGATCAATCATTGGGGGCATCACCAGCATTTTCCTGGTCGACCTTTGTGGCCTCTATAGCATCCTTTTTGGCACATAAATCTATAAAATTTTCAAATTCTTAAAATTCCAATAAATTTCTTGAATAACTACTTTAGTGCAACTAAAAAATCAAATCACTAAAGTGGGGGAAAATATAATTTCATAAAATTGCACCTAGTGGCAATTTCACATTTGTGTATTTTGCCTCCTGCATTTATGGTGCCTATTCACATTTATGAAAAGAACCTTATGAGTTGGAATTTTGCAATTCCAACTCCATAAGGAGAAATGATGAAGTGACATTAGTTTTCCACCTCATTTCTTGCAAGGATGTGATTTGGATGCATGCACAACATGCAGACATCTACGCAACATACTAGCATCTCCACACTTTGCAAGTTCAAATGAGAGAATCTCAAGAGTCATTTCCGGTGACACATATTGTTGTGGAAAAATCTCAGGAGTTACAACTCCTCCATCCCATGCAGTCTCATAAAACTCTCTTTTCTCTCTCATTTGGAAAGTCATTCTCTTTCTCTCAACCCTAACTTGCTCTCTTATTGATCTTCTCTTCTACATCACGTTTCTACAATGAAGCTCTAATGGATTAGTGTTGTGCCAATAGCCAAAGCTCTTTTGCAAGGTTTGAGTGTCACATTTATGAAACCAACAGGGAACCACAGACTATTAGTATTGCTCTATTTCTCTCTTGTCTATTTGCTAGCATTTCTATTGCGTCTATATCTTATGGTAAGGGTTCTCCTTCGTGGAAGGGTTTACTCTTATCACCATTGTGTCTAATTTACTTTGTCTATTATTCTCTCTATCTATCTAGTGATCCATGGAGGTGGGAACACCAAAATGGGGGTTTGACTATGGTAAGCCCCAAAATAGCCCCAACATTTTATTTCCTTCTTGTGTGTAGGTTGTTCGTGAGGAGATTTTTTGAGGTTTCATGAGCATAGGACCTCTTGTAAGCTAACAACTCTCTTTTCTTATAAAGTATTCTTCTTGTTGTCTTTTTTGCACATTCTTACTTTCTATTAAGTTAGTGGAGTAAATAGACCTCGAGTCTTAAATAGTTAGTAGATTCCTTGAGTTTTATACAAAGGGTTTAATTCCTTGTTCATACAAGATGCCAACATGTCCTTGAGATGACAGTGCATTGTGCTACCATCCCACTCACATGCAAATATCCTTTGGTAAAGAGCTTCTCCTTCTATCTCAAAAATCTCTACAATCTTCTCTTTCAGTCCCTAAAATTGTATGTCTGTAATATGTCCTAAAACTCTTATTTTAATATATTTTTACAATCTATTTCATCTTAATCTTTCGGTTAATCTTGAGGTATTCTTGAGGTGACCAAGGGAGATTCGCTCCCTTTAGGCTCTTTTTTTTTTGGATACTTGGGATTAGTGCATCCCCTCTTTCACAATTATGGACACATGAATTGTACTCTTTTGCAGAGAGTACAATCTATGACCTAATTAGGTCCTACTTTAGGCACCTTGCATCAATCACCCCTTAAAAACTGCATTTATAGGCCCCTAATGCTCATGATTTTGGAATTTAAGGCCTAATTCACTAAAAAATCACTTAAATCCCAACAAATAACATTCAAACCACTCAAATTTTGTGAAACTCACCAAAAAAACCCTAGTGGGACTAAGTCACCCAAGGTGGGTGACTTAGTCCCTTTTTGGGTATTTTCCACTTTTGAGTGGGAATTTCATCAATTCAATTTAATTTTTCAGTGGATGTTGGCCTCTTAGGTCTAAATAATGGGAAAATTAGGTGTTGATGCCTATAAATACACATTTTAGGTCATTTTTCACATCTCTAGTCATTTTTACAAAGCAAAAATCAAAAGTCAAAAGCAAAGTATCTTTCACAAGAAGATTCAATAGCATTTTACAACAAAGTTGGAGCTTTAGGGAAGCAAACTAGGGTTTTTGTAGGTCTTCAAGCTCATTTTTTGGTCCAAGATCTCACATTTCAAAGGCTTGATCATGGATGCCTATGGTGAATCATGGAGAAATCTAGGTTGAGGAGATGTAACTAGCCATCAAATCACACCTAATGACTTGTTTTCAAAATGATTCCATCTTCCATTTTTTCTCTATCTTCAAACTTAAGGTTTGCATTACATTTGAAATGTTGTAGGTTTTCTTGCAGTGAAGTCTTGCATCATTCAAAGCACATTAGAATAGGGTTTTATCTCATTTCAACTTTTCTTAGTCTTAGACACACTTAAGGCTAGGGTTTTATGCAGATTTTGTCTTCACAAAGTTTAAATACCAACTAGGAATTTGACTAAGGAAAACCCCCCATTAGAAATCAAATTATCTTCTGTTTTGTAGGGTTTTTCGAAGATTCAGATCCAGATTCCTATTAGAAAATAAAGTGCAAGTTGTGGGCTTCCATTTCCACTTTTGAATTTGTAGAAAATCCAAAGTAGACTGTCACCAATAGTGGTGACTTAGTCCCATTGCACTAATTTTTTAGAAATTTTTATAGTTTCAGGTACCCATTTGGTAGAAACAGCTTTCTGGGTAGTTTCCTTGGTTTGGGACTAAGTCACCTAGCCTGGCGTAAGTGTTCCAGTAGGCTCAATTTTTTTTTTTTTAGAATTTCAGAGGTCTCTGTAATCTCTAGTCATCTCCTCATCAATTTCTAGGTGCATAGTTTCTATCTTGCATCTTTATTTTGTCATTTCTTGCATTTATTTCATCTTTTTTCATATCACGGTGTGTTTTTCAACATTTTGCATTTCTTGGGTTTTACATCACTAAATCATCTTATTTCCAAATCAGTGCATTAGTACATCATAATTAGACATATTTCATCTCATTTACATTAATCTTGAGTGTAGAAATTTGCATTTTGGGCCCCATTCCCTTTCTCCTTTTAGGTGAAAAACCCTAGAAGGAGCTAAAGTAGTGTGGGCAATCCAAAATCATTGTCCACATTTTGGTGAACCCTAAATTTGAATATATTTACTTCTGATTTTAAAGGCATCCTAGGTTTCATTTGCATTATCATTGCATTAGGTATTGCATTGATTGCATCCTAGGGTTTTCCAAAAGTGCACTAGTGAAAAGCTCATTTTAGCTTACATTATTGCATTCCATTTCATTGCATAATAGTGAAATTTTGCATTTACATTGTAGATTTGCATGACACAGTACCAAACACATTAATATCCATTAGAAAATCCATAAAAACTTTAAAAATACCCTACTAGGACTAATTCGCCACCTTGGGCGACTTAGTCCCAGTGCAAATTTTGTATTATTACTCTCTGCATTTTGTTTCCTATTTCTATAATTTTGGTTAGATTCAGTTATTATTTTGTTTCTGTGCATTTATTTTATGTTATACTCAAATAATTAGCATTAGCCTTATTCCTTTTAATTAAAATCATAGATAGCATTCAATTTTTACAATGTTCATTTTCAACATTAGTTCCTAGCTCATTTAGATCAGCTTCAACCGAAAAAACAAATAAAAAATTCACAACATTCAATGAACCAATCCAAACAATGGTTCATTTTAGAACAACCATATCATCCAAACCTCTTAGTAGTGATGACTTGGATAGGTTAGATAAAACCTTACAAGGTTTCCTCTCCCCAAGTCCATCCACTAAGGCTTGTGATGACAAACCTAAACCATTTAATGACAACTTATTTCCCAAACCTTTTAGTAGTGATGACTTGAGTATGCTAGATGAATCCCTTGAGGACTTCATCTCACACAAGCCATCCACTAAGGTTTGTTGTGAGCAACTAAAAACAAAAGATATCAATGTAATTCAACCTCAACTTGTCCTTTACCCACCTTCACATCAACCTCAACCTCCACCTACAACTGAGTTTACCCTTTATCCACCCCAGCATGATGCTATTGCACACACACATTACACTCAAAACAACCCTCACCCACCGCAACCAACACAAACCCCCTTACTTTTACCCAATTCCACACTGCCTAGTGCTCCTTGCTTATGAGAGTATGATCTTGTTGAGTAACTTAAGAGCACCCCTGCCAAAATATCCCTTTGGAATCTTCTTCAAAATTCACCCAATTATCATTCAATGCCCCAAAAAACTTTGCAACAAATAGGGGTTCCTCCAAGTACAAACACAAATGATGTGGTAGCTCTTCTAAAAGGAATAAATACAGTTAATGTAGACATTACCTTTCATCAGCATGAGCTCCCTCCATTAGAATTATAGAAACAAAATGATGCCTTTATAATCATTTCCCAATATAATACAATAGGCATTAAGCAAACCCTTGTTGAATATGGTTTTTCCCTCAATGTGTGCATTGTGAGACTCCTAGATCAATTACGCGTGGATAAATCACAAATCAAACTTGATTTCTTATCTATCAGAGGATTTGACAACACCACAAAACAACCACTCGGTATAATCACTTTACCTATAATAGTTAGAGTGGCTACCTCGTAAACTCCTATTCATGTCATGCCCTATGATCTCACATATAATATTCTCTTGGGAAGGCCATGGATTCATGAGATGCATGTGCTACCTTTGACTCTTCATCGCATAATGAAATATGTTTATAACAGTAAAGTATATCAAGTTGAGATAGACCCTGAGCTTGAGAGTTGTTTGCAACTTGAAAAAGGAACAAGTCCTCTGAATACTTTAATTCCCACATCTCATATTAACCCTCTTGAGACCAATACACAAGAAGAAGAATCTGTGTCTAAATTGTTAGATGATGATTGGAGAACCTTGGAATTCACACCTTCATTTATGGATGAATACATAATTACCCAAAAAGAAGATGAAAAACAAAAGAAACCAATGGTTATGTCAACTTAGAATTCAAAGGAATCTTTCCCTACCTCTATCTCATCTCCTTTGGAAGAAAATACAACTTACACAACAAATTTTGATGAGATAGATTATCAACAACCACCCAATCCCAAAGAAATGGAAAGACTTTATGGATGCAGTTACGAGCTTATGAAACAATTGGGATACAATGGTAGAGGATGTGAAAAACATGAACAAGGCGTTCATGTCCCTATTGAACCTAACACACAAGAAACAAAGAATGGTTTGGGATATTCCTTTTCTAAGACAACAAAAGCAACTCAATGACCTTCGCTCAATATCAACACCATCACATGTAAACCAAGAACCCCGCTTACACCAAAACATCTTGAATTTCTTGATATGAATTTTGCACCATCTTGGGAGTATGTTGAAAGTGATGAAGCCTTGAAATAAATGTTAGGCGTTGTTGATAAGCCATTTTGTCCTAAATGAAATGTTACCTGCACTATGATAAGTTCCAAGCCACAAAATGTGGATGATAATGAGAAAACCATGGAATCATATGTTCCTGAATCCCCTAAATCAAATGCACTCCCCCTAGGAGATACAATTGATATACCAATGGACATAGAAGATAAATACAAGGTTATTATAATTGCGAAGTGCCTTGATGATGATGAACAATAGGAAACTACATTTTTTCTCCATGATTTTCCTAAAATATTTGCTTGGAAATATTCAAATATGCTAGGCATTGACCCAAAAATTGTGACACAGAACATTGTTCTTGTTGCAAACGCTAAGCCTGTTTGACAAAACATATGAAAAATGAATCCCAAGATTTCCTTGCATGTTAAAGGAGAGCTTGAAATACTCCTTTATGTAGGTTTCATTCACCCTATTGATTATTCTCCTTGGATCTCAAATATTGTCACAATTGCTAAACCTAATAATCATATTAGGATATGCAAGGACTTTCGTGACTTGAATAAAGAATCCTTAAAAGATGATTTTCCCCTTCCTAATATTGACATGATCATGGATTCAATTGTTGGACATGCATTGTTGTCATTCATGGATGGATTTTCTGGCTATAATAAAATCTTTTTTCAACCCACAAGTTCAATACAAGATAGCATTCACTACTGTTTGGGGAATGTTTTGTTGGGTTATGATGCCTTTTGGATTAAAGAATGCAGATGCAACTTATCAAAGATCAATGACATTGATATTTCATGATTACATATATAAAATATTGGAAGATTATGTTGATGACATCCTTGCTAATTCCTTAACATGACTAGACAATGTGAATGTCCTTCGACAAATCTTTGAACAATGCATAAATATAACATGAGACTAAATCCGAAAAAGTGTGTCTTTGGTGTAGATAGTGGAAAAATTTTAGGGTTTATCATATCTCACAGAGGCATTGAGGTGGACACAAAGAAAATTGATGCTATCATAAAGATTCCACCTCTTAGGAATATTTCTCAATTATACATATTACAAGGATGAATTCAAGCCAATCCATCATTTTGTCTCTTCTTTAGCCGATAGAAATTTACCTTTTACACATCTCCTCAAGAAGGATGTGCCTTTTGATTGGAATGAGGATTGTAAATGGGCCTTTGAGAGTTTGAAGGAATACCTTGCAACTCCACCTATTTTACAGCCTCAATGCCAAACAAACCGTTCAACCTTTACATAGCCGCCTCTTCTCATGCTCTTGTAGCATTATTGGCTCAATGAGATGATAATGGAAAAGAACACCCTGTTTATTACATCAGTCGAACTCTAATCGATTATGAAACCTGATACACGCAAATTGAAAAACAATGGTTATCCCTTGTGTTTGCTACTAGTAAATTGTGACATTATTTACTAAATGCTGAAATACAAGTTATGACAAAATTTGATCCTCTCAAACATCTTTTTCACAAAACGGATTTATCAAGACATTTAGCTAAATGGGTTATGTTATTGACTAAGTTTGACCTTAAGTTTTTTTTTGCAAAAAGAAATTAAAGGTCAAGCCTTAACCAACCAATTAGTTGATGCTCCGTCTCCTTTAGCGTTACCTAGAAATGATTATTTTCCTAATGATAGTGTGCTAACAACACATATTTCTACATGGGAATTATACTTTTATGGATCCAAGTGTAGAACAGGAACTGGTGCTAGAGTAATCTTAGTTCCACCCGAAGGAATTCCTATTCCTTTGTCATATCGACTCAATTTCCTATGTACAAATAACATGGTTGAATATGAGGCATTAATTGTTGGGTTGTGTGTCACTTTACTCATGGGTGTCCAAGATTTTAATATCTTTGGTGACTTGCAATTAGTAATTAAACAAATCAATGGAACATATCAAGCTAAACATGACAAATTATCCAAGTACAAAGATCTTATCATGCATTTGTTAGAGAAGTTTTGTACATTTACAATTGATAACATCCCACGAAAAGATAATCGGCTTGCAAATGCAATGGAAAGTGTTGCCTCTCTTATTTCTCCCCAAAATCCTTCAAAAGATTTCACATTTACAATTCACCCTATTATGAAACCTTCAATTGACGACAAGATTGAAGAGGTTTTAAGAACATATAGAGAAAACTCGAGTGAATGGTATGATCCCATATTCAACTATTTGAAAAGTGGTACCTTTCCTGAGCCAACAACTAAAAACCTTTGTGCTTCTTTACGTAAGCTTGCATCTAAATATTTTATTCTAGAAAATGTGTTCTATCAAAGGTCATTTAATGGTATCTTGTTGTGATGTTTGAACAACTCTAAGATACCTCTCGCACTTCACCAAGCCCATGAAGGTGCTTGTGGTGGAAATTTTGGAGGACAAACATTGGTTCAAAAACTTATCTTTATAGGGTATTATTGGTGCCACATGGAACATGATTTCTTTAATTATGTCTAAAAATGTCCTAAGTGTCAAGAACATAGCAATTTACATCATGCTCCTGCTAGTGAAATTCAAACTCAACTTTCGATATGGCCCTTCACAGTTTGGGGATTGGACATTATAGGAAAAATTTCACCTCCTTCTTCTGCTAGACATACCTTTATTATCACTGCAACTGATTATTTTACAAAATGGGTAGATGTCATTCCTCTTCGATCTACAATAGCTGAGGTGATATGTCATTTCATTTTGGAACACATTATTGCTCACTTTGGACTTCCTTCCGCACTAGTTTTTGATAATGGTACACCATTTAAGAATAATGATGTGAAGAAATTTTTAGAGACCTTTAATATCCAACAATATTTTTTGACACCTTATTACCCGCAATCTAATGGTCAAGTTGAGTCAACTAATAGAGTTCTTGAACAAATCTTCAAGAAAACTATTAATAAGAACCATAGGGATTGGCACACACAATTACATTATGCACTTTGGGCTTATCGTACAAGTGTTTGATCTTCCATAGGAACCACACCTTATACTTTGGTCTATGGTAGTGAAGCTATCATGCCCTTAGAATTAGAAACCCCTAAACTAAGAGTGGCTCTTCAAGGAATTGTTGACAATACACATTATCAAAAACAATGATTACATTAGTTGGAGATGCTCGATGAACAACATATTAATGCTCTTGAACATCTTCAAGCTTATCACAAAAGAAAACATAATCATTACAACCTTAATGACATCCCTTGATCCTTCCAAAAGGGTGACTTAGTTCTATCTGCTAATTAGCGTAACGTCAATGCTGACCCAAATGAACGTGACAAATTCAGTTCTAATTGGTTAAGACTTTATATAGTTGACACAACCTTTGGGGCTGGTGCTTACAAGTTAATAGAACTCGATGGAACACCCCTTAAATAACCCATAAATGTCATGCATTTGCATCAGTATTATGTCTAATCCCTTTGAATAGTATGAATTATAAAGTAGTATTGTTAAAGTTATGGGGTCTTATCATGTATACTTTCATATTGCTTCGTTCCAAACAAACAACTTGTGCATGTATCTTGAACACTAAAGTGATTATTTTTTATGACTTTAGGTTTCATGCTATTCAAATTCATCTTGTGTGTTATGATAAGTTAACTTAATTTAGCATAACATACTCAATCATCATGTTGTATCTAAAATTGAACTGCAATATGTTTTAATTATATCACATAAATTTTGTTAAATCATGATCACATTAATTAAAAGTACTCTTACAAAGGTTCTTTAATTAATCACATTACCATTTAACATTCAAACACATTAAGACAAATCATAAAACATAAAATGCTTATATATATATATATCCAAAGTTTTATGTACATATGATCATAATATACATCACCAAGGTCTATGAGAACTAGACCCCTCGGGATTTGGTACTCGTGATCCAATACTCAGACATCATGAGATAGTCATGTGTGATCATGATCGTGATCCATCGAATCTGAGTGTAAACTCCAGACCTTATGCTCACCCAAGAGACACATCCCTCTCCTCCCATAGTTGTGATATCTCTACATGTAGTCTCTCCATCTCTGTTGGAGTCTAGGATGACTGTCTTGCAGTCTCAAATTGATGGATTCATCTCCTCACACTCTCATAAACTACTTGTAGCCTTGTGAATGGTCTCAGTGACTCTGGCTCCTCCTCCATGATCGGTGGGGGCACATAATCAGGGTCCATCTCCTCCTCATCAATGGATGCGGGTATTATCTCTATAGCATCCTGATGATAGAACTCCCACCAGTCTCTCATCGCTCCTGCAAGGTAGTAACATCACACAATCAGTGAACATCATCATGACATATATATATATATATATATATAAAGAAAAGCATATGCACTAATGTACATGCATAAAATCAAATATCATCACCTATATCATCGGTCGGCTGAGCAATCTCAATGTCATCTTGTACAAGGGGCATGGAGGTTATGCTAGCCTCCCCTCGGCTATGAATACTAGTGCCTACTATAGCTATTGCTCATGACCTCATCATACAGATGGGAGAGGAATCTCCTAATCATGTTAGGGTGCTGCCACAATAATGGGTTACACTTTTTGGGAACATCCAAATTTTTGTCTGAAATCACATATTTTTATAAAATACAATGATTTGAGACTTTAAAGGTTTCATTTAAATGATTTTAATTAAAGAGGGATTGATAAAACCCCCTTAGATCAGACCCCCTTGGATAGAACCTTGTTAGATTTAAACCATACCTATAATCGAGTCTCCTCTGCACCTATCAAAATGTTGATAAAAAACCACTTTTGATTTAGCTTTTGGTTGATCAAATGAATTCATTTAAAATTTATGTTTTGCAAGCATGTAGCCCTTATTATAAGCTTCCCAAAAAGTATAAATTTAAATATGTTTAGCTTGACTATTATATTTATTTTTTATTTCTTGTGAATGTAGGATTTTCAACGAACATCAAGTTCTTTGTTTCACACATACAAAAAAATAGAAAAATAGAGAAATAAAATTCTAAAAAATACATGTGCACTAGGTATTTATGTCCTTATTCCAAAAAAAATAAAAATAGTAATTTAAATGAATACAAAAAATGTTATGCGGGCCGAAGTACACCTCTGTCCAAATTATAATTACTCTGACTTGGAAAATTAATTAAAAAAAAATTATACCACAAAAAATTATGAAAAAATATCCATGCCCTAGATATTGATGTGAAATTTTTGTATTGTAAAAATTAGAATTGTTTCCTTTCTATAAAAATAGTTATGTAGTCTGAAGTAAACATCACTTTTTAAAAATGTTGATTACTAGAAAAAATAAGTTATTAAAAATTACATAAAATTATTCACAATTTATTTTTTATTTTTTTTTTAAAAATGTAATTAGAATCTACACAAAATATCTAACAAATAACTAGTTTGATTCATCTTCAAATTCTTAATGGTTTAGCTGCTATAGGTGTAAGAAAGTGAATATCTAGTGAAAATTCCTGATTTTAATGGCAAGTTTGGCCAAAACCTGTAACCCATTATTGTGGGATCGCTCGTTAGTCCTCAGCTCCTGCCTCATCACACTCACTCAAGGGTGGCTTGTCCTCCTTTTACTACTCCTCATCCTCATCCTCCTCATGCTCCTCCTCATCCTCTTCCTCTCCCTCCTGGCCATCATAATTTGGATTGGCATCCTCATCATACTCATCATCAATCACATCAATAAATATATTGACAAACCTATAGCATGTCTCCTCGGCTCTATCCTCCTAGTCATCTCCATCATCTAGTAGTGGCTCTGCATCTCCCACTGGCTTGTCCATTGGGAATATTGGTGTTGGTTGAGTGACTGTCCACCACTCCTCATGCTCTCCTATGGCACCGATGTTGTCTACATTAGAGACTGGTGGTTGGTCGTGATTAGAGTCATCAGAGTCACTCTTGGCTACATGCTCGAGAGTGAGTCACACTGTATCACCCGATCTACAGGCACTTCACGTTGATCTCCTGAAAGAGGATCGTGTCTAGGGTGGTGTCTGCACCTGTCCAAACTATCATATGACCCAATCATAGTAGTATGGTTGTACTACATGGCCATGATGGCCAACCAAAAATCTATCCATCTGCATCCTCCTCAACTATCTAGTATAATATGGCCATTGTAGTGTCAGTTGATAAGGTCTCCAAAGGACCTTGTCCTCATCCATTCAATCAAATTGTACCCTCCAAAAGTGCAAATCATCATACTGCCATAATCATTGCAAAGGATAGCCGAAAGCCTAAGGATACCCTACTCCTGTTGCACATGGATAGTCAACTAGTCTGTTGCATGTAATATGCTCAAGGCACCACACCTATAGAAGTGTACAGTGCACCATATTGTCTACCTATCAGAATACAAATCACCCAAGATCATAATATAGATGTGCCATGATACACCAAACCCACACTTATACTGTCCGCTGCTCTGCCATCCCTCAAATCAAGTGGACTAGTCCTCCCTTGAGATGCCCACCTCGGCCATCAAGGATGATAACTAGTGATATGGTGTGCATCATAATTCATCAAACCACTGGTGCTCATGAATATAATAGCATAGACAAATCAATCATCCTCTAACCTATGTATCATGAACAGGGCCATTTAGACAAAACTGTAAGTCCACCCTATACTCATGGAAGGTGCGGTCTCTATAGAATATTATTCACTCTCCTTGAATCAGCATGTAGAGAATCTAGTGTACATCCTCCAATGTGATCATCATCTCCCTTGTCGACAGATGAAAAGTGCATATATCTGCATACCAACGCTCACAGAGAGCCATCAGCATGGCATTGTGGTATCTCATATGAGGCATAAGATATGCCCAATAGATGCCCATAGCCTAAAGATGATTTGTCTCCTCTGCTAATAGTGTTGGAGCTAGATCTTTCAGGAAGCTCAACTATCTCCCTCCTAATCGCTATCATGCTCGGGTGGGTACCTATCAAATTTACACAAATATTCTCTAAAATTCATCTAACATATTTAATTTTTACATTATTCATCATGCAAGTGTACTAAAGTCCATCTAGTGTGCTTTCCTAATGGCCCTAGACACTTTATAACCCTTCTGGGACACTTTGCAAAGAAATGGGACACTTTGTGGAGAAACGGGACACTTTGTGAACAAAAGGGACACTTTGCGAACAAATGGGACACTTCACGAAAAAAAGGGGAGACTTTGCAAACTTTTTTCCAAGCTCCTAAATTAACCTAGATATGCATAAAAATATTAAATTTGTACAAAATCACAAAGTGAAGGATGCAAAGTCAACTCACCTCATGCTAACACTTGTCACGTGCCACCTGATCCTAAAGAACGTCCAAACGTGTAGGTGTGTATCCCCGTCTACTCGGCATCTTCTCGTCTCACTCATCACTGTCAAGCTACAAGAAGGTAAAATAAAAGAGTAAGTGAAAAATTACTCCACTTTACCTCTTTTAACATATTTTCATTTCTTTTTACTATGCCTTAAATTAGGGTGTCTTCTATCTTATGAATTCATACAATACTTTTTCTTCAAAATCACATAACGGGAGCTAGGGAACTTTGTTTTCAACACTATTTGATGCATTGAAATCATGATTCTGGGCCCAACATCATCAAATTTCTATCATTATGTGACATGGTACTTGTAAATTTCCTTTGATATGATATTTCTTGTTCGACGTGGCTAGATTGCTACCTTGATTCCACCTCCGTAAAGCAAATGGAATCAAGGGGGGGCATACATCTACCCTTGAATTTGATTTCTAGAAGTTAGGAAAAAGGTTTTTTGGAAAACTACCAAATTTTTGTTGCAAGATGCGGTTCCTAATGTTGTGGGTTTGCAGATAACTACATTGGGGGCTTCATTCTCTCATCTTTTGAATGAGTATCCTTTTATGAAGTAAAAGTGCACCATTTAGAGTCCTTTAGCTTACATATGCACGCAGATTCATATGGGCACTAAAGTGGGGGCTAACTGTGGACACAAAACTTGTACTCCTTTGCAGAAAGTACAATATATGACCTAATTAGGTCCTACTTTAGGCACCTTGCATCAATCACCCCTTAAAAACTACATTTATAGTCCCCTAATGCTCATGATTTTGGACTTTAAGGCCTAATTCACTCACAAATCTCTTAAATCCCAACAAATAACATTCAAACCACTCAAATTTTGTGAAACTCACCAAAAAAATCCCTGGTGGGACTAAGTCGCCTAAGGTGGTGACTTAGTCCCTTTTGGGGTATTTTCCACTGTTGAGTGGGAATTTCACCAATTCAATTTAATTTTTCAATGGATGTCGGCCTCTTAGGTCTAAATAATGGGAAAATTAGGTGTTGATTCCTATAAATACACATTTTAGGTCATTTTTCACATCTCTAGTCATTTTTACAAAGAAAAAATCAAAAGTCAAAAGCAAAGTATCATTCACAAGAAGATTCAATAGCATTTTACAGCATAGTTGAAGCTTTAGGGCAGCAAACTAGGGTTTTTGCAAGTCTTCAAGCTCACTTTTTGATCCAAGATCTCACATGCAAAGGGTTGATCATGGATGCCTATGGTGAATCATGGAGAAATCTAGGTTGAGGAGATGCAACTAGCCATCAAATCACACCTAATGACTTGTTTTCAAAGTGATTCCATCTTCCATTTTCTCTCTATCTTCAGACATAAGGTTTGCATTACATTTTCATGTCATTTGCATTCATTTGAAATTTTGTAAGGTTTCTTGCAGTGAATTCTTGCATTATTCAAGTGCCATTTGTTTATATTATTCTAGCACATTAGAATAGGTTTTATCTCTTTTCAACTTTTCTTAGTCTTAGACACACTTAAGGCTAAGGTTTTATTCAAATTTTGTCTTTCACAAAGTTTAAATACCAACTAGGGGTTTGACCGAGGAAAACCCCCCATTAGAAATCAAATTATCTTCTATTTTGCAGGGTTTTTTGAAGATTTGGATATGGATTCCTATTAGAAAACAGAGTGCAGGTTTTGGGCTTTCGTTTCCACTTTCGAATTTGCAGAAAATCTAAAGTGGACTAAGTTTCCCATAGTGGTGACTTAGTCCCACTACACTACTTTTTCAGGAATTTTTACAATTTCAGGTAGCCTTTTGGCAGAAACAGCTTTCTGCGTAGTTTCCCTGGTTTGGGACTAAGTCACCCAACCTGGCGTAAGTATCCCAGTTGGCTCAAAAACTAAAGTTTTCAGAATTTTAGAGGTCTCTAGAATCTCTAGTTAGCTCCTCATTAGTTTCCAAGTGCATATTTTATGTCTTGCATCTTTATTTTTTCATTTATTGCATTTATTTCATCTTTTTGCATATCATTGTGTGTTTTTCAACATTTTACATTTCCTAGGTTTTATATCACTAAATCATCTTATTTCAAAATCAGTGCATTTTTACATCATAATTAGACACATTGCATCTCATTTACATTAATCTTGAGTGTAGACATTTTCATTTTGGACCCCATTCCCTTTCTCCTTTTAGGTGAAAAAACCCAGGAGCTAAAGCAGTGTGGGCAATCCAAAATCATTGTCCACAAGAATGTGTAACGAGTAGGTCTCCTAAAACAAAAATATTGCCACCAAAAGAACATGAATCATACACTTCCATAGGAACCTTAACCTAGACCTATTTTAGCATCCCACATTATCTTTGAATGTTGCACGCTACTAGTCATTGTTGCATAGTTCTAAAACACCAATTGGTTAATTGATAAGCATAATGACCCTTATATCACTTCAATATTTTCATCTAATTAACATCCATTTTGGAAACTATATAATATGATAGAACATGTGTAGACATACTCTCTATTCAAATCATAGATCCAAACCTTCCTTCAAGAATAAATACTGAACATAAATGTATTTCCAAAGAAATATCTTTTCCTTGAGTAATTGAACAACATTTTGGATCAGACTTCTATATCACTTCTATCAACATGAATAGATGTAGTATGATACTACAGACAATCCTAAATTGATTTTATTAATATAGCTACCAATATATATTTTTGCAACTCAAAATGATATGATAGTACAATTACATTTGATCCTCACTAATCTACTAACCATATTCCCTTAACATCAATGAGTACCTTCGACATTTATGACAACATATGTTCAACAATATCCCAATTTTTCATTGATGGCAAACAGAAAAATGTTGGCCACACATGAAGACATATCTAATATTGTCTGGATCAGGAAATCACCTCACATTGGTTCCCACTTTCTTCCCCTTGACATCAATGGAAAAGGTCAAAATCTTGTATCCCAAATAGATTCCCCATGATTCCATACCGTACTACTTCTACAACACTCTGCAAGTTCACCAAGCCTTCTTACAGTAGGGAGTTGACACTCCCCATCAACTTATATCATATTGGATTTATATTGAAATACTCCATAAGACCACCAATCCTTCTTGTGGTAGGGAGTTAACACACCCTAAACTGGTACTTCCTCTAGAGGATCAGATAGGAGAGAACTCTCTCTCGTCTTCTACTTGAAAAAATTCAAATGTATTATCATATTCTTCCTTTTTGTACCAAGGCCATTTTTCATCCTTCTTTCCCAATAGGCATTCTATCTCTTTGATCTTAATGAGTTCATCACCTTATAAGCTACAATTATCCTCAACAAGCTCACCAAAACATCTTTCTATGGTTTCACACTCTTCCATACCGAAAGAAGTATTGTAGTTTCATCTCTAAAACTATCACAAACTTTAGATGAATCATGAAATTCAGTGTGTGGAATTATTGACTTTTCAATATCTCATCCCTCCTTCTCCCACACCTCAAATTTATTCTTCTAATCACCAAAGTTGTTTTCCTTCTTATTTGGATTAGATACCTTCATAGAACCACTTCTACAATGTCTTGCAATATGTCTGAAATTGTTACATTTGAATCATATGACATTAAAATTAACCATAGGAGCAAATATATTTCTACTCACAAAATTATTTTTCATCATAGAAACCTTCTACAATCCACTACCTTATATCCATAATGATTGCAATTAAAATAATAATTAGTAAATAAATGATTTAACTTTTTATTGTATGCTTGTCTTTAAAACATTTTCTTTTGTCTCTGAACATGGATGAACCCTACATCTTCATTCTTGATATCCCCAGTCACCTTGGATTGATCAAATCTTGAACTTCTAGAGCCAATCCCTTTTAGAAACTTTGCAACTGTCTTCATGGATTTCTCAAATACCTTATTGTTTCAATTTTCATCAAAACCAATACTTGTATTGATATGTGGTGCCCTCTAGCTACAAATAATCTCATCCAATATCTCAGTATTCTTTCCAAAAAATTAAAGTTCTTATTCAACTAACTGCTTGTTTTCTCCAAATCCTTTCTCAAAGCTACCTCTTCTACTTCAAGCTTCTCAAAATCCTTGTCTCTTGACTTCAATTTTTTGGCCATGACATCTTCTATCCTTTTTCTTTCTTCTATCTAGACTTTCAAATATACAATTATCTTCTTTGAATTCTTAAGACTTTTTAATAGTTCATCTTTAGCATTGATGTCCTTTGTAATGCTCTTCTTAATATTCTCGATCATTCTGCAAGCACAAAGAAGCCCTTCTTCAAAAACTATTTATTCATATTCTTCTTTATTTTTGGAAAGCATATTTTCAACATCACCATCTGGGGATTCCAATGCCATGAGTAGAGCCTTTTCATTTTCAGAAGTGTGTTACACATTCTCATTAAATGAGTAACCTTCTTCCTCAACATACAAACCATTCTTCTTCTTGTTTCCAATGAACTTAGTTTACACTTTGAAGCAATGTGCCCAATTTTACCATAATTGAAACATTTAAATGGTAACTTAATATACCTTTATACTTTTCAAAGCCTCTTTTTAATGTCCTTTCAAATTTTCTTCTTCCAAGTCAAAATCTTCACTGTGATCTAAATCCTCATTCTTCATTGATGCCTTGAAATTTTCCTCCTTTCTTGAAAATTTTTCATTCACAATTCTCATCTCATATGAAGTTAATGTCCCATGTAGTTCGCCCATAGTCAAACTATTCAAATTTTTGGCTTCTATTGCTGAAACTTTTGAATCAAATTTAGGGAGAAGGGATTTGAGTACCTTTTTAACAATCATTAATTCTTTCACTTCTTCACCAATTACTCTAATGGTATTAAAAACTTCATCAACTTGGAGTAGGTATGCAGTGATATCTTCTTCCTCCATTTTCAGGCCTTCAAACAATCCCTAGTAGGTTTGAAGTTTTTCCTCTTTGACTTTATCATTGCCTTCATAGATATTGTAGAGTTTATCTCAAACTTATTTTACAATTCTGCAATTCACTATTTTCACAAACTCAACATTATCTAGACCACACAAATTATAATTTCTTTCCTTTGCATTAATTTCACATGCTCTCTTCCCAACTTTATCTCTTAGGAGACTTTCTAGAATCTCATAACCATCTATAAAAAATTTCTAAAACCTTAAACCCTAGGGCCATTGGGCATGCTTCCATCCTTACTTTCCAAAAATAATAATTGGTTCCATCAAAAATTGGTGCCTTGGTATAAGAAAATATTTCTTGAGCCACTAAGTGTGCCATCCTAAATCTACCTCAAGTTGTTAAGCTTCTTCAAATGGAACCTTTCTCTGATACTAATTAAAAGGTACACAATATACTGAGGGTGGGGGGTTGAATTAGTATATGCAAAATCTCAACTTCAAATCCAAATTAACCTTAGTAGCATTTATGGATCTTACTTTATCATTAATACAACTACTCAAATGATAAACATAATCACACATCCACACATGAGAACACCATATATATGTGAAAACCCAAGATGGGAAAACCACAGTGAGAAGAGCTACTTGGAGCTACTATCCAAATCTAGCCTCACAAAAATAATGAATAACTTATAATGATAAATTTAGAATTCAAAGAGAAAATGAAAGGGTTTGCAAGAGATATCTAACATCCATAACTTAGTGGCTAGTACCAATTCTTATATAAAAAATCAATCAAGATCACAACCACATGTTTCAAGAAATAAGGGTGGATATAATTTTGGAAGAGAAATTAAATAACATATTTTCAAGTGGACTCAATGATCACATCCAACATGAGGTATGCATGTTTAGTACTTATTCAATATCCAAATATTTTATGCTAGCACACAAGAAAAATGAGATTTTTTTTATTCCTATAAGATAAGGGGTTAATGGGAAAAGAGGGAAAGGCTTTTTGGCACAATCAAAATGCCTCATCCAACCAAATTAGCTCTGCAAAAAATTGAAGAGAAGATAAAAAGGGTTATATTTTAATTGTGATAGAAAATATAGTTGAGGTCATAAATATGCTAAAAAATATTCTACATTGAAGTTCCAAATGATGAAGAGGAGGAAGAGATAAAATTAGCTAGAATTAATGAGATAGAATAATAATCTAAAGATACTTACTCAATCATCTCTTGGCATGCACTTGTTAGATTCAATATCCCAAAAACTCTCAAAGTGATGGGTTTCCTAGAAAAGAGAGAGTAACGATGTTGATTGACTTAGGAAGCACTCACCAATTAATTAAAAATAAGTTATATACTCTTCTAAATTAGTTTATATACTCTAATACAAAATTATACACCCAAATTATAAATGGTGGTATTGCCAATTGTTCAAGAAAAATACATAGCATTAAATTAACCATGGGAGATTATCAACTTGATTTCCCAATGCTTGTTATTCCCATGAGTGCAGTAGATATAGTATTGGGATTACAGTTGCTTACTACTTTAGTAACAATTGAAATGAACTTTTAAGAGATATTCATGAAATTTCACTAAAATGAAAGATGGTGGATCTAAGAGAGTTACATGCAAAGTCCCCACATATGGTAAGATCTCATCAAATGTAAAAATTTATTAAGAAAGGAGCTAATAGTTTTGTGGCTCAATTATTTTCATTAGTAATCTATCAATCAAATTCTCCTACCCATCTAGATCTATAATCAATTATAGATTGTACTCAATAGTTTGGTAGATATGCCTAACGTACTACCTCCTAAGAGGGATCATGATCATGCCATTGTTATGTCCTAGTTAATATTAGTGTACATTGGGTTATGAATAATTAGATTGTGGCTATCTTAACTCCTAATTAAGTCATGTTATCATTATTATATTATTATTTAGGTAGTTAGGTTGGCCTACAACTTATATAGGGTTATTGAAGTCGAAATGGGTGATATCCTAGGCATAGATAGGTATATATAGGAGGTTGTGAGTCTTATTTCATTATCATATTGTGAATTGCATTCTCATTGGAGATATTTAGAGGTTTTCCCCCTCAAAGTGATTTGGTTTTCTCATTTATTATCAAGTATTTGCAGCATATTTCATATCATGTTCTACTGTGCAAGTTATTTCATTACAAGTGATATCAGAGCATGATCTTGGCACCGTTGCAACAAGGAATTTTTTCAATTTTGGAGGTCATTTTGTGAAACCCATATCTCCCATATTTTGGTGAATTTTTGTCTATGTTTAAATTATTTTTGAAGAACATATTAAATAATTTACAATATAGTTTTTAGGGGAATTGGAGAAAAATTGAGATATATATTATAGAATTAGATTTTAGACACAATTTATTTGGAAAGTGCATATCTCCCAAATCTTGTAGAATTGGTTCTTGATTTTTGGTGGGTGTTTGATGAAATAGTAGAGGAGACTAGAGTCAAAATTGTAGAGAATTTAAAGTAAATATATGATTTATTGGAAAATTATGGTTTCAAACAAATTCACTCTCAAAGTTGCAAATCGCCTAATTTTTGGGAGATTTTTATATTGAAATGCGACCTAGGCCCTTGTAAGTTACAATAATTTTCTTAGATTATTTTGAATTTATTATGTTAATTAATGCAACATTATTTTCTACCATCATAATGTGGCTTACAACAAGAGGCAAAAAGAATGCTACCACACTGAGGAAATCTTCAAAGAATGATGAGGTAGAAATTGAGGATTTTAACCCTAAGGATGGAATAAAAAAATTCAAGGGTGATATTTCATCATTAGAGAAGAAGATTACTGAAGGATGAGGGAATTAAAATCACTTATTTAGGGTATGAAGTGTAAGGGTGAATATTCACCTAGTAAGGTGGAGGATAATGCTTTTGTTGGACATGAATTCCTTGGACTTCAATTTGATTTCAAGAAGGATCCTTCCTTTAATAATATGTCAAGGAAATTCATACCCAAGTTGGATATGAGAAAGTTTTATGGAAAGGATCCAACCAATTGGTTGTGCCAAATGGAGTAGTTCTTTGATATTTATCATGTTCCTAGTCAAAAAAAGGTGGCTATGGAATCATTATACCTAGAACTATATCAATTTATTTGGTATTTTTGGTTATGTGATGAGAAGAGAAAGAAGGATTGTGTGGTCACATGGTCAATTTTTTAAGAGGAACTTTCTACCCATTATGGATATAACTTTATGGATAGATACTTTTTCCAACTCACTAAATTAAAGAAAATAGGCATGGTCAGGGATTGTATTCAAAAATTTCAAGTGCTTTCTCTAAAAGTGGAGAATATGAAAGAAGAAAATTTGAAGGAACTATTTCTAATTGGTTTGAAGGATAACATAAAATATGAAGTATAACTATTCCAACCACACTCCTTATCGCAAGAAATAGTAATGGAAAGAAAAGTTGAGAAGTATTTGATTCTTAGTAAGAAAGGGGATAAAGAGATAGGAGAGAAAGGATACTCAAAACCTTCTATTCTTCATCCTACTAGGTTCACTCGACAAAAAATTGAGGATAAGAGAGAAAAAAGGTTGTGTTTCAATTGTGATAGCAAATATAGTCCAAGACATAAATGCAGTAAAAGTAAATTATTTTATATTGAAAGTATGAGTGTGGAAGAAGAGGAAACAATATTCATGGTTGTTAAGGAGTCATATGAGGAATCATATGATTCCAAACCAATCATTTCTTTTCATGCACTCTTAGATTTTAGCACTGCACAAACTCTCAATGTAGTGGGTTTCTTAAAGAGGCAAAAAATAGTAATGTTGATTGACTCAGGTAGTACTCATAATTTCATCAACAAAATTTTGGCTACTCATCTACATTTCTTTACATATCTAGCTCCAAATTTTTAGGTCTTGATTATAGATGATGGTACTATTAGTTGTTCTAGAAAATTCCATAGGATTAAATTATCGATGGGATATTATCACCTTGATAGCCCAATGTATGTTATCTCCATGGGTGCAATGGATATTATTTTTGGAGTAAAATGGCTTACTACTTTAGGAACAATTGAAATGAACTTCCAAGAACTATTCATGATAGTTCAATTAGAAGGAAAGAAAGTAGAGCTAAGAGGATTGAAGGAAAATTCCCCACAAATGGTAAGCTCTCATCAAATGCAAAAATTTCTTGAGAAAGGAGTTGATGGATTTGTGGCCCAATTATATTCATTAGTAGTCTACCAATCTAATTCTCCCACCCATCCAAATTTACAAGAAATCATTCATGATCAATTAGTGGTTTTTGGTGATATTCCTAAAGGACCTCCTCCTAATAGGGATCATGATCATACCATAAAACTAGTTCTAGGGAGCCAAACAACAACAATATAGATACATCCAACTTTTTATGTCTCTTATTTGAATAAGGTAATTGGGCATAATATCCCTAATTAAGAAATATTACCAAAGCTCGATGAAGAAGGAAGAAGCATATTGGAACCTAAGTTCAATTGTCACACACCCAAAGAAGCTAAGGACTAGAAAACTCAGTGAGCATCTCATATAATGGAATAATTTACCATTTGAAGATGCCACATGGGAGGATGAGGATTTCATTCAAAAGAATCCATACCTAACTAGCATTGAGGACAATGCTTCTTTAAAGTGAGGGGGCCAGTTATGCCCTTAATATTAATGTGCATCGAGTTATGAATAGTCGGCTTGTGGCTATCTTAACTCCTAATTAAGTCATGTTATATTATTGTGGTATTACTTAGTTAGTTAGGTCAGCCTAAGGCTTATATAGGGTCATCTAAGTCAGACTGGGTGATATCTTAGGCATAAATGGGTATATACAAGAGGTTGTGAGTCTTATTTCATCATCATATTATGAATTGTGTTCTCATTGGAGATATTTGGAGGTTTGTCCCCTCAAAGTGGCTTGATATTATTAGTTATTATCAAGTATCTGCAACCTATTTCATATCATATTCTCCTATTATGTAAGTTATTTCATTATAGCCATACAACTAGTGCTAGGGAGACAAGTTCCACCATTCTCATTCTTTGTTACACTCATACTAGCATCTCCACTAGTTTGATGGCATCCTCAAGTTTTAAAAATATATAAACATGTTTAAACTCACCTTTTTTCTACTTTTTAAGTAATCAAAAACCATAACAATGATTTTTTATATTTACTCTCCAACAACTCTCCATTTTTCTACTTGAGATCTTAATCTTCATAATTATTTCCCTTAATGATTATTTCTATTCTTTGAAGAATTTTGTTTTTCTTCTCTTAGTCATTTCTCTATCCCATCCTACTTGACATCCATTAACTCCATTAAATTCACCACCAACACACTTGGACTTCATTTCTATATTAATTTGGGTCAAGTCATCCTTCCCTTGAAAATACACAAGCACAAATGATCTCAACAATATAAAACCATTAACCATGACATAAGAAAACATATTCCCACCAAATATGCATCTCAAATCCAACATATGTCACATCACAACCATATGGAAGCTTCCTAATCATTTGAACACTAGTGAGCCCTAAAAATAGTATTGATGATTGATAAAAAAGAATAATAGATATCTTTTAGATAATCACCTATTGCTACCACATTTTATATTTCTATCTCACAAGTTAACAAAATAGAGCATAGTTATCTCAAGGTCAATAAGATCACTAGCACACACGTGCCCTCCATAGTAATGAGATCATGACATATAATCTTGATACATGAGATCCATTTATCACAAATGAGATCCAAGGGTTTCCACAACCTTATTCTAATATAGTTAGATCTCACATAAAAAATTTGCATGGGTTGTTAGATTATACAACTCATCAAAAGATCAATGGAGCCTACATGATTTAAATGTTGAAGGATTATATCATATTATGACTCATTGGGTAGTGAAGGGTTCTATTTAGATCTAATGGAGCAACAACATTGGGATCAAAGGAGTAACAACTCTTAAGCGATGTATGGGCATGGCATGTGTGCCTGATGATGTCATCGATATGCCCATCAATGTATGGCTAAATATGAGAAAAGGTATAGGCCCACCAAATGAGGAAAATTCCACAAGCCAACCAAGATTACAAAATTGGGAACATAGAAATTTTAATAAACCACTAGAATGCACAAAGGTGATGTAATATCTAAAATTATATTTCTTATCATTTTAATTTTACAAATTGTACCTTTTTAACACGTATTCCTATAGTATGTTTTATGAATCATTTTATTGCATCTTCTAATCTTTTATTTTGTTTCAATACTAAATTTTTATATTTTTCTTATTGAACACATAGAAGTACTAAGAGGGGGGTGAATCAATACTTATTCAAATTATTTACATTCATTGGAAATTAATCAAAATAAGAATCATGACAAGAATAATAACACGTAAGCATGCAACCATAAAACCTAATTTACTTGGAAAATCCTACAAGGGAAAAACCACAATGAGCAAGATACTCGGATCTACTATCCAAATCCATCTTCACAAAAGAAAATATATTTTACAATAGGTTTTATGGCTTCAACCAAATGAAGTTCACAACTCCCTACAACATTTATAAAAAGGTTACAACCTTTTCATAGCACTACATTACATCAATACATATGTTACCTCTAGCTCATTTCTTTTGGTATACTCACACATACATCTACTCATCAAACTCTTCTACCTTCAACTTACTACCTTTAGCACACATTCTTACCCATATACTCGCACATGCTTCTTTGCACTTTCACATACACTCACTATTGAGCAATCTAAATTGATCTTTACCATATTTAATTATCAAAATAGATTTTTCATAATTCTTATTCACATATAATTTCTTCAAAACAATCACCAATCATATGTATCTATATTTTCAAAAGCTTTAATCTTATTTTTATATCCTCCGCAAGTTTCAAAAAGTTTCTCCTTGTCGACTAAAATCATACAACATGCCATATGTATTGGTCACAACAAGTTGGCTCCAAAATCATCTATGTTAAGAGAAAATTCCATGCAATTCAAACTAAAAGATAGTTAGGACCTATTTTTTGTAGAACACATCTTCAAAATTGGTGCATACTTTCAAACACTCAAGTCAGCCCGATAAACATATAACCTTCTAGGCATCAATTCTAGATCAAGGGAGATACTGGAGAACCTAAAAAACCATATGTGGATCAGACCATGATAATTATATGACGTACAAATATTTCTCTATACTCCTAAATTACTAGTTTAGATCATTTTGTGCTAGCAAAAATACTTAATACCTAAAATATCAATTCTAGAAATATCATTGTACAAGAGAAAATCAAATACCACCTTGTGGATCATTTAGAGAATATATTGAGACCCAAAAATACTTCTCATATCTTATTTTCCTAGTTTTAGGAAATTACTTCTTGGTGTAAGTCATTAAATCATTAATAGACCAAGCTTCCAAGTTTTTAGAACTCAGACAACACACTGTCATATACAGAATCAATAGTGATGCACCAAACCATATGAAACTTGATCTAAGAAGGCACACTATCTATGTAAATATAAATCTAAAACCACAAGGCAAAAACAAGATGATGCAGTGAAGCACAAATACTTTCAATCCTTCCTTATGTAACCACTCATAGGAACTTAACTTATTCTCACATTGTTAACATGAGAAAGCTCTACAGTAACATTTATGATTTGAAACTTAGAACATACATGCATCACAACTATGTTGAACTATCATCTAGGCTACAAGACCAAATCTTTTTCTGCAAAGAAATGTGGAGCATTTGACTAAGAAATTGTGGTGCAATTCTTTGTGCTTTTAAAAGTTTGGAAACTTATGCATTTCTCTTCATACCCCATGTGAAGTATTTCATCAAGAACATCAATCAAATCAATTTGACATCCAACCAAGAAATTCAAAAGATAAGGTACAATTGTGTACCAATGACAACATTATAGTCCTTCAACACACTCTTCATTAAAGACAACATACACATGCATGCATTAGCAACATAAGTTGACATCAATGACAACACACTAATAGCATGTTTGCCAAAAATCTCCCCCTTTTTCATTGATGGAAAATCTTACTAGATATTCCATTTTCTCTCCCCATTTGACATCAAAGAAAAAGGTTGTGTGGTTTACCTTCAAAAACATATAGGCTCCCCTATCTATACAACCTTTACTAGTTCACTCCCCTTGAAAATTAGCCTTGATTTCTTTATGATATATACATAGATTTTTGAATAATTAATTACTCTGCATATTTACACATCATCAAAAAAATTGTCACAAAATTATATCTTGCATCAAGAAATACTCATATTTACCTTGATGGAAGAATATTTTGTATATTGACTTCAACTGAGTCAATAAGCTATCCCATTGTCTCTTTGCAGAGGTTAGGATCTAAACTTGACATACCAATTGCACATAAATATCTTTTTCTTCTTTCAAATAATATGGTGTATGATTCTTCTACACAACACCATTTTCTTCTGCTAGGATCCCTATTAGAGAGGCTAACCTTAAGCTTATTTTCTCCCACAATTTTTTTACTTGTCCTTTGATCTCCTCCCTTTTATCTTTCACTTGTTGTATCTAGGAGTACAATTTCTCCACTTGTGCCCTTATGGCACCATCATTATCCTGCATCAAATCATATGTAGCAGACACATTTTTGATTTGTGTTTCCATAGCATTTATATGATTCTTGAGGTTTTTAGTTGTTGTCATTCATTGTAAACATAAAATGTATAATATTTTTCTTCCTCCATAATTTTTTTAATATCTTTTATGCTTACTTTTAGTTAGTTATACATTCCTTTGCACACTTTTCAGAGGACTCGGACAATCTATTGTTGGTCATCTTCATTTAGGCTTTCTTCTCAAGATACGAAGAATGTGCTTTGAAAGAATCCATCAATTGCTTTATTTTTTGAGTGGGTGATAGGAAGGAATCCTTTTTAGCATTAGGCATTTTTGTCTCCAAGATTTTGATTACCTCCAACAAAGTTTCTAAAATTTCCACACTTGTTGTTGCAAGATCTCTTACCTTGTGGAGGAGTGGAAGATGTCACCAATTTTCAATTTTGTAAAGGTGAGATACCAAAAATGTTGACTTGTCCATCAAACATTGGAAATTGTAGCAACTGTGGAGAAATTGTAAGTTGAATCTATTTTTGTTGAGCCAAAAAGTTCTTGATGGAATCAATGGGAGAAGCATATGAGGATGACCTTGGTTTTTCTTATGTACTTTCTCTTGAAGCAAGTGTATCTTCCCTCATATGTTTATACTTTTGATCATTGTTTTGAAGGAGGACTATTTTTCATGCCATGATCAAGAGAAGCATGCTCTACATCATGTGCAACTTTCTCTTCTTGCTCCTCTTGTGGAAATTGTTGTTAAATGTTGTGTTGAGGAGACATATTTGGTTACTCCACATTCTCAAATTCTCTCACTTCCTCAAGAATTTTATTGGTTAGTTCCTTAGTCTCCTATATTTTCTCTCTATCTTCCTTTTCAATGCTCATAAGGGTGTTCACCCTATGTTATGTCCTTAGTTCCTAAACTTTTTTTTAAGATTTCTTTCTTTCTCCTCTTGGGAGACAAAGGATCCAACTTTTTCAATAGCTTTTTGTCTTATATCTTCATCCATTTCAATATTTTTTTCTCTTTTCTGCCTTAGGACTTGAGCTAGACTCTTTGAAGCTTTTTTAATAATTTCACTAAGAGGTACATTGTATTTGATCATATACATTACTATTTCCTTCTCAATAGTCTTTTTATCCATAGTAGGCACATCCAGATGAAGTTTTGTTGTTTCCTATAGTAATCCATAACTTACTATTCCATTGAAGATTGCCTCTAATTGAAGAGGCTCATGAGGAGGTTCCACTAGAGAAGTTTGTTTGGCCTTCTTTTCTTTCCTTTTTAGTTTAGAGGTGCCTTCCTCTCATTCTTCTCCTTCCTCTTCAATTTCTTCCTTTTGAGCCTTCTTTCTTTTAGCAAGCTACTTAGGCCTTGCATTTTTTTTATCCAATGTTTTTTATGCAGCTCTTTTTCCTATGGAACCAATCTGAGTTGATGTTGTGGTTTGTTGAGTATTAATAGTTGCAGAAGTAGACCTTCTTGGAATTTTCTCTAATATAGTTTCCTCAAGGTCAAAAGGGATGTTTTACGAAGCCATGGCGGAGGTTTTAGGTGTCTTCTCGGTCAATTACAGAATTCCTAATTTCTAAAACAAATTTTTTGTTCTCTTTTCACTAGAATCATCCACCTTTTTTTGAATAATTTATCCATGATTTATTTGTAGGTTCCAAATCTCTCCACAGGTGGATCTTTAGGCTTTTTTATCAAGTTTTCAATATAAGCCTTAACTTCAGCAAATGAGACCTTGTATGGAAATTTTGGAATCCAAGAAGTTATTGGTTCCATAGCTTCTATGTAGCAATAATCTTTATCAAAAAGAAAAAATATTTCATCTTTATATTTTCTCACCATTTCAAAAAGAATTATTTCCCTATCATATATTTCTACTTGTAGATTCTTAAAGAAACCCCAATACATTGTATTGCAAGCTTATCTATCATAAAAACCTCTCATGTGGTTTTTGATTTGTGTGGCAACAAGAATGTGTTTTTTCCAAACTTTACCCTTAAAACTAGGTAATTCATTCAAAAATTAGAATGTTAAATAGATGATTAGGAACCCAAACCTGAATTTATATCCAGTCTCCTTGGTTCTCTTGAGATTCATAATCATTTTTTCCCTCAACATCTCACACAAATAAAATTCATTTCCTTCTTTAACCATTTGGTACACAGTGTGGATTGTAGTACCAGATGTTGAACCTTTTATATTTGTGTAATATACTTTATATGCAATTCCCATGGAGGAATGCTCAAGCCTCAGATTAGTTATTTTATTGATGCTTAGGGTTCTCTTGTCAAACTTTGTCCTATTTAATTATGTACCTTTCTCATTCTTAATTGCTTTCATCACCAAAATTGGTTTGGTAGAACACAACCCAGTAATAGACCTAATTGCATCCTTAGTGATCCATAGGTTTTGTCCAATTAAATGAACTCATCATAGATTCAGCTCAAGATAATCATAAAATTCTAGGAAATCTTTCCATACATCTAATCCTTTTTCAAACACATTTGAAAACTCTAGTTTGTAGTAGGTATCATCATCCAACAAGGTTTGTTGTAACTCTCCAAACTTCATGTGGTCAATTTCAGTGATGGGGGTATGAATCTAGATCATCACATCCTCTATATGCACCACATCAATAGGTACCTTGGAGAAAGAACCATCTTTGTCTGTCTCCATTGCTTTGAATGGATATTTCTTGTACTTTGGCCTTGGTTTCTCAGTTCAACATCAACCAATTGTGGAGTATCCATTACAATTTCCTTTAAACTTCAAAAACTAGGATTTATGAGCAACTTTTGAAAAATACCTTTGTTTTTTATCGCTAGGGTTTCACCTTCAATGTAATTCCTTTTTAATTCGCAAGAACCTTTGAATGCATTATTCTCTTCTTAGCTCTAAATTAAAATTCTTTGGTTTTAAATGAGCTTAGAGTGTGCAAATGAAGCATAAGTAACTTGTATTTTCTCTAACTTTCTATAATTAATGCACCTTGTCCTTGTTAGGTAAAAAATTGTTGGAGTGCTCTATGTCTTCACAGAGATCAAAAATCCTTCTACAATCCTCCACACACCATGTCTTTACTCTAAAAAATTGATCAATAGATTCAAACTAATTCAAAAATCATATACCTCAGATGAGCTATTACAAAAAAAATTGCATGTTTTAATATTCGACATTTTATCCTTTCCAATGGGCTAAAAGTCTTTGTGGATGGTAGCTCTCTCTGAGCCAATTTTCTTTCTCAATAAATCATGAGACCTTGTGCACAATACACAAGAACAATGTCATCATTCATTTAATTATCTTTCCCTTGTTTCTTTCTCCAAAATTTTGTAACTTCCTTCTTTTCCTTTATCTTCTTATGTTGAGCATGTGGTTTCATAAAACCACTTTTGTAGAATCTTGTGTTGTGCCCAAATTTATTGAATTTGTAGCAAACAATATTGCATTTTGGAGCTAAACCATTTATCCTTCCTTTAGTTCTACAATCAACTACCTTGTGACCAAACTTATTGCATGCATAGCAATAACCATAAAAGGAATGACAGATCCTAGAATTATGTCTTGGAGGCACAAATGATTTCTTACTCATTGTAGAATGTGTCACCAAAAATTGTATACTCTTGAAGAAAGAGGCAATTTTGCGCTGAATTTGGTCCTATTTTTGGCACCCTTACATTAATCACCCCTTAAAACAATATTTATAGGCCCCTAAGATTCATTATTTTGACTTTAAGGCCTATTCCACTCATAAATTACACAAATCTTGAAAAACAACATTCAAATCATTCAAATTCTAGAAAACCCACCTCAAAAACCCTTGGTTGGACTAAGTCGCCCAGGGTGGCGACTTAGTCCCTTTTGGGGGATTTTTCATTTTTCAATTTTGAGCGGGAAAACAACTAACTTAGTTCAAATTTCTTATGGATGTCAACCTGCGATGTCAAGATAATGAATAATTAGGTTTGAATGCCTATAAATATATGTTTTTAGGTCATTTTTCAAAACATTAAGTCATTTTCAACAAACAAATTCAAGAGTCAAGTGTTGAATATCTTTCACAAGAAGATTCGTTAGTCTATCTACAACAAAGTTGAAGCTTTAGGGCAGCAAGTTAGGGTTTTTGCAGGTCTTCAACCTCACTTTTTTTTCAAGATCTCACATTGCAAAGGATTGATCATGGATGCCTATGGAGAAACATGGAGAAATCTAGGTTCAGGAGATGCGACTTGCCATCAAATCAATCCTAAGGACTTGTTATCAAAGTGATTCCATCTTCCATTTTTTTCTCTATTTTCAGCCTAAGGAAGGTTTGCATGTTATTAAGATTCATTTATAATGTGATTTAGGGTCTCTTGGATTGATTCTTGCATCATTCTAGTTTCATTTATGCATCTTATTTTTTGCATGTTAGAATAGGGTTGCATATTATTTCAGACTTCCTCATATTAGACACACTTAGGGCTAGGGTTTTATACAGATTCCATTATCTCTTCCAAGGTTAAAATACCAACTAGGGGTTTGACCAAAGTAAAACCCCCATTAGAAACCCAATTATATTCTATTTTTCAAGTATTTTCATAGATTTAGATTCAGGTTTCTGTCAAAAAACAAAGTACAGACTGAGGGCTTCCGTTTCCACTTTCAAATTGTCAAAAAAGCCAAAGTGGACTAAGTCACCAACAATGGAAACTTAGTCCCACTGCACTTGGTTTTTGGAGGTTTCTATAGATCTGGATACACATTTAGCTGAAACAGATTTCAGAGCAGTTTTCCAAATCTGGGACTGTCGCCCAACTTGGCGTAAGTGTCCCAATTGGCCAGAAAATTAGATTTTCTAGAATTTCAAAGAAATTTGTAGTCCTCATTTCATCCTGCATTAGTTTCCAAGTGCACTCTTTCTATTTTGTTCTATATTGCATTTAATTTATCTTTCTGCATATCACAATGTGTTTTCAAACATCTTGCATTTCATTAGTTTTGCATCAATAATTCATTTCCTTTTTTAGTTATTTTCATTTAGAGCATTGTATTTAGGCATATTTTAATCATATTCACATTATTCTTTAGTGAACCCCCAAGTTTTTATGGGATACCTTTCTCTTTTTAGGTGAAAAACCCTAGAAGTGCAAGAGAGAAGCCCCTACAAAATTTGCGGTTCATTTTGGTGAACCTTCATTTAGTACATCCTCTTTCTGATTTAGAGTAAATTTACATCCTAGGAATAACTTACATTAACATTGAATTGAATATTGCATTGTTTAATTTGCATCTTAGGGTTTTAGAACTTGCATTAGTGAAAATTTCATTTAAGCTTGCATTATTGCATTTCATTTCCTTGCACAATAGTGAAATTTTGCATCTGCACTTAAGATTTGCAGTGTATAGTACATAAAAACATAAGCATGCATTAGAAAATTCAGAAAAACTTAAAAAATACCCCTAGTAGGACTAATTCGCCACCCTGGGCAACTTAGTCCCAGTACACATTTTGCATCTTTATTTTCAGCATTCAATTTCTAGTTTCTTAAGTTGATGTTTGTTCCAATTACTTTTTTGTTTTAGTTCAGCTATTTTCTATTACCTTGTAATCACTAGACCTAGTATCATTTACTTTCATGGAAATTATGGATAGTATTATATTTTTACAATTTTCATCTTCAACATTAATTCCTTGTTCATTTAGATCAGCTTCATCAGAAAATACAAACAAAAACCTCAACACATCAAATGAAACAATAAAAACAATGCTTCACTTTTGAAAAAATATATCATCCAAACCTTTTAGTTGTAATGACTTGGATAAGTTAGATGAATCTTTACAAGGATTCCTCTCACTAAGTTCATCCACTAAGGTTTGTGATGAAAAACCAAAACCAACCAACGATAACTTACCTCCCAAACCTTTTAGTAGTGATGACCTTTCCATGTTAGATGAAGCGCTTCAGGACTTCATCTCACAAAATCCATCCACTAAGGTTTGTTGTGAACAACCTAAAACAAAAGATGTAAATGTAATTCAACCTCAACTCATCCTTTACCCACCTTCACATAAACCTCAACCTCAATCTAAACCTGAACTTACCCTTTACCCATCTAAGCATGATGTTGTTGCTCACACACATTACACTAGAAATAATTTGCAACCAAAACAACGTACCCCAACCCCCTTACCTTTACCCAATCCCATATTGCCTAGTGCTCCTCGTCTAAATTCACAACTTAGGGAGTATGATCTCATTGAACAACTTAAGCCTACTCTTGCCACAATATCCCTTTTTGACCTTCTTCAGAATTCACCAAACTATCGCTCTATGCTCCAAACAGCATTGCAACAAATAGTGGTTCCTCCTGGTACAAACACAAATGATGTGATAGTTCTAATACAAGGAATGAATGCAGTTAATGTAGACATTACCTTCCATCAACATGAGCTCCCTCTATTAGAATTAAGGAAGAAAAATGAAGCCTTTATGATAATAGCCCAATACAATCAAATAGGCATCAAATAGACCCTTGTTGACAATGGCTTTGCCCTTAATGTGTGTAGTGTAAAGCTCCTAGATAGATTACGTGTGGATAAATCACAAATAAAATATGATTCCTTATCTATTAGAGGATTTTACAATATCACAAAGCAACCACTCGGTGATTACTTTACCTATTATAGTTAGAATGGCTACTTTGCAAACTCCTATTCATATCATGCCCTATGATCTTTCATACAATCTTATTTTGGGAAGACCGTGGATTCATGAGATGCATGCAGTGCCTTCGAATCTACATTGAATAATGAAATATGTCTATAATAACAAATTTTATCAAGTTGAAATAGACCCCGAGCCTGAAAGTTGCTTATAACTTGAAAAAGGAACAATTCCTCTGAACACATTGATTCCAACATCCCACATAGAACCCCTTGAGACTAGCAAACAAGAAGAAGAACCTGTGACTAAATTTCTAGATGATGATTGGGGTACATTAGAATTCACACCTTCATTTATGGGTGATTACATAATCACATGAAAAGAGGATGAAAAACAACAATCTACCTCATCTAATTTGGAAGAAAATACAACTTACACGACAAATTTCAATGAGATAGATTATCAACATCTGCCTAACCCAAAGGAAATGGAAATAATTTATGGGAAAGGTTATGAGCTTGTGAAACAATTTGGATACAATGGTAAAGGATGTGGAAAGCATGAACAAGGAATTTGAGTTCCTATAGAACCTAATACACAAGAGACAAAGACTGGTTTGGGATATTATTTTTCTAAGACAACAAAAGCAACTCAATGACCATCGCTAAACATCAACACCATCACATGTAAACCAAGAATCAATCTCACACTAAATCATCCTAAATTCCTTGATATGGATTTACCACCATCATGGGAATACTTTGACAATGATGAAGCTTTGAAACAAATGTTAGGTGCTTCTGATAAGACACCTTCATCCAAGAGAAAACTTACCTATGCTATGATCAATACCAAGCAAAAGACATCGATACCAATGAGAAAGACACAAGCATAGAACCATATGATCCTAAATTTCCTAAGTCAAATGCACTCCCCTTAGGAGATACAATTGATATACCAATGGACATAGATGATAAAGAAAAAGTCATTAAGATTGGGAAGTGCCTTGATGATGAAGAACAAGAGGATACTATGACCTTGCTTCATGACTTTCCTGAACTTTTTGCTTAGAAATATTCATACATGGTAGGAATCAATCCAAAGATAGTAACACACAACATTGTCCTTGCTGAAAATGCTAAGCATGTTCGACAAAATATATAGAAAATGAATCCTAAAATAGCCTTGCTTGTTAAAGGAAAACTTGAAAAACTCCTTGACGCAGGTTTCATTTGACCTATTGATTATTCTCCTTGGATCTCAAACATTGTTGCAGTTGTTAAACCTGATAATCATATTAGGATGTGTACGAATTTTTGTGACTTGAATAAAGCCTCCTTAAAGGATGATTTTCCCCTTCCTAATATTGACATGATAGTCAATTGAATTGCGAGACATGTTTTTTTATCATTCATGGATGGATTTTCGGGATATAATCAAATATTTATTAATCCACAAGATCAATATAAGATGGAATTTACATCTGTGTGGGGAACATTTTGTTGACTTATGATGCATTTTGGATTATAGAATGTAGGCGCAACTTATCAATGAGCAATGACATTGATATTTCATGATTACATACATAAAATCTTGGAAGATTATGTTGATGACATCCTAGCCAAATCATTAACATGACAAGACAATGTGAATGTACTTCAAAAGATCTTTGAATGGATGCGTAAATACAACATGCGACTAAATCCAAAAAAGTGTGTCTTTGGAGTAGATAGTGGAAAAGTTTTAGGGTTTATCATGTCTCACAGAGGCATTGAGGTTGACACAAAGAAAATATATGCTATAATAAACATGCCACCTCCTAGGAATATTTCCTAATTGCACATGTTACAAGGAAGAATTCAATCCATTCATCATTTTGTTGCCTCTTTAGCTGATCAAATGTTACCTTTCACACATCTTCTCAAAAAGGATATGCATTTTGATTGGAATGAGGATTGTAAACATGCCTTTGAGAGTTTGAAGGAATACCTTGCAACTCTGCCCATTTTACAACCTACTATGTCAAACAAACCATTCATCCTTTCTATTGCCGCATCTTCCCATCCTCTTGCAGCATTGTTAGCTCATCAAGATGACAATGGAAAAGAACATACTATTTATTACATTAGTCGAACTCTAATAGATTGTGAAACATGATACACACCAATTGAAAAACATTTTTTTCCTCTTGTATTCTCTACTAGTAGTTGCGGAACTATTTACTAAATGCAAAAATACAAGTCATCACAAAATTTGATCCCCTCAAACATCTTTTTAATAAAAAAAACTTATTAGGACATCTAGCTAAATGGGTAATGTTGTTGACCAAGTTTGACCTTAAGTTTGTTTCACAAAAATAAATTAAAGGACAAGCCTTGACTGACCACTTAGCTGATGCTCCTTCTCCTTTAGCACTATCTAGCAATGACTCTTTTCCTGATGATAGTGTGTTAACAATAGAGGTTCCTACATCGGAATTATACTTTGATGGATCCAAGTGTAGAATAGGATCTGGTGTTAGGCTTATATTAATTCTGCTCATAGGAAAGCCTATTCCTTTGTCATATCGATTAAATTTCCTATGTACAAATAACACAACTGAATATGAGGCATTAATTGCCCGATTACGTGCTGCTTTAATCATGGGTGTCAAAGATATTAAGATCTTTGGTGATTGGAAATTAGTGATCAAACAAATAAACGGATTCTATCAAGCTAAACATGATAAATTATCAAAATATAAGGCTCTCACAATGACCTTGTTGGTGCAATTTGAATCATTCACCATTCATAACATCCCATGAAAAGATAATTGGTATGCGAATGAAATGGCGAGTGTGCTTCTCTTATATCACCCCAAGATCCTTCAAAGGACGTTACATTCACTGTTCATCTAATCATGACACCCTCAATCAATGATAAATCTAAAGACACATTAACAATAATGAAGGATAACTCGAGTGAATGGTATGATGCCATATATAATTATTTAAAAGATGGCACCATTCTCGAGCCTACAACAAACACCACCCAAACTCATTTAAAACAATTAGCAACCAAGTACATCATCCTTGCCGATGTGCTATACAAAAGATTCTTTGATGGAATTTTACTTAGATGTCTTAGGGATTTTGAAATCAATATGGCACTCAAACAGGCTCATGTAGGCACCTGTGGAGGTCATTTTGGAGGAAAGACCTTAGTGCAAAAGCTCCTTCATATGGGATACTATTGGAAAAATATGGAAAAATATTGTTATGTGTATGTTAAGCAATGTCACAAATTTCAAGAACACAACAATTTGATTCATGCTCCTGCTTCTAAGCTTCATGCCCAAATTCCTATTTGGTCATTCTCCATATGGGGATTGGATCTAATTGGAAAAATATCACCACTATCTTCTATTGGACATATGTTTATCATTACCGCAACTGATTATTTTACAAAATGGGTAGAAGTTATTCCTCTTCGATCCACCACTACTAATGTGATATGTCATTTCATATTGGAACACATTATTTCTCACTTTGGACTTCCTTCCACATTAATTTCAGACAATGGAACGCCATTTAAAAACAATTATGTGAAGACATTTTTGGACACATTTCATATCCAACATCATTTTTCAACACCATACTACCCACAATCCAATGGTGATGTTGAAAGCACTAATAAGATTCTTGAACAAATCCTCAAGAAAACTATTAACCAACATAAAAAAGATTGGAACATGCAATTACAATATGCGCTATGGGCCTATCTAACAAGTGTTTGATCATCTACGGGAACTACACCTTACAACCTTGTTTATGGTACTCAGGCAATCATGCCCTTGGAGTTAGAAATCTCGAAATTAAGGATTTCTCTTCAAGGTCTTGTCGATAATGACACTTATAAGGAACAAAGATTATACCAACTTGAAATGCTTGATGTACAACACATTAACGCTCTCGAGCATCTCCAAGCTTACACTAAGCAATTACAATGTAAGCATAATATTCATGTCATCCCTCAGACATTTAATATGGGTGATTTAGTTTTATATGAAAATATACAAAACACTATTGTCGATTATGCTGAAAAAGGAAAATTCAGCCCTAATTGGTTAGGACCCTATATAATCAAAACAAATTACAGATCTGGCACTTACACATTAACAGAGCTAGATGGTACACCCCTCAAAGACCCTATCAATGCCGCACATCTACATAGGTATTATGTCTAGTCCCCTTTTGAATGGTATGAATGATAAAGTAGTCTTGTTAGAGCTATCGGATTATATCCTATATGCTTTTTCATTACTTCGTTCTTGACAACTAGTTATGTGTGTGTCTTGAGCACTAAGGTAATTATTTAAATTATTTTATAATTACTTTAGGTTTCATACTATTCAAATTCTTGTTGTGTGTTATGTTAAATTAAATCATAGGTGCATTTAATTTAGCATCACATACTTAATCACCATGTTGTATCTAAAAGAAACTCTAATAAGTTTTAATTAGATCACATAAGCTTTGTTAAATCATGAAGACATTAATTAAGTAATCTTACCAGGGTTATTTAATTAATCACATTGTCATTTAACATTCAAACACATTAACACAAGTAATAAAACATCAAAATATCATATATAGATCCAAATTTTTATGTACATATCATCAAAATATATAATATCACTGAGGTCTATGGGTACCCAACCCCTTAGGACCTAGTACTCATGATCTGGTAGTAGGACGTCGAGAGACATTTGTATGTGATCGTGACTGCAATCCGCTAAATCTGGGTGCAAACTCGAAGCCCTATATCCATCCAAGGGCCACCTGTTGCTCCCCTACTATATGATCCCTCTATGCCTGTAGTCATGCTACCTTTGCCTCTAGTCTCTCAACCTCTTCTAGGGTCCAGAATGACTATGCTACAGTCCTAGCTCGGCATACTCATCTCATACTCTCATATGATGCCCATAATCTCGCGAATGGCCCGAGTGACTCTAGATCTTGCTCCAAAATGGGTGGGGGCACATAATCTGAGTCCATCTTTGCCTCGTGGATGTTGGCACCATCTCTATAATTACTTGACAGTAGACATCCCACCAATCTCTCATAGCTCCTACAATGTAGAAACAATACACAATCAGTATAGGTCTTGATATATTTATATAAAGAGAATAAGCACTAAAGTACATGTATAAAATCAAATATTATCACCTATATCTCTGGTAGGTTGAGAAATATCAACCTCATCCTATGTAGGGGGAATGGAAGATGTGCTAGCCTCTCCACGACTGTGGGTACTAATGCCTATTGCAATCGCTGCTTGTGATCTAGTCATATGAATGGGAGAAGGCTCTCCCCACTCATGTTGATCCTCAGCTACTACCTCATCACTTTCACTCAGGGGTGGCTCTTCCTCCTCATCCTCCTCCTGGTCCTCCTCATTCTCATCCTCCTCCTCTCCCTCATGGCCATCATAGTCAGGGTCTACATCCTCATCATACTCATCATCAATGACATCAGTAAATATGTCTGTAGCTCTATATTGTGTCTCCTCGACCCTATCCTCTCTTTCATCTCCCTCATCTGGTAGTGGTCGTGCATCTCCTACATGCTCATCCATCAAATATACGGGAGTTGATCATGACACTTTCCACCACTCCTCATAATCCCATGGGGAACCAACATCATCTACATCAGAGACTGGAGGTTGATCGTGATATGAGAAATTAGAGTTGCTCTTGACAACATGGTCTAGAGTGAGTCACACTGTATCACCTGGTCTCTAGGAACTCTGCACTGATCTCCTAAAAAAAGGATTGTGCCCTGGGTGGCCTCTAAATCTGTTAGAACTACCGCATGAATTGATTGTAGTAGAAGGGACGTACTACATGATCATGTCAACCAACCAAAAATCTATATAATTGTAGTCTCCTCAACTGCCTCATGTGATTTGGTCACTATAGTGTCAATTGATAAGGTCTCCATAAGATCTCATCCTCCTCCAGTTGGTCAAATATCACTCTCCAAAAATGTAAATCCTCATACTGCCATGATCACCGTAGAGGATAGCCAAAGGCCTAAGGATACCCCACTGCTGTGGAACATGGGAAGCCAACAGGTCTGGTACATGTATTATGCTCAAGGCACCAACTATAGAAGCATGTAGTGCACCATGCTTTCTACCTCCTAGAAAATGAAATGACCAAGATCATAATATAAATGTGTAAGGATACAACGCCCCCAGATGTACATTGTCCTATGCTCTAGCATCCCATGTATCAAATGAACTAGTCCTCCCTCAAGGTGTGTTTCCTGCCCATATGGGATGAGTACTAGTGCCACTGTATGCATCATGATCTGTCTCACAACTAGGGCTCATGAATATAGCAACATCGCCAAGTCAATTCGCCCTCTCACCCACTCATTGTACATTGACCCATCTGGACAATACTGGATATCGGCCTTCTACTCATGGAAGGTGCAATCTCTTTGAAAGCATACCTTCTCTCCCTGAATAGGAACTTAGAGAATGCAATGCATGTCCTCTAGGGTAATCATCATCTCCCTAGTCAGAAGGTGGAATGTACATGTGTCTGCATCCCAATGCTCATAGAGCGCCATCAACATAGCATCATGGTACCTCATGGGGGGCATGAGGTATGCCCAATATATACCCACAGCCTATAGGTGCTTTGTGTCCTCTATTGTAAGTGCAGGGGCTAAATCTCTTAGAAAACTCAGCTGCCTACCCCCTAGACACTAACGCGAATGGGTGGGTACCTATCAAAAAAACAAAAATATGCTCTATAAACCATCTAATACTTTAATTTTACCTTATTCATCATGCAAGTGTACTAAATTCCATCTAGTGTGCTTTCCTAAATGCCCTAGACACTTTGGAACCCTTTTGGGACACTCCGCGAAGAAACAGGACACTTTGCGAACAAATGGGACACTTCATGAAAAAAGGGGACACTTTGCAAAAAAAATTTCCAAGATCCTAAATTAACCTAGAAATGCATAAAAATCATTAAATAAATGCATAATCACAAATCACAGGTAGCAAAATCAACTTGCCTTGTGATGACACTTGTCACGTGCCACTTGGTCCTGTAGCATGTCCAGTCTCACAGGTTTGTAGCCCCATCTACTTGGAATCTTTTTGTATTCTCTCATCACTCTCATGCTACAAGAAGGTAAAATGCAAAATTAAGTGAAAAATTACTTCACTTTTAACTCTTTTAACTCTTTTCACTCTTATGTATGAAATTAGGGTTTTTACTATCTTAGAGTTAATAAAGTGATTCTTATTCAAACCAACATAACAGGTGCTAGTGAACTTTGTTTTCGATGTCGTTTGATGCATTGTAATCATGATTCCGCACCCAACATCATCAATTATCTATTGTTATGTGGCATGGTACTTGGATATGTCCTACGATATGATTTTCCTTATTCGATGTGGCTAGTTTGCTACCTTGATTCCACCTTCGTAAAGCAATCAGAATCAAGGGGGGGCATACATCTACCCTTGAATTTGATTTCTAGAAGTGGCATAAGAGGATTTTTGGACAACTAATGAATTCATGTTGCAGGATGTGGTTCCTAATGTTGTGGTTTTATAGATAACTACATTGGGGGCTTCATTCTCCCATCTTTTGAATGAATATCCTTTTAGTAAAGTGTACTATTTAGAGTCCTTTAGCTTGCATATGCATGTAAAGTCCATATGGGATCTAAAGTGGGGGCTAAATGTGTCACCAAAAATTGTATACTCTTGAAGAAAGAGGCAATTTTGTGCTTAATTTGGTCCTATTTTTGGCACACTTACATTAATCACCCTTCAAAACATCATTTATAGGCCCTAAGACTCATTGTTTTGACTTTAAGGCCTATTCCACTCATAAATTACACAAATCTTGACAAACAACATTCAAATCATTCAAATTATAGAAAACCCACCTCAAAAACCCCTGGTCGGACTAAGTTGCCCAGGGTGGTGACAATCCCTTTTAGGGGATTTTTTAATTTTGAGCAGTAAAACAACCAACTTAATTCAAATTTCTTATGGATGTTGGCTTGTGATGTCAAGATAATTAATAATTAGGTTTGAATGCCTATAAATATATGTTTTTAGGTCATTTTTCACAACATTAAGTCATTTTAAACAAACAAATTCAAGATTCAAGTGTTGATTATCTTTCACAAGAAGATTCATTATTCTATCTATAGCAAAGTTGAAGCATTAGGGCATCAAGTTAGGGTTTTTTCGGGTCTTCAAGCTCACTTTTTGTTCAAGATGTCACATTGCAAAGGATTGATCATGGATGCCTATGGAGAATCATGGAGAAATCTAGGTTGAGGAGATGCAACTAGCCATCAAATCAATACTAAGGACTTGTTTTCAAAGTGATTCCATCTTCCATTTTCTCTCTATTTTCAACCTAAGGAAGGTTTGCATGTTATTAAGATTCATTTCTAATGTGATTTAGGGTCTCTTGGAATGAGTCTTGCATCATTCTAGTTTCATTTATGCATCTTATTTGTGCATGTTAGAATAGGGTTGCATCTTATTTCAAACTTCCTAGTCTTAGACACACTTAGGGCTAGGGTTTTATGCATATTTCATTATCTCTTTCAAGGTTTAAATACCAATTAGGGTTTTCACCAAGGAAAACCCCCCATTAGAAACCCAATTATATTAGGTTTTGTAGGCATTTTAGCATATTCGGATCCGGATTTCCATCAAAAAACAAAGAGCAAATTGAGGGCTTTTGTTTCCACTTTCATATTTGCAGAATAGCCAAAGTGGACTAAGTCACCAATAGTGGTGACTTAGTCCCACTACACTTTTTCTTTAGAGGTTTCTGTAGATCTGGATACCCATTTGGCTAAAACGGGTTTTGGGGTAGTTTTCAAGATCTGGTACTAAGTCACCCAGCTTGGCATAAGTGTCCTAGTTGGCCAAAAAACCAAATTTTCCATAATTTTAGAGAAATCTACAATCTTCATTTCAGCCTTCATTAGTTTCCAAGTGCACTCTTTCTATTTAATCTTTCTATTTTGTTCTATATTGCATTTAATTTATCTTTTTGCATATCATAATGTGTTTTCAAACATCTTGCATTTCATTAGTTTTACATCAATAATTTATTTCCTTTTTCAGTTCTTTGCATTTAGAGCATTGTATTTAGGCATATTTTAATCTTGTTTGCATTATTATTTAGTGAACCCCCAAGTTTTTGTGGGATACCTTTCTCCTTTTAGGTGAAAAACCCTAGAAGTGCAAGAGAGAAGCCCCTACAAAAGTTTGTTGTTCATAGAGTAGGGGGATCCATCACCCCCAAGGAAAAGCCTACCCTAAAATACCTTAGGTTGACTAATGGATTAAGAAAGGAAAGATGGGTTGAAAAGAAAGGGAAAACAAGACCCTATTTCCCTTCTGCTAGTGACAGGTGTTTTGAAAATCAGGTGAGAAAACTACAAGGGTCTTAGACTATGATTCAGATAGCTCTTGATCTTAGGATGACAACATGAGAGCCAAACTTTAGTGTGTCACAATGGAGTCTTAGGGATGCATTGGCATGTTGTACGAAATAGTGAGACAAATAATAGTCAAAGACACTCAAGGTCTAATTGCAACTCAAATAATAGAGTTTTACAATTTGAAAGTTTAATATGAAAGTATGGAAATAAATAGTACAACAAGAAGAATACTAGAGATAATTATTTTAATGATGAAAATGACAAGGAAAGAGTAGGAAAAGATACCCTTCACATGCAATCTAGTTCTCCAGGTAACTTCGAGTGGATGAACCTGCACCTACACACATGAAAAAAGGAAGTGTTAAGTTTTTTTTTGAGGTATGCCTCAGTCAGACCCCTATTTTGGTGTTCCCACCTCCACAAACAACCATATATGCAACGATATAGAGAAAAAGTGATAAAGGAGAGAATGGAAATGACAGAATAAAGTAGAGAGCAATGCCAACCTGAATACTAATCTACAAGATGATAGATGCAAAATGAAAAGACACAATGTTACCTTCCCTACTATAAGCACTCAAGACTAATAGAGAAGGAAGAGAATGGAACCACCATTCCAAGGAGACAAAGATTCATAAACCTACAATGAAAATGGTTTTGAAGCAAGAAGATACTATAGAGAACAAGTAGAAGGTTGGTAGTAGCAAGATAGAGAAATGGAGAAGCAAGAATGATCAAGGAGTGAATAGAGAATGTGAGAGAATGAGTTAGAGAATGTATAAGCTTGCAATAATTGAGTGAAAGAATGAGTTTGAATCAGAAAAATGGAAGCAAAGAGTCATTTTTCATCACTCAAGACCTAGCAGAGGATGTTACCTTCACAACCAACCAGGAAACGTAACTCTTCTATGGATTTCAATGGTAGGAATCTGTCAGGATGGTAGCGCAATGCACGGATGTCTACACAATGTGTGCGCGTCCCTGATAAATATTCTTCCACCAACACAAAAAGACAAGGACACTTGGAGAAATTAGGAAGATGGCAGTGGGTTTATGCATCTTCATACTTGCAATTCTAAAGTAAGGGTGAATAAATGGGAAATTTTTCTAGGGTGTAATTTTGTGCCATTACGTTTTCCCCTCACTTTAGCAAGCATACATGTCAGTGTGTATTTAAGCTAAAGTAGAAAGAGGTTGAAGCAAATATATCATAACATTAAGGAAGAAAATCTTTGATCCAGCATACCTAGACGTGAAAGAGGGATCTCCACAAGTTCTCGATCTTACAAATATCATTGCAATCTCACCACAAACATGTTCTAGGCTACAAACAAAACATGTTAGGTGTAAAAGCTAATCATAATACACGCATTCATAAGACATAAGAAGACACAAGCTGGCATGATAAGACATAGCTTGATCAAATATATTGACCAGATAGTTAGGCCTATGGTTGTTGCAAACTATGTTTCAAGAGAGTCATCGAAAAGGCAAGTCTAGTCAAGTTTCCCTCAAGCTAGATGTCAAGATATAAGATGTATGACACCAAGACACGCAACATCATATATCAGATAAAAGACACACATTGCAAGACATCAAAGAAATCTTTTGAGAAGAAAGCTTTCAAAGGGGGTTCCTTCGGTAGGGAACTCTTCAATACACTAAGGGGCCCATTCAAAGGAACGTGCCAATTGAAAGATGCCACATTTTTTGCAAGTTATTTTATCATCAATGGATCCTTTTGAAATATTTTTTCATCAAAGAATCCATTGGAAAGATTTCTCCTTTTCAATGGAAATTTTTTAGACTCTTTCATTTTAGAAAAAGTGCTCCTTTTTCAAAGGAAATTTTTCATACTCTTTCACATACGGTATCCTTTTCAAAATAAAATTTCATCTAGGAGTCCTGAGAGAATAAAACATTTTAAAAAATGAGAGATTTGGGATTCTTTCATCAAAGAATTCATTGTAAATAAATTTGACACCAAGAAATCCTTTCGAAATAATTCACCTTATTGAAAATTAGAACATGGTAGCCCCCCTTAGGGTGGTGTGTGCTATGCAAAGGAGCGTATGACATTCTAAGGAGAGAAAGGAGAGGAAAAGATGTTGTGGCATGCAACACATAATGAGATGTATTCATCATATGTTGTCACACATGTGAGGGACAACATATAAGAACCACAACATCAAAAAGTAGATAGAGATGAAGAAAATAAGACAGGGGGATCTAAGAATTTGAGCTCACATCTATTCATAGATACAAATAGATATGGTGTAAGAACAAATGGTCATAAATACCCAAAGTTCTCAAAACATGAAGAAGAGCACATGAAGACAAAGTAAAAATAAAAATTGGTTCAACATGGAAGAGGGACCAAATTCCCCCAATGCTTTGCATCGTCCCCAATATCGAAAAGAAATTTCATGACACATAGAAGAATGATGATACAAACAAAAGAAGTGCACGACAAATTTTTTGCACCTATATCAAAATACCTACAAGGGTAGCAAGTTTCCTCCAGGCAGGATCACAAACATAAAAAGACAAGCACGAGGAAACACTGTAATGTTCTAAAATTGCACCCCTTGCAATTTCACCTACATTTTTGCATCCACTTTAGTGTCCACTCCCTTAGTACTTGTGTAGCCTCATTTTATCCCATGCATTAGCCCTTTCACCTCTCAGGATTCTAAAGACCCCTTTTCAGCAACTACCTTTTTGTTTCATCTTTGCATCAAACCTTGTGTTTTCTCATTCCTACCATTTTGTAGCATAATTTTTCTAGACACTAGAACATCACGTGGATTTTTTCTTTTAAATATATCTTTTCAATTGTATTTCTCTCTCTTGGTATTTTCACTCCTCTTTGGATCTCTCTTGATCTCTCTTTCTCTTTCTCTCTTCTCTTTCTCTTGCTCTCTTGCTTACATAGCTCTCTACAGCTTGCTACAATAGTCTCAAGCTCTTACAAAACTCTTTACAACTCTCTTGACTCTCACAATTGTCTCTCTCTTTGGCTTCCTCAAGCCTTGCAGGTGATATTTATCCTTTTTCTTATTTCTTTGAGCATATTGGGGTTTCTCACATCCTGTATCTATGAAATTTACTATCCTGTCTATTTATCTTTCTATCTATCTACCCATCTAGTTGTTTGTGGAGGTGGGAATACCGAAACAAGGGTTTGACTGAGGCAAGCTCCTAAACCACCCCAAAAAATGTCCTTGGTCTTATGTTTGCATGCATTAAAAACATTCATTTGTTGGAGGTTTCATTGCTTGGCATATTGTGAGCATTTTCTATCTCTTATTCTCTCACTTTATCATTTATATTTCACTTACTTTACTTTATTTCAGCTTTGTTATATTATGTTACTTTCTCCCATTCCAAGATTTCTTAGTAGTCAGAGTAGAAGTAATCACTTTGATGTTTTATGTGACATTCTTAGTTTTCAGACTGTATGAAATGCCAACGTACCTCTAGGGTGTCAGAGCGTCACATTGTCATCCATGTTCTGCACTGTCATCTTTAGGTCAAGAGTTTATTAGTCTATCTAGAAAACCTTTGTGACTTGCTCTTTTTTATTCTGAAACTCTCACCTTTTTACCCTATCACTTGAGCTTTGTTCCTTTTCAGCTTATTAGGTAGTTTGAGGTAGTTAAGGGTAGTTATCTCTCTTTACGATCTTTGGTGTCTTAGAGACTTGGGAGTAGTGAATACCCCTTCTCTACAAACATAAACACACACAAAAATCTATGATATAGATAAAAAAGAGGTACCACCCTAGTCCTCATCGATTAGCAAGTCATGCTACTCCCAATCTAGATCACTATAAGGAGAGGGTAGATGGACCTACAAGGGCAAGATAGTGAGATTGGTACCCTCCAAATCACCTACAATAAGGGACAAGGAAGAAGGCCCCTCATGATCTTCTTCATCAAGCTCTTGTGAAGCAAAATTCATCGATTTTGCAAAGATCAAAGATAGAGCTAAGATATCATCCATCGAATTGAACATGCACTTTATCAAAGTTCCATGTGTCAATTAGGAGGGAGAAGAATGAGACATTGCTAACCTCATCAAGAGGGTTAGTGAAAAACTTCAAGGAAGTGGGGGTCGCCTCTATCACAAGAATAGTGCAGGCCAAAATAAAACTAGCTTCTAAAGAAGGGAAACCCTTCTTTTGACCTCCATTTGCAGTGAGGTCATCCTCTAGATTGCACTTCATTGAATGATGCAGAATCCCCACATAAGAAGTGAAAGCAGAGGAGGAAGAAGATAAAGCCATAGTAGATACCACCATTGTATTCAACATGTTTATGGGTTGTGAGAAATGAGGGATGTCCGAGAGGGACATCAAGAGAGGGGGATCCATGGAGGGAGCAATGAAAACTTGTATCCTTTTGGGGTGAGCATCATTGAGACCCTTTAGAAGAGCCAAAATTAGAAAAGATGTAATGGGAACCAAGGAAAAAATAGTAGAAGAAAGTGGAACAGTAGCAGAAGATGTAGAGACAAACATCACTAACTCCCCCTCCTTCTACAAGGTAGCATGTTCTAGGCCCAAATCCTTTTACGTGTGCTTGCGCTCACATGCAAGACAATTACGTCAGTTGTGGGAACTATAAGACACAACCTAAGAAGAGACAGAAGGCTGCTGCTCATTCATAGGAGTATCCTTCATAATCATTTTTTATGGAAGGATGGTATCCTAGGTAGGAGAAGGAGGAGGAAGCATAGAATCAAAAATAGGTGCCTCAATGGTGGGCCTCTTCCCATTCTCTACCTTAAGGGTAGGTGGAAGAACAATAGGAGGTCACAGAGGCTAAGAAGTTGGAACAACCCCATGGGAAGACTTCCCCCTACCATAGACAACAATTCATGGTACTGTGGGTAGCATAGGAAGCTCAAAAACCTGATGCTTCACCTTTTTCCATGTGGGCACCATCGTACTTCCCATGTGAGGCACAAGAGCAGGAGCCAAAGATATCATATCAAGATGGGAAGAAGAAGTAGATGGAACTATAGATATAGAAGGATAAGGATCTAGAGTGTGAGAAAGCTTCTTCTTTCCCTTTGGCAAGGAAAAAGAGGTAGCTTTTTGTTGTGCTACCATGAGGCTTTTACAAAGATAGCATAAGGAGATACTGGATAACTAGACTTTGACATTGATCCCCCAGTTTTATATTTAACATAATCCTTATATAAAAAATCTCCCCTAGGAGGGAGAGCTTTGATTAGGGTAGGCCAAAGGTGATCCAATGAGAAGCCCCCATGTGAAACTATTGGTTTATAGCCAATGTCATGCACCACATGCATAGTTCCTTCATGAGGGAACTTTAAACATTTATGAACTATAGAGGCAATGTCATTCAAAGAGGCTAGCCATGGAATTCCTAGCCTAACTTTGAATAGGTCATACTTTGGAATGATGATAAATGATACATCAATAGCCTTGGGTCCTACCAAAACTGATAAGGAAATAGTGCCCATAGGGGCCACGTAGATTCCATCATGGGTATGGAGAGTGGTCTATGACTCTTCTATCTCTCCTTATGTAAGTTATTTATAAATAGAGTCTCCTTAATTATCACATTAACCTGACTCATTGGATCAACTAAGATTCCAATTATGACATGTCCATTAATCCAAGAAGGAATGTATAAATGGGAAGGGCTCCTTATTTAGAGGCTCATCATGTGAGGTGAAAGTTATATGAAGTGTTGCACTCACATTTTTAGGAGGGATACACATGAAGAAAACCATGTTCACATACTCAGATGGAACTAACTCAAAAGATGTAGAAGATTGAGTTTCATAGATAGTGACCTACTTGGATTTCATTTTCGAATATCCAAGTGTCCTTCTAACTGCGTATCTAGGGTTCATAGATTAGGTCTTAAAATTGCATGCTTCACAACACACAAATCTATAATGTACCTAGGACATGAGAGAAAGATTCCCCAATACCAAGAAATGAAAAAAAGGATGTTCATGTCAAGTTCACCAAAAATGTAGAGTAGGGGAATTCGTCACCCCCAAGGCTTCATGTCATGGGAGAGCCCCAAGGAACGAACTACCCTAAACTACCTCAAGTTGAATAATAGATTAAGGAAGGAAAGACAGGATAAAAAGAAAGGGAAAACAAGACCTTGTTTCCCTTCTGCTAATGACAAGTGTTTCAAAAATTAGGTGAACAAGCTACAAGGGTCTCATACTGTGACTTAGATAGCTCACTATCTGAGGACAATAGTGGGGGAGACAGACTTTAGTGTGTCGCACTAGAGTCTCAGGGATGCCCTGGCATCCTATATAGACATTGAGTCAAATAACAGTCAAAGACACTCAAGATCTACTTTCAACCCAAATAACAAAGTTTTATAGTTTGACGATTTAATATGAAAATGTGAAAATAAATAGTACAACAAGAAGAATACTATAGAGAATTATTATAATGATGAAAATGACAAGGAAAAATTAGGAAAAGATACCCTTCATGCATATTCAAGTTCTCCAACTAGCTTCGAGTGGATGAACCTGCACCTACATACACAAAAATAGGAGAAGTGTTGGGTTGTGTTTTGGGGCCTGCCTCAATTAGACCCCATTTTGGTTTTCCCACCTCCATGAATAGCTAGATATGCAATGATATAGAGAAAAAGCGATAAAGGAGAGAATAGAAATGACAAAATAAAGTAGAGAGTAATGACAACTTGAATGCTACTCTACAAGACTATAAATGCAAAATGAATAGACACAATGTTACCTTCGCTGCTATAAGAACTTGAGGTCAATAGAGGAAGGAAGAGAATGACACCACCACACCAAGGAGACAAAACTTCATAAACCTACAATGATGATGGTGTTGAAGCAAGAAGATACCATAGAGACTAAGGAGAAGTTTGGTAGCAGCAAGATAAAGCAATGGAGAAGCAAGAATGATCAGAAGTGAATAGAGAATGTGAGAGAATGAGTTATATAATGTAGAATATTGCAAGAATTGAGTGAAATAATGAATTTAAATAAGAAAAATGGAAGAAATGAGTCACTTTTCATCAATTAATACCCAGTAGAGGATGTTACCTTCGTAGCCAACCAAGAAATATAATGCTTGTATGGATTTTAGAGGTAGGAATCTATCATGATGACAATGTAATGCATGGGCATCTGCATGATGCGTGTGTCCCCAACAATTATTCCTCCATCGATCAAAAAAATAAGGACATGTAAAGAAATTAGGAAGATGGTGATGGGTTTAGGCATCTTTTTACTTATAATTCTAAAGGGTGAAAAAATGGTAAATTTTCCTAGGGTGCAAATTTACACTGTTACACTCATGTAATAATTTCTTCTTTCGTTAGATCTATAATTAATAGCCTTATGAAAAAAATTATTGCAAGCGTAACAGTAACCATCAAGGGATTGAGAGAACCTAGGAGTAGTAGTCTATCTAGGAGGAGATCTCTTGAAGCCCTTCTTTTGATTATTGACCTTTATGAAGTCATCACCCAATTCCTGCTTGTCATCTTTAGTCTTTTTAGAGTCTTCAACATAGACCTTTTCTTTTTTCATTTCACGGATATTTGTCTTTGAGTTCTGACCCTTTTCAAATCCAAGACCACACTTATTCTTTAGAAGTCTTTGAAAAATGATTATTTCATCAAGGATGTTGGTACTCTTCTTGAGCTTCAATCCTTTGTCTACTTGATCCTTAGCTTTCTCCAATTCATTCCTTAGAGAGACAATTTATTCTTCAAGTTTGGAACATTCAACTAATTTATAATTAATTTTAGCATTTAGACAATTTGCAACTCTCTTACCTTCTTGAACTTGAACTTTCAAATTGATGATTGTCTCTTTTGATTATTGGAGTTTGATCTTAAATCCTCCATTTTATTTTCTTCTTGCATTCAAATCTTCCAGTGCTGAAATAAGTTCTCTATCAAAGTGAACTTCACAATCTTCTTCATTAAAATTTGGCATGTCTTTATGCTTATCATCTTTTGGAGGACACTTTTCATTGGTCAGTGCTTCAGTTCCCATGTGTTCCACACCAAGATGAACATAAAGAAGTACTGAGAGGGGGGTGAATCAATGCTTAATAAAATTCTTTCCATTCATCAATAATTAATCAAAATAAGAATCATGACAAGCTCAAGAATACGTAAGCATGTAACCATAACACTTTATTTACATGGAAAACCCTAAAAGGGAAAAACCATAGCGAGCAAGCTACTTGGATCTACTGTCTAAATCTGGCCTGAAAAAAGAAAATAGATTTTACAATAGGTTTTATGGCTTCAACCAAAGGAAGTTTACAACTTCTTGTAACATTTACAAAAGGATTACAACCTCTGCATCGTACTACATTACATCAATACTTATGTTACCTCTAGCTCATTACCTTTGCTATACTCACACATACATCTACTCAACAAACTATGTTGCCTTTGGCTCACTACCTTCAACACACATTCTCACCCATATAATCACACATGACTCTTTACACTATCACATACACTCACTATTGAGTAATCTGAACTGATCTTTACCATATTTAATTATCAAAATAAATTATGTGGAATTCTCATTTGCATATAATTTCTGCAAATCATTCGATAATCATACATCTATATTTTCAAAATCTTATATCTTATTTTTATATCCTCTGAAAGCTTCGAAAAGTTTCTCCTTTTTAGCTAAAATCATACAACATGAGATATATATTAGTCACAATAAGTCAGATCCAAAATCATTTATGTTAAGAGAAAATTTCATGTGGTTAAAACTAAGAAATATTCAAGACCTATTTTCCATAGAACACATCTTCAAAAATGATACACACTTTCAAACACTTAGCACAAGAAACACAATATGACAAGTCGGCCTAGTAAACTTATAACCTTACAAGCATCAATTCCAGACCAAGGGTGATACTAGAGAACCAAAATAATCTTATGCGGATCATACCATGATAAGTATATGACTTGTAGAAACATTTATCTATACTCCTTTTACTAGTTCAAATCATTGTGTGCTTGTGCAAACACTTAATACCCAAAATATCAATTCTAGGCATACCGTTGTACAGGAGAAGATCAAATACCATCTTGTGGATCATTCAAAGAAAATATTAAGACCCAACCATGCTTCTCATAACTTTTTTTTCCAAATTTTAGGAAATTAATTGCTAGGACGAGTCATTAGATCACTATCAGACCAACCTTCCAAGTTGTTGAAACTTAGACAACACATTGTCATTTATAGAATCATCGGTGATGCACCAAACCATATGAAACTTGATTTATAAAGGAACAATACCTATGTAAATATAAATCTAAAATTGAAAGAAAAAACAAGATAGTGTGGTGAAGTGCAGACACTTTTAGTCCTTCCTTCTGCAACTAGTCACAAGAACATAATTTATTCTTACACTATTAACATAGGAAATCTATGTGGTAACACTTATGCTTTGAAACTTGGAACATGCATGCCTCACAATTGTGTTGAACAATATTTTGAACCACAATACCAAATATTTATCTACAGAGAAATGTGGAGCATTTAACTAAGCAATTGTGGTGCAAGTATTTGTGCCTTTAACAGTTTGGAAACTTCTATGTTTCTCTTCATATCCCATGTGAAGTCTTTGATCGGGAACATCAATCAAATCACTTTGGCATCCAACCATGAACTTCAAAAGATAAGGTACAATTGTGTACTAATGACAACATTATAGTCCTTCAACACACTCTTCATTAAATAAAACATACAAGTGCATGCAGTAGCAACATAATTTGGCATCAATGAAAACACACTAATAGCACATTTGCTAGCATTTCTATGTACTTGTTTTTTTTTTCTAGATTAAATATAGTTTTTTTATATCTATTTTAATTTGCATCAATTTATATAATGTTGAGCTATGTCATTTTAGGAGGAAAATATGGTCATGTAGATATTTGTATAGTTATGATTGTATCTTGTGATAACATAGTTATACACCCACTTTCCAATTTCATAGTTAGATGTAAAAATTTAATTGATTTTTGGCATAAAATTTTTGGTGCAATGTATGTTGACTTTGTAACTACATTTTCTTGATTTTGTTGTCCAAAATAGAAAAAGGAATGATTTGGGATAGGTTTTAGCTATAATTTTTCTAGCTCTCCCTAATTTTCTTATTTTTTTTAGATTTTTCCAACATAATAGATTCTTACCGTATCATATTTGGTTTCTTGAGCACGTGAACATCATCATTGTGAAAGTTTTTACTTTATTCTTCTACATTTATTTATTCTCTTGGGCTCTTCACATTCTCAAAGTAAGCCTCAAGATTTTATTTTGAGCATTATGGATTTATTTATAATAGCTCTAATTCTTTACCATTTCCTAGTATTTATTTTGAACCCTCTTTCTTGGAAAAGAAACAAAACCTATTTTCCTTTCCATGTAATTTTTTCTTCTACTCTACTTCCATTCTCTATTATTGTATTATTTTTTTGTCATCTCTAAATCCTATCAGTTGCATTTATTCCTATCTATACACTATAATAGTGATAGCTATAATTATTACTCTAAATTTAAATTAAATATTTATCACACAATAGAATTATTATAGATCTATAGACCTACTTTATTATTATATATAGAATTTTTAACTTAATCATAGGCATAGTTAGGCTACACACACTTACATGGCTACTTTATCTTTTTGACTACTCATGGAGGTTGAAAGATCAAATTAGAGGCTTGCCTATTTTTCCAAGGTCTTATATAGTCAACCCATTTCCCCTATCCTAGATACATATTATTTTTAGTGGATTCTTCTCTAGATTCAAATATTCATTTGGCGATTTTATATCTCTAAACCTCTCCCTATTATTTTTTTAATTTTAGTTAAACTTTGGTAAACTATTTACTATTATTTTTATCATTATTTGGTTATCCTCTATGTTCTATTTTACTTTCTTTAATCTTCCCTATGTACAAGTACTTTGACCATAATGTAGCTTTTTTTATTTTTAATGTTGGCTTTGAACAAAAACATGACTATAGGATTACAATGTACTCAAAATTTAGTCTAAAATCATTATTTAGTAGAGTATTAATTTGTTCCTAACTTTTCATCTTTCTCCTATCTTGTTATAATTTCTCACATATTTAGCGTTGTAAACTTTAGTTCTATTACATGACCAAAATTTAAGTATCTTAACCCATTTTCTATTGTATAAAACCCAAATATTTTACTTAATTTAATTAATAAATAAGTTCTATCACTTTAATTAGTTCAATTAGTACACAAGAAGGTTAATTAAACTAATATCCCTTTAGTAATTAAGGGTGGTTTAAATTCCCTCTTTCAAATGGCATGTCATTATTTGTTGATATCACTCATTAAACATTAAGCATCCAAGACCATAAATAAACCTTTATGCCAATATACTCACTTGGTTGATGCCATCCATATTGTGGCCAAAGGAAGAACATGATCCTATCACATTTATATTAAGATCAAAGGAGTTGCACATATTTTAGATCACATTCTAGAGCACATCCAATCACTAGCATAGCTTGAGAGATATAAGGAGCTATGAAATATTTTAGGTTTTCACTAACTATAAGATCCTCCAAATTGTCATAAAATTAATGGCCCAAAAGTAATTTATAAGCACAAAAATAAATAAAGCCAAGGGACCCACCACCAATCACCTTGGATATTAGATAACCAATAGCACAAAGGGAAATTCTAACAATCACTTACTATCCTCAGAGATGAGCTACTATGACATGTAGCACTAGCTAACATTATACCCACGAAGAAACTAAACATAATATTTGTCTCATATGACATGGTCACAAATTGACCAATGATAAACCATAAAAATAATGAACCTTGACATTATAATCTAATTTTGTACAGCACATGATTGAAATGGAATCAATGGTCAACATAGCACAACAAATATAGAAGCTCTACTTAATAGAGAGTCTCCTCTACTACTAAAATAAATTCATCCCACTAAGCATAAAAATTGAACTTCATATCCAACCACCAAACACATAGTGAACATGATCAAATCTTTGTATACCATTATTAGAACATGATATCAATAATTCTCCAAATTTTATATAATTAGATGAATGTCTAAGGAACCACTAAAAATACATGAATATTAGCCAAAACAATAGGCCCACTTACAATAGCTAATGATAAATCATATGAGGGTGTTGAAATATATAGGGGCACAACAAGGGGATTTTAATGGGATCAATTAAAATAAATCTCAAAAAATGATCAATGATGAGCTACACATGAAGCAAGACAAAACTAGAGGGCATAGAACATGTATTTATCCCATAGGTGTGAGTAAGTGGTAATGGTGTCTGCTATTGTTGAGGAGTATATAATTGAGGAAAAATAATCATATGGGACATGTGAATATATAAATAATATAATTGAAACACAAAATAATAAAAGATAGCTCTCACAACTCAAAACTATAATAACCCGATATATTCAAAATATATCAAACACAAGTGAGGAAGGACAACATGCCATAAAATGATCATTATAAAAAGAATGCCACTCTATATTGTATCTCATATGAGATCCAAACACATACAATAGTCTTCACATGGTACAATACAATTAGATGCTTATACACTTATACGTAAACTAAAATGATTATATTTTAAGATGCTCGGATTGCATTTACCTTTCATGTATTTTATTCTTCTTAAAATTCCTTGTATTTTATGGATTCAAAAAAAATTCATATGGGAGTCAGGATAAATTGTATCACTAATGTTCTAATGTTCAAATATGTAGACAATTAAACATGAGCTTATAGATCTATTCATGTAATGGATAATACTTACATAGGAGACAAACAAACATCATCATATCCTTGTATGGCTCATTATATTAGATGGAACTCATGGAAATATCCTTTGAGTGTCTTAATATTTGCATGCATGTTTGTGATACCTACATAATTTGAGATACATTATTATTTTAGGATTCACAAGCACCTCAAAGCAAGAGAAAAATATAATTTGGTGAAATTTTCATATCCATGTCATTTTCTATTTATTATTGTGCCTTTCTTGAGTTGATATCTTGTTATATGTACATAGTGACAAAAAGTGTGATCTTGTGTGAAGTTGGGATCATTCCCCTAACTTTTTTATTTATTTATACACATATCCCTATATACCTAGCTCTACACTATTTGTGTATAGATAAACTATTATACATTCATTTTATTCCCTTGTTTATCACACTTATATATGCACCTACTTATATTTAGTCATTTACCACCTAAAATTGATTGTTATCTCATTCTAATGTTTTAGGTTGAAGGTGAAACCTCATTGAAAAAAAAAATCACATTTAAAATTAAAACTTCAAAATAAAATTCATTTAACTGACTCCCTTTACCCTTCTACCTTGAGCTAACTAAACACATATTTAGTGATATTTGATGCATTGTGCTAGTACTTAAAGACATTTAAGGAATTCATTCTAATCATAAGGTAATAATCAAGTACAATAAAGTATTCACCTCCTAATAAAAAGGAAGAATTTAAAATTGCATCAGTCTAGGGAATTGGAGTAAGCAATAGTGACACATTTTTGTTTGGTATAATAAAAAGAAAAAAATCTGCATATTTAGGCACTTGCTTACTATTTTTAATCTTCAATCTCTAGGGATTGATTTTGATGAAGTCCCTTGTGACATAATAATAATTTTTTAAAGTATTTTTAAAGTACCACCAAGTCCCTAACCATTCAAAACAAGTAGAGAAGGAGGTCATATGCCAAAAAAATTTGTAAAGCCTAAAATCACTAATTGCTAGGATGAATTTGGAGCTTTAGTAGAAATACACATCCTCAAAATTATCTTACACTCTATAGTGTTAGAAATTATCACCCTTAACAATTTCACATTATGTTTTAACCCCCCTAAATTATTGGACTTAATTAAGCTCCTAATTTTCCAAATTATGCATTTTAATTTAGCCTAATTTTTACCGTTTTCTAAAGGATTACAAGCATTGAATAAATCCATCCAATTTTTATTTTTATCTCGACTAAGTGTGTCCTAGAAATTTGAGCTAGGACCCATTCACCCATGGGTGAATGGGTCCCCCTTCTTAGCCAAGACCCAAATTTAAATATGAACTGGCACAATTTTAACATCCAAAATTCAAATATCAATTGTCGGCTTTTAGAATCTATTTTTTGGGAAATTGGTATAATTGCATATAAATACTAGTTATTTTATCATTTGAAATCTAACAAGCAATAGTATGAAATCTATTGGTAAAATTTTGATCAAGACCACTATTGAGAAAGTCAAGAGCAACATATTTCAGAGTTGTATTGTAGCAATCCAAGATCCTAATATTATGTCAAATTCTATGTGAGTTTGTGTGTGTTCATGTTCATTATTTTATGAAGGCTAACCACTATAGTAGGTCTCCAAAGCATTCAAGCATTCAAGCTAAGAAAGATCCAAATCCTTGAGGTGATGTGTATGACTTCAGTCCTTCAAGGAAGCCCTTGAATGGTGGTAAGTGGCAGCACTTTGTGATTTCATCATTCATTCATTTCTATTATCATTTATCCACTGGCATTTACCATTATGGAAAGTGGAAACACTTACCCAAGGTTTGACTAAGGCAAGCCCCTAAATGGCCCAACATTTTCTCCCTCTTTGAATGTGTAGGTTATAGGTTTGAAGAGGATCAAGGAAATATTGAAGGAAAATTCTCCATTATTGCATCCAATCTCCAAAAGTTGTCAAGCTATAGAAAATCAATTACAGAATTAACTAACAACATTTTGACAATTCTACAATTGGGAATAAGAAGTTTAGATCTAGCATTAGAGGACCCCCAAATCAGTTTTAGGACCCCTCATTAAACACCTATTCACTCAAGGGTGACTGAGTCCCTTTGCACATGCCAGATCTTGCTTTTGGTGATTGGTACATATCATCTAACACTTCCCAAATCCACTTGCATTTACAGTTTCAGTCCAGGTGCATCTTCAAAATATTACATTTTTCATATTAGGGCATATAGTTCAATTAGGTCAATAATTCAAAATCATTTCCAATTCATTTCTAAGACTCAAAAGGATCATATCTAGGTTTGATTGGCTCACCTTTGAGGTTGAAAGTCAATCTTTATACCTTGTGGATTTGCATCCTAATGAAAATTTTAGAAATAATTGACATTAGGTTCTTTGCATTTAGAGTTCATCATCCCCCAATTCTCCATTTTTTATGTTTTATTTTGGTGAACTTGACATTTGACATCATAGCTTTCTAATTTAGTAGTCGTTCAAACCCTAGATCTAGGAATTGCATCCTTTTGTCTTATAATTCTCATATAGGATTTCTTATTTGCATCACAAAAGTTATAAAAATCCAAAAATATTTCATCATAGTTTGCATTAGAGCATGTTTTAGTCATTTATATTAGATTTCCATTTCAAAATTTCATTCAAAAAGTGTCATTTTGTTTCAAAATTATAATATGTTTGCATTTCTTTGCATTAGAAAATTCTAGAAAAATAGTCACTTTCAAATCTATTTGTAGATAGGAACATTAACCTTAAACAACAACTTAGATATTCAGTTTTTCAATTTTCAAAACCTTGAACAAGGATCCATTCGCCCTTGGGTGACCCTGTCCTTGTGTAGGTCCATCAATAGTCTTTTTCACACTTGTTTGTTTTTGTCTACTCATTTTTTTTGTAGTAGTATATCTCAGTTTGAAATTCATAAATGCATATTTTTAAGGCATTTTGCATTTAGTTCATTTGGTGAAAAAAAGTGCATTGTTTTTGTTCAAAATTTGCATTCAAAAAAATCATCATTTTTCGGTCATGTGCACATTAGAATCAATCAATTACGACATTTAAGATCTGAATTTTGCATTCAAAAAAATCATCATTTTTCGGTCATGTGCACATTAGAATCAATCAATTACGACATTTAAGATCTGAATTTTGCATTCAAAATTTGTTCAAAAAACTTTAACATCATTGCATTCTTGCATTTTGCATCAAATTGGGACACATTAAGCAAATTCTAGAAATTTATTTAATGTTTCAATTGTTTGCAAGTAGAATTATAATACTTAAACAATGTAGTTCATAGTTAGAATTTAAACTTTTAGAAACCGTAACCAGGACCCAGATGCCCTTGGGAAAATTTGACCTATTATTTTAGCAGTAGTCAGCTTTCTGTGATAGAATACTCTCAACAAGCTCTATTCGAGATTGTTATTTGAATTCCTTTCATTTATTGTTTAACAATTTGAACCTTATTACAAAATTTCATCATGGTTATGTACTTTGGTAAAATTTGGATGTCTTTGAAATCCTTGGTTGATGTTTCGAGTTGTGTTTGGTGAGGATAATACTTCTAATAATGAAATTCATGATATACCTTCTCCTATTAAAATTCTTCTTAATGTCATTGGTCAAGATGAAGAAAGCATGCATGAGTTCATACAAAAATCCTTGCATAACCTTGAAAATAATGTAGGGATTTTATCCTTTAATGCAATGGCTTACTACCACATACCAACAACATCCTACCATGCCACCACTTGAAACATTCACTTTATTACATCTGGAAACTAAACCACAAGGCATACATCAAACAACATGCATAGAGAAACCTATCCATAACAATCACAAGGAAATTATGTCAACCAAACCCTCATCATATGAGAATAAGGTTACAAATACACCCATTGACTTGGAACAAACTTCTGGAAAAGGCTTTAGGATCTTGAATAAGCAATAGTGTGACATTAAGAATGAACATGAGGTCCACTCTCTCTTGGAACAAACACCATCTAAACATACTAAAGGGATAGGTTACCACTTGATCCTCCACCTTCACATCAAATAGTTGGTCAACCAAGTAAGAAACATAAGCCTTATAAACTTAAGAAACTACCATTTCTGCATCCTTTAACCAAGACAAAAAGAACTTACAAACACTTCTCAACCTAGGACTCACCACACTATCACCTATCCATGAACGAGAAGAAAATAAAGGGAAGAGTACAAACATATCTTATTGTGCATATCATAGAACACTTGGACATCTTACTGATGAATGTCATTATTTAAAGAAGATATTGAAATAATTTAATCCCTACAGGAATTAGTTTGAACATGTCATAGATTAGCATTCCATTTTTTATGCCCCTTTCCATGTGGTAGTTATAGTATCATAGCATATTAACTACCATTCATGGATGTATAAACTAGGCTTTACGCAACCATATTGTATCTTACAAGGAGCACCATATTAGGCTCATCTTTGTCCCTATGCTTGGGGGCCAACGGATTAGGTAGCCTTCTCCTAGGAGTATTCCTTTGAGTAAGGGATCTCTTTGTATCTCCTTAAAACATTAGTGTAGAAAGTACACTAACCTTTTAATGGGGCATATAGTCCCCCGCTCATTATTTATATAAGAAATGGTCCCTTCTTCATGATGATAGCATACATCTCTTAGGAATAGTGACCTTGTCAACCAAAGTGTGGCCTTCTTAATCCATGTGTGATGTATCTCCTTTTTTATTATATTGTACTTGATGTCCCATAAGAGTGTGACCTTACTAGGAATACGATGTTTCCCTTAGTGGTAATGCTAAGGTTTGTATTCCCTAAGGCATGATATTTTATTCCTCAACTAGTCTTTTCTTGGTGGTGATATCATGTGTGATGTTCCCTAAGGTGTGACCTTCATGTATTAAGCAAAATCCCTTTGATTGTTACCTTTTTTGGCGATGTTATTTGTCCCCATGATGTTAAACATTTTTGTATTTCATGGAACCTAGCATAATGTAGCTTTCTAGCCATGTACAAACCCTTTTTATTTCATGGAACCTAGCATAATACAGCCTGCTATCCATGTGAAAACCTTTTTATCTCATTGAACCTAGCATAATACAGCTTGTCAGCCATGTGTAGTTCATTTTGCTTCACTTTGTTCACAGGGGATGAACTTAGTGTAGCATTGGCATAGCATCTTGTGGCATGTTAACAAGGTTATCAAGGAGTATAACTCTTGGTATGGTTGTTATGGGAATACCTTGTATACCTAGTATGTGTTTCTCATTTTTCCACCTTGTAATGGGCACTCCTTGTAGACCTAGTGTGTGTCTCTCATTTTACCTTGTCTTGGGGGCTCACCAAGTGAATATCAGACTTCACTAGCTCGTGTGTCTCCCAATTTATGATTCACCTAGAAAATATCAAAATTTTATATTGTGTAAGTCATGAACGCATTTAACATGTCCACCTATCATAATACAACTTGCTTTTCAGTGGAGCCATGTTTTCCATGAGTGATGTGTATGACTTCAGTCCTCGTGGAGCATTTTCTTTATTTGATGGACGATGTTTGGTATTTGATACAATTTAAGACTAAGGTCTCTTTTCCTTACCAACTTGAATCTTTTAGTAATAATATTGTATTTTTTTTGTGATTCTTTTCACGTGTCTTCTTCGTTTTTACATCGTGTTTATTTTCATTTCATCATCATCTTTATGTTCCATGGTATCATGTGTGCCTTCACTGTGTTTGCTTCATGTTTTCTAACATATATGTTTGTGTATGTTGTTTTGCTACCTATCATACATGTGTGTTCATTTGTGTATTGTTGGTTTTCCATGGGATCTTGGATCCTAGGAGCTTGATCCTTAGTCATCCTATCTCTTCAATATTTGTACATTTGAACCCCTCTTCACATTTTTCGCTTCTTTAGTGTGAGTCTAAGTGTAAGTTCATACTCTCACTAAAGGGGCTAAATGTAGTGTCAAAAATTGTCACCCTTAACAATTTCACATTATAATTTGACCCCCCTAAGTTATTGGACTTAATTAAGCTCCTAATTTTTTAAATTATGCATTCCAAAGCCTAATTTTTACCATTTTCGAAGGATTACAAGCATTTAATAATTACATCTAATTATTATTTTTCTCCCAACTAAGTGTGCCTTGGAAATTTGGGTCAAGACACATTTTCCCATGGGTGAATGGGTCCCCCTTCTTAGCAAATACCCAATTTAAATATGTTGTTGGCAGCATTTTAAAATCCGAAATTCAAATATAAAGTGTCATCTTTTGGAATCTAATTTTTGGGTAATTAATATAATTGCATATATAAATACCTAGTTTTTTTATCATTTGAAATCTAACAAGAAATAACATGAAATCTATTGGAAAAATTATGATCAAGAGCACTACTAAGCAAGTCAAGAGCAGCATATTTTAGAGCTTTATTGTAGTAATCTAAGATCCTTACATCACGTCAAATTCTATGTGAGTTTATGTGTGCTCATGTTCATTGTTTTGTGAAATCTAACCCTTGTTGTAGGTTTCTAAAGAATTCAAGAATTCAAGCAAAGAAATATCCAAATCTTTGAGGTGATGTGTATGACTTAAATCCTTCAACGAATCTATTGAAGGGTGGTGAGTTGTAGCACTTTGTGATTTCATCATTCCTTCTTTTTGCATAAGAGTGAATTTGCACCCCATGTGCAAATCCTCTTTTTGTCTTTACCCACCTTAGAAAACCAAGTTCAGAGGCTTAATTCCAACTAAGCCCGCTACTTGCATCCCACTTGGTGCCTATTTTGAGTGTCAGTGGAGGAATTTCTGTCAGGGATGCCCGCACGATGCGCAGATGGCCATGTGGCATGCTTACGTCCCTAGTAGATTCCTTCAGCTAAACCTGTAAAGCCATTACGCTTCTCATTGGAGGTAAAGTTGTAACACCCCCTTTGGGCGACCAACCTGAATATGGTCATTTTCTCCATACCTTCTTCAAATTGATTCTTCCAACTTGCATCCATTTTTGCACCATCACATTCACTTTCAACCTCTCAAGCATTCACTTTCACTCACTTCAAGCATTCAAGCATTCCATTGCAACCAAAGCAAAACTCCATCACTTTGGTAGAGAAATTTTGGGACCACACCATTGTAGCAAAGGCTTGAGTACTCTCATTTTCTCCCCCAAGCAGCCTTGAGTGCTCTTGGTGGAGGTGATAAAATTCCCTCTCCTCTCCTCTATCACTTGGTTGAGTAGCATAACATTGTTTTGTAGTGCTTCTTTTCTCTTTACTAATTTATTTTCCTTTATCTTGTTTCCTTGGCTATTCGTGGAGGTGGAAATAGCTAAATGGGGGTTTGATTGAGGTAGGCCCCTATACAGGCACCCAACATTTTCCCTTTCTTGTTGTGTGTAGGAGTATGTGCTCTTCAAGGGGTCAGTTGGCGAATGAATTTCTCATTGAGATCCTCCTTATTATCTTTACTCTTGCATATTTGCTTTATAATATTGGAGAGTATTTTATTTATTTAATCACATCATTTTGGCCCTTTAGTTAGTTTATTGGTTCATTAGCTAGTTTTGTTGTTTTGACCTCGTCCTCACTGTTGTCTAGCCATACGGACGACATCACACTTTTGAGACGCCAGCATGTGGCATTGACATCCAAAGACCGCGCTTTTGTCCTCAGACACAGAGCTTTCTAAGGAGTAGTACTAGATGTAGAAATCGGCTCGCCTAGCCTCTTACTATGTTTCGAGTATGTAGAATAAATGAGAGGCCTCGTGGTCCTCATTATTCTTGCCTCGCATTTCCTTGCAATACACTTAGTTGAGGTAAGTTAGGGCAACCTCTCACGTCTTGGCCCTCTATGACCTATGGTCTTGCACGCAGTGGTTCCCCTCTCTTACATTTTTATTGAACCTGATGTGAACCATTTTGGTTTCATCTTTGCAATCCTGATAGTTCCTTTCCTCATACTCTAGGAGTGTTGTAGGTGTGAGTTTTGTAAGGTTGTCACCTTACAACCCAACCTGTGACCCCTAGTTGGTGTAGTTGGAAGGTTCCAAAGGTATTACATGATGAAACCTTAATTGGGTCACCATCTTATCCATCAACCTTTAGGGACTTTGTGAAAGCATTTTCTAGTGTGCGTAATGGCTTCCTTCTTGCACCAACCCATCCCCTCTGCGCAGCCTATTGATAGTGGTACTAGTATAACTTTCACTTCACAGGACCTATCGATGGGCCTTAACAGGGAACTGCCTCCTCTTTACATTCCTACATGAATCAATAGAAACATTGTAGCTGGTGTTCTCATTGACCCTACATCACAAGTGAATATAATAATAAAGGAGATTGTGTTAATAAACTTCTTACACAAGGATGGGTACGATGCTCCTGTGAGCACCATCTGCACACATGACGAACTTTTCGTACTCCCTTTGGGTAGTATTATCCTGTCGGTCTTAGTTGTACCTAAGTCCGTGAAACTCTTGTTTGATATCATCCCTAGGTCTGAACTCTTTAGGGTAAAATTGGGTATCCCTTGGTTGGTGGATATGAATGTGGTACCCTTTGTCGTGCATAAATATCTAAAATTTATCCACGAAGGCTTCGTGCATGTAATCCACAACACCGACTATAGACCACCAGTTACACATGGCAACTACTCCTTAGACCACTCCTGGCGTGCACCCATTGGTCCTCTTCCACCTAGAACTAACCTTCTGCACTAAACATATCAAAATTATAAGAAGGGGCACCTAAGGCCGAAAGTGAGATATCCCCCCTCATCTTATGTTGTTTCACATAAGGCCTGCTTAAAGGTTGACAGTAATGTCGCTAAGGCGCAAAAGAAGGAAGAAGAGAAGTAGTCTCATGATCCTCCTTCTTCCTCTTCCAATAATTAGTCTAGCGCTTCATCTCGCTCTGTTGAGGTACCATCAAGTTTTGCTCCTCACCTACAAGAGAATCCTATGGTGCCCACTTGGTGAAAGCCTAAGCGCCCTGCTTTTGAACTTCCTATTTTTCTGACAAAACCTAGACCCATTCAGTATGACAAGAAGAAGGTTTCCTGAGGAGAGTCCTTATTGTCTCGACCTCCACAGCCTCCTACTACTCCTTCTCCTAAGGCGGTGAGTGGAAAGAGGCCCGTTGTTGAGGCTCTTAAGTCAACTCCTCTTGTCACTCCTCAACCTATTCCTCCTACTCCCATGTAGGAATCTATCCCTCCATCAGAAATAGCCATGGTGGATGATCCCATGGTTGAGGAGGAACCCTCTATCACTTCGCAAATTCTGACATATAACTCCAAGACCCATAGAAATAGCCTTACGAATGAATGCAAACACCGGTGAAAGGCCCTCTTGGCTAAGCAGGTCGCCTCACAAAGAAAGAAGGAAGAAGCAACTGCCCCAGTTTTAGGGCCTCCTTCAGCATCTTCTTCCTCCCTTCCTTTTGCTTCCCTCCAGTCTGGTCCTATACTTCTCTCAGCTTCCATTGTGAGTACCAATGCACCTAACCCTAAAGGGGTACAGGTGTTCATTTCTCCTTTGGTGGAGCCGCCTTTACTGATGTTCGTTCTTGATATCCAGCCTTTCTCAAAGCTCATGGACATGGTTAATACCTCGGTCATGTCTATTGTGGTTCTTTCCTCTTCCTCCTCTGCACCTCTAGCCTTGTTCGTGGGCAGTTCATCTCCTTCGATGAAATAGGAAATAGAGGGTAGTCCTTCCAGCAATGAAGGACATAAGAAAATTATGCCTCACTTGCAAGGTGGCCCTGTGTTGACTTACTTTGTCTTAGTGATGAAACCATTCCCAACTTCCCTTAAGTTCGTCACCACTCCTAATTCATTTGGCTAGCCTAGCAGTGAACCTTGGGCACAACCCATCCTGTCCACTAAGGCTAGACATGGCACCCATGTGGGGTGCATGTTTAATTCCATAGATGAGGTTTTGGCCTTGTCGGCAATCTTCACTAATTCGCTAACCTTGACTCCACAAGAGCTTGGTGGAGAGGACCTCGAGGGGCCCTCTTCCTTGGCCCTTGTTGTAGGAGGACCGGATGCTCCTCCTCTTAACATCCTGCCATTACAGGCTCATCCTCCTTCCCCTTATGAGGACTTATATTGGGAAGTGGATGACCTCTTGGCTGATCAATGTTAGGAGGAGACCCTTTTCTTGATCTTGTGTGTGTGTTCTTTGTGATGTGTTCCCCCGTGCTCGTGCTATGTGTGCCTAGATGACCCTCGTCACCCTTGTTGGTGCTTAGATACAAGCATGATTTTTGTGTCATAAACCTTCTTCTATTTGTGTCATCATTCTTCCATGTTTGTGCTTGAATTTTGGTAAATTAGGGACGATGCAAAGCATTGGGAGCATTTAGGATTCCTTCCATGTTGACCCATTTTTTTATTTTTACTTTGTTTTATGTGCATTCTTCCTGATCTGGTTGGGTATTAATGATCTTTCACCTTGCACCATGGTTACCTGTTATTATGAGCTCGAACATATCTAACCCCACTAAACCAGATCCCCTTATGCCCTTTGTTTATATTTTTCTCTTTCTTTTTTTTTCTCTTTCTTTTTCTCTTCTTTGCTTGAGTTGTCCCTTTCATGTGTGACAATACCCTCTCTTTAACATTCAATTTTCAGAAAGTGCATTCATTACTAATGAATCTTTTCTCGAAAATCTCCACAAACTTTTCTTTGGAATCACATTCTCAACTTGGAACCCTAGCAGGATGTGTTTCCTTCATCATGGGTTCATAAAGAGAGGACTTGAAGACCTTCCTCATGCATGGGGGCTTATTCTTCCTTTCGAATTCCATGATGAAGTGAACATCTTTTGAAAGGATTCCTTGATGATGGATCGCTTTGGGAAGAGAAGAATATCTGCTTTTGAACTGTGTTTCCCTTGAGTGGACCCCCCTTCTTCTTCACAATGGGTTCCTCAGGACCCTTCTTTGAAAGTATTTACCTCAAATGGATTTCTTCACATCTAGTCTAGGGGTAGCCTGACTAGACTTATTCCATTCCCCTCTTCGCGTATAGCTCATGGGAAACTCGACTAGACCTATTTTATATCTTCGCACGTCTATCTTGGGGGAAGCCTGACTAGACCTTACCTTTCAAACAACGTGTCCCTTGAGTGGACCCCTCTCCTTTTGAAGGTTTTTCAAGGGACCCCTTTGAAAGACTTCAAAATCATCGACGGTCTACACGATTGTCCGTTTATTTGCCTACTTGGCCACTTCTTAACTTTGCAGAGTCCGCTTCCTTGGGTGTTCTTCATGCTTAAGTTCGTGGAGAATACCTTCCCTATAGGACTAAGAGCCTATGGGGTGCTTCTTTGGGTGTTCTTCATACTTGAGCTCATGGAGAATACCTTTTGTATGGGACTAAGAGCTTGTAGGGTGCTTCCTTTGGGTCTCCCCCATGCTAGAGTTTTTGGGGGACACCTTCCTTGCAAGATCGAGCACCTATAAGGTTCTTACTTCATGGGGCTTCCTTCATGTGAGAGATCTTGGGGGTTGCCTCCTTGCAGGTCCACGGGCCTATAAGACGCTTTTTTTTCCCAACTTCATAGTTCCGAGTAGCTATGGAGTCCTTTGTTTTTCTTGCACCTTAAGGTACACTAGACTAAGTACTGCTTCCTTGACAATTTAGGTATACATTTCTAACCCTACACTCTTTCTTGATCTACTTTACTGAGCACTCATCAGTGTTCGTGCTCGCTAAATTGGGGGAAAAATGTATAAGAGTGAATTTTCACCCCATGTGTAAATCCTCTTTTTTCCTTTACCCACCTTAGAAAACCAAGTTCAGAGGCTTAATTCAACCTAAGCTCGTTGTTTGCATCCCACTTGGTGCCTATTTTGAGCATCAATGGAGGAATTTCTATCAGGGATGCCTGTGCGGTGCTCAGACATCCGCACGGTGCACTTACATCCCTAGTAGATTCCTACGGTTAAACCTGTAGAAGCGTTACACATCTCATTGGAGGTAAAGTTGTAACACCCCCTTTGGCCGACCGACCTGAATATGGTTATTTTCTCCATACCTTCTTCAAATTGATTCTTCCAACTTGCATTCCAACTCCTCACAACTCTTCACCACATCAAGCATCCATTCTTGCACTATCACATTCACTTTCAACCTCTCAAGCATTCACTTTCACTCACTTCAAGCATTCAAGCATTCTATTGTAGCCAAAGCAACACTCCATCACTTCAGTAGAGAAATTTTGGGACCACACCATTGCAGCAAAGGCTCGAGTACTCTAATTTTCTCCCCCAAGAATCCTTGAGTGCTCTTGGTGGAGATGGTAAGCTTCCCTCTCCTCTCCTCTCCTCTATCACTTGGTTGAGCAGCATAACACTCTTTTGTAGTGCTTCTTTGCTCTTTACTACTTCATTTTCCTTTATCTCATTTCCTTGGCTATTTGTGGAGGTGGAAACACTTAAACAAGGGTCTAACTGAGGCAGGCCCCTATACAACCACCCAACATTTTCCCTTTCTTGTTGTGTGTAGGAGTACGTGCTCTTCAAGGGGTCAGCTGGCAAACAAATTGCTTGGTGAGATTCTCCTTATTCTCTTTACTCTTGCATATTTGCTTTATAATATTGGAAAGTATTTTATTTATTTAATCACATCATTCTGGCCCTTTAGTTATTCCATTGGGCCATTAGCTAGTTTTGTTGGTTTGATCTCGTCCTCATTGTTGTCTGGTCGTATGGATGACAGCACGCTAGGCTGACATTTAGAGATTGTGCTTATGTCCTCGGATAGAGATCTTTATGAGATGTAGTGTTAGACCTAGAAACTGGCTTGCCTAGCCTCTTACTATGTTTCGGGTCTGTAGAATAACTGAGAGGCCTCATAGTCCTTGTTATTCTCACCTCGCATTCCCTTGGAATACACTTAGCTAAGGTAAGTTAGGTCAGCCTCTCGCGTCTTGGCCCTCTGTGACCTGGGGTCTCATACGGAGTGGTCCCCCTCTCTTACAGTTCCTATTATCATTTATCCATTGACATTTTCTATTGTAGAAAGTGGAAATACTTACTTGGGGTTTGACTTAGGCGAGCCCCTAAATGGCCCAACATTTTCTCCCTCTTTAAATGTGTGGGTTATAGGTTTGAAGAGGACCAAGGAAAGATTGGAGGAAATTCCTCCATTGTTGCATTCAAATCCCTAAAAAAATTCAAGCTACATAAACTCAATTACAAAATTCACTGACAGCATTCCAACAATTATGCAACTCGGAATCAAAAGCTTAGATTCAACAACGGCATTAGAGGACCCCCCATTAAAGATCCATTTTCCCAAGGGTGACTGAGCCCCTTTGCACATGTCAGATCTCCTACTTTTGGTGATAGGTACATATCATCTGACAGCTCCCTTGAATCCACCTACAATTTACAGTTTCAGTTTGTGCATCTTTAAAATATTGCATTTTTCATATTAGGGTGTACAGTTCAATTAGGTCAATCATTCCAAATCATTTCCAATTCATTTCTAAAACTCAAAAGGATCAGATCTAGCTCGGATTGGCTCACCTTTGAGGTTGAAATTCAATCTTTACACCTTGTAGATTTGCATCCTAATGAAACTTTTAGAAAAGTGGAATTTATATTAGGTTCTTTGCATTTAGAACTGTATAGAAGAAAATTTGCACCCCTCTTGTAAATTTCCCTTTTGCATCCCCTAATTTAGAAAAATCAAACCCGACTAGATAAATCCACATCACTCACCTACCTCCCATCCACCTGGTGCCTATCTTTTATGTCGGTGGGGGAATTTTTGTCACAGACACGAGTGCGGCGTATAGACATCTATGCGGTGCGCTATCATCCCTAACAAATTCCTACCTTTGGAGTTTGCAGGGATGTTACACTCATTGGGGATGAAATATAATGCCTCTATGTCGACCATCAAACCTGAAAATGGCTCTTTCCCTCTCATTTTGATCTTCAAATGCATCCATTTCACATTAATTCCATCTTCTACAATCTCTTGAGCAATTCACTTCATCTCTTTTTTCAATTTGGATTCCATTCTACATCATCATGATCTTTTGAGCAATACAATTCATCTTCTTCACATCCTGCTTCACTTTTGCCACCATTGGAGTTGCAACTTGGTGTCCTGAGGGACTGCTTCTTCATTTTTGTGGTAGTGTATACTTTACCAAGATTGCATCCTCTTCTACATGCTTGCAGGAACCTCGATTGAGAAGGTGATATTGCTTGTTGATTTACGTAGCATAGTGCTTTTGTGATTGTTCGATACTCTTTTCTATTGTTCTCTTTATCAAAATTTCTATCTTGTGGCTTTCCTGGCTATCCATGGAGGTGGAAACACAAATGCAGGGGTTTGACTGAGGCAAACCCCTATACAACCCTAACATTTTTCCTCTCTTGGCTTCGTGTAGGTGCATGTGTGTGTGGAGCTCACTAGAAAACTAGATTTTCAGTGAGTTGGTCTTTGTCGCCTTTATTTTCATCTACCTTCTTTATCATATTCATAGTTATTTCTCATACTTAATTATTCTATTCATTTCATTAAACTTTATTAGATAAACCATAAGTAGGTTTCTTGATATTTTGTACTATACTTTATATCTTCTGGTCGTACACACACTAGTGCACCAGAGATATGCCAGCATGTCACACTGTCATCCTAGATCTATGATATCATCCTTGGGCAGAGAGTTGTCTGAGCTACGATTCAGATTCTAGAAACTAGATCATTTAGCCCCATTCAAATATTTGGATCACTAGAGTGACAAAAGCACTTGAGAGTTCTCTTCATTCTCTATCATTGACCTAAAACACCCTCTTAGCTTGAGGTAAGCTAGGGCAGCCTTCTACTCTTGGCTCTCCATCACCTAGAGCCTTGGTGTGGTTGGTCCCCCTACCTTACATTTTGGTGAACACAACATGAACAACATCTATCCATTTGTTGGTGCTAAAAAAATTTCCTTGCACTCGAAAACTATGGTAAATTTGGGTGTTGTGAGGTTTTATGAGCATCACAACCAAGTCCATGACTTCCAGGTATGTTGTTAGAAGAAGTGTGTGACACCTACCAATGGAAAAGGCGAAGGTCACTTCCAATTTTACCACTGGTTTTTCCACTAATCTGGCTATTGACTTTACTATTGGTTTTCCTACAGGTTTTACTAACGAGATGGGTTTCATAGATGAGACCACTTGTGCTCCTACCCCTCCAGCATCCCCTATGGCTTCATCTGCGAACAAGGATAATGTTGTACATATCCCTACAGAAAACCTTTTGGCATTAGATAATAGATTGGTAGACCTTGTGAATCATTTGGAGAAAGCATATAACATGGTGAGAGCCACTAGACTTGCCAGCGAGGTGAGATATCTATTAGGAAAGTATCAGATAGGAAAAGAGTTCTTATGTGGCCTTATCGATCTAAATGAAGCCTATATCCCCTCGTACAGGACTAGATCGAGCACTACCCAAGGAGAGGTGCTTGATGCCTATGAAATAAAAATAGGCATTTTGATGCCTACCATGTCTATATGCATTTCCAAAATAGGCCCCTTAATCAGTGTTTTCTCTGCCTCTCAAAATCCTAACACTATCAAGGTGAGTAGGATACCCCTTGGTGTCAGTTTCACCCCTCCTACTGCCCTTAGTGGTTGGGGCTTTGGTGGGATGAGTGGTGGTGGCTTTGGTAGTGGTGGCGGCACTGGCAATGGTGGTTCAAGCAGTATTGGTGGTGACTCCGATGAGGGTCACATCGATGGTTCTGGTGGTGGCTCCAGTGGTAGTCACAGCGGCGATTCCAGAGGTGGTTCTAGTGGTGGCAGTTCTGGGGGAGGATCCACTGGGCCTTTTTCATCTTCTAACCCTATCCTAAATGCTCTCCTATAGAACATGGGTCAAATGCAAAACTAGTTGGTAAGCCTTTCTCAAGCCTCCACCCAACATATTTTCCAACCCTTTTTCTGACACAGCCCACTATCGGTGGCAATTTTCAATACCCGTTTCCCTCAGGAAATGGAAATTGCTAAGTTCAAAAAGTATGGTGGTAAAGGGGATCCACAGACACATGTGTCAACTTTCAACGCCATGTGTACGGATTTATTTCATCATGATGCTCTAATGGAAAAATCCCTCAAGGACACAACACTCAAGTGGTATTGTTCCTTGCCATATAATTCTATATTCTCATTTGATCAACTTGTGAATCAGTTTCTCCATCGATTCCAGGCAAACATCAGCCCGAAGATGACCTTCTCAGATCTTGTCCAATATAAGTAGGGAGAGAACGAGAAGATAACTAACTTTATAGTGTGATATAAAGCACTCTTTTCACAAATTTCATACTTGCTTCCTGACTCAGACATGCAAAACGTATTCATAAGCAACCTGTAGTGAGCTTGGTAGGAGAAATTTTACTTAATGAAGTGTACCCTTCTTTTGCACATTTATGTGCCACGTTTTCAGAGCATCAGTGAATAGTGGTTTAGTTTGGGGGATCTTCCTTGCACTCCTATTCTAAAGGAAAATCTATTATATCCATCTCAAGAAAAGGAAAATTTGTTGCAAATGTAGTCATCGTGAATAATGATCATGGTCTCAGACACAACAGAAAATTTACAAATTTTGTTGAATCTTATACTTCCATTCTACAGAAGTTGTTGAAGGATAAGATCATAACTTTGGAAAATCCCCGACCTTGAAGAAGCCTTATCCTGATTGGTATGATGAGAATGATTTTTTTTAGTACCATCATGTTAACGGGCATGATACCAAGCATTGCATGTGCCTACATCACAAGATACAGGATCACATTGAGGATGGTACCATTTGTCTCGATGGGAAGAAGCAGAACACAAATAAGTTGGTAGCGAAGGCTAATAGTGAGTTTTACATTTACACAGACCTGTTTTTGTCTCATTCTATGAACTTGATTACTGACCCCTCCAATGCTTCTCCTCAACCCTCAATGTATGTTAATATTGTTTCAGTTACTCCTGCAACTAGTTTGCTAGACATGACTTTCACCTCACAAGACTTTCCTTTGAATAACAAGCCCTCTCCTCTATACATTTTTTCTCGCCTCAATTGAAACATTGTGATAGGAGTCCTATTTGACCCCGCAAGCCAAGAAAATGTTATTACGGAGGAGACATTATGGATAAATTCATTACAGGGGGAAGAATATGAGAAAATTAAATCTATCATACGTACACATGATGGTATTTCTCTTAAACCATATGGCTCTATAGCTCTTTCTATCCTTTCTAGAATCTGATCTATTTAGAATGAAGTTGGGAATTATGTGGCTAGCTTCTATGAACAGGATCACTTCCATGAAGCTATCGTGCATGACACTAGATATTATCCATTGATATGTCATGGGGGTTATTCTTTGGATCACATTTGGTCTGCCTCATTCAGTTCACTCCCTCCTAGAACGGACCTACTTTACTGAAACTACATGAAGTACAAAATCGAGGGCAAAGGGCAGTTGAAAGTGACCCCTCTAGTAGCACAGCAGTAAGCCGCCTCCTCCTCTCATAAGGGAAAGGAGAATCCTGCCCGTCCTTAGGGCACCTCTTCTGCCCCCTTCCTAAAGAGGAGCTTTGGGTTACTACTCCTAGCTTTTGCATAAGAAGTTTGATGGTACTGGCTTGGTGTAAAGCTAAGATTCAGGTATTTGACCTTCCTACCTTACCCACGATCCCTCAGCCTAGCATGTATGGTAATGGGAAGGGTCCTTGTAGGGAGTCCTCTATGTCTAGACCTCTGTGGCCTCCTATCACTTCTGCTCCTAAGGAAGCGAATAGGAAGAGGCCTATCATTGAGGCATTGGAGCCCGCTCCCCCCGCTATTATTTCATCCTCTTCTCGATCTCTTCCTCCTGCTCTCGTACAGGAGTCTCTCCCTTTTTCCAAAACTGACTGTGGTGGACACTTTGATGGCCGAGCAGGAGCCTTCTATTCCATCTCAGCTCTCGGTCTCTAGTTCTTGGAGTCACAGGAACCGCCTTGCATGCAAGCGCAAGCATTGGTGAAAGGATCTAGTCACTGAGTAAGACACTCTGCAAAGGAAGGAAGAGGATTCAACAGCTCCTGTTTTAGGATCTATTGTTGTGTCCTCCTCTCATGTCCCCTCTGCTTCAATTCCATTAAATTTAGTTAGAACTGCTTCTGGCTCCTGTTATGTGAGCGTAAACGCCCCTAACCCTAAGCGGGTGTAGGTGTTTATTGCTCCTTTGGTTGAGTTGTCTCCTTTGATATCCCTTTCAAACATCCCACCATTCTCAAGGCTTGTGGACATACTGAACACCTTAGTGGTGTCCATCACAGTATTCTCCTCCTCCTTCAAGCCTTCTGCCTCATCTGTAGGGATCTCACATCCTCCAACATAAAGGAACATGGGGGATGACCCCGTTAGTAATGGGGGTCGAAAGAGGATTCCACCCTCTTCAAAGGGTAGTTCTGCAATAGCATGTGTCATCCTTGTGATAGAGGAAGCACCAGTGTCCTCAGAGTTTATCACTGCTCCCAAGTCCCTTGGTGATCCTAGTAGTGAATCTCAGGCATTGTCTCCCTCACCTGTTGAGTTAACACGTGGTACTCCTGTGAAATACATGTTTAATTCCTTGGATGAGGTCTCGGTCCTTTCAGCAATATTTGCAAAGTTGTTGAACTTCACCCCATAGGAACTCAATGGAGGAGACCCTAAAGAGTCTCCTTCCTTGGCTCTTATTGTAGGGAGGTTAGAGGGTTCCCCCTTGATATTCTGCCCTTGCAAGCTCATTTTCCTTCCCCAGATAATGATCTAGATTGGGAGTTTTTTGACCTCTTGGTTGATGAGTGTTAGGGGGCGCCTCTTCTTTATCTATAGTGTAGATTGTGTGTGTGTTTGTGTTCCCCCATGCTTGCATTGTGTGTCTATGGATGACCCTTGTCAACCTTGTAGGTGTTTGGATACAGGAGTGATTGTGTGTGTGTTTGTGTTCCCCCATGCTTGCATTGTGTGTCTATGGATGACCCTTGTCAACCTTGTAGGTGTTTGGATACAGGAGTGATTGTGTGTCGTAAAACTTCCTCTTTTATGTGTATTAATTTTTGATAATTAGGGATGATGCAAAGTGTTAGGGGCATTTAGGCTTCCCTTCCATGTTGACCCAATTTTTTATTTTTTTATTTGTCTTCTCGTGCATTCTTCATATGGACTGATATAGTAGGGGGTTGATAGTTTAGTAATGTACTATTATTATACTTATATATATTTGTGAGCAAATCTAACCTTGAAATATCAAACCGCCCATGTGTCCCTCATTCGTGATGTTATTATTTCCTTTTATTTTTATCTTTCTCTCTTCTTTTCTTGATTCGTGATGTTTTGGTGCTCATGTGTTGTCCCTTGCGTGTGTGACAACATTACCAGGTTACATCCCACTATTTTCTATGGGCCACAACATCACTTTTCCATTCTAGATTTTCTATCCTTAGGATGTCACGTGCCTCTTCGTTTAGCATGCACCATCCTAAGGGGGGGCTATCATGTCACTTCAAATTTTAGAAAATGCATTTGGTGGCCAATGAATCTTTTCTCGAAAATCATTTCAAAACATTTTTCAAAAATCTCATTCTCAACTAGAACCCCTAGTGGAATGTGTTTCCTTTGTCATGGGTTCACAAAGAAAGAAATTGAAAAAAATTATTTTGAGGGAGAAACTTTTCCTGTGGGAGAAGCCTCGACCTTCCACTCATGAGGGGAAATTTTCTTCCTTTTGAATTCCATGATGAAGTGAACATCTTTCAAAAGTATTCCTTGATGATGAATTGATTTGTCAAAAATTATCTTGCACTTTCAAACAGTGTGTCCCTTGAGTGGACCCCTTTTATTTTAAAGGGTTCCCAAGGGACCCCTTTGAAAGCTCTTCCTTCAATTTTTGAATGTCTGAGTGACTGTCTACTTATTTTTTTGTGGTTGCTTTTTGTTTTCTAGCATGTTTTATCTGTGGATTAACATGTTGCTTTGCAGACCTGCACCTATGAAGTTTCTTTCTAGTCTGACTCTACAGAGTCCCCTACATTGAGCTTCCTTCAGGAGAGAGTACCTTGGAGTACCTTATTTGTAGGTCTGAGGGCCTATGAAGCACTTGCATCTTGTGAGATTTATCCATCATTGGTTTGCAGGCCTTCGGTGTACCTTGTGCAACTCTGTAGTTCTAAGGATCTATGGAGTCCTTTGTTTGAACCTCCTCAAGAGAGAGTACTTGTGGAGTCCTTTTCCTACCCTACACTTTCAAGTTCACCAAATTGTGGTTTGCTTCCTCGATGGTTCAAGTATACATTTCTAAACCCTTTGATCTACTTTACCAAACATTCATGGACACTCATGCTCGCTAAAGTGGGGAAAAAATGTATAGGAGCAAATTTTCACTCCTCTTGTAAATTCCCCTTTTACATCCCCTACTTTAGAAAAATAAAACCCGACTAGATAATCCACATCACTCACCTGCATCCCATCCCCTTGGTGCTTGTCTTTTGTGTCAGTGGGGGAATTTTTATTGGGGAAGCGAATGCGATGCGTGAATGTCTACACAACACACTATCATCCCTCGCAGATTCCTCCCTCTTGAGTCTACAGGGATGGTACACTCCTCATTGGGGATGAAATGTAATGCCTCTATGTCGACCAACCGACCTGAAAATGGCTCTTTCCCTCCCATTTTGATCTTCAAATGCATCCATTTCACATTCATTCCATCTTCTACAATATCTTAAGCAATTCACTTCATCTCTTTTTGCAATTTGGATTCCATTCTACATCGGCTTGATCTTTTAAGCAATACAATCCATCTTCTTCACATCTTGCTGCACTTTTTCCACCATTAGAGTTGTAACTCAGAGTCCCGAGGGACTGCTTCTTCATTGTTGTGGCATCGTAGACTTTACCAAGCTTGCATCCTCTTCTACGTGCTTGAGGGAACCTCGATTGAGAAGGTAATATTGCTTGTCGATTTGCATAGCATTGTGCTTTTGTGATTGTTCGATACTCTTTTCTATTCTTCTCTTTATCACACTTTATATCTCATGGCTTTCCTGGCTATCTGTGGAGGTGGAAACACCAAAGCGGGGGTTTGACTTAGGCAAACCGCTATACAGCCCTAACATTTTTCCTCTCTTGGGTGTGTGTAGGTGCACGTGTGCATGGAGCTCACTAGCAAACTAGATTTTCAGTGAGTTGGTCTTCGTCACCTTTGTTTTCATCTACCTTCTTTACTATATTCATAGTTATTTCTCATGCTTTATTATTCTATTCATTTTGTTAAACTTCATTAGCTAAACCGTAAGTAGGTTTCCTGATATTTCGTACTATACTTTTCACCTTCTTGTCATACAGATGCCAGTGTAGTAGAGAGACACCAGCATGCCACGTTGTCGTCCCATATTTGTGTTGTTGTCCTCAGGTAGAGAGTTGTCTGACGTATGGTTCAGATTCCAGAAATCGGCTCATTTAGCCCCATTCAAGTATTCAGATCAGTAGAGTGACAGAAGCACTTGAGAGTGCTCTTCATTCTCTATCCTTGACCTAAAACACCTGCTTAGCTTTAGGTAAGCTAGGGAAGCCTTCCACTCTCAGATCTCCATGACTTGGAGCCTTGGTGTGGTTGGTCCCCCTACCTTACAATAACATCATCCCCCAATTCTCCATTTTTTTATGTTTCAAACTCATGAACATGTCCTTTGAAAAAGAAAAGATCCAATGTAAACTTTCAAGAAGCACACTAAAATAGAGGCATTATTACCAAATTTTGACATCATACAGATTCCAAAATCTCACCTATATGATATTCATTATTCAACTATTGAACTATGTATCATCCTCCATCTTATTTAATTTCTAAAACTCATTATCCAAATCACTATTTCCTATTATATTTAATTTATCTTTAAAATATTCCTGATTAATCTAAATAGACCCCAAGGAAACTTTTCACGTGCAGATCTCTAACTTAAACTATAAGCTAGATTTATTATATTAAACACAAATAAACACATGGATTTATTATATTAAACGCAAATAAACACATGGTAAGAAAATTTTGGTGGGAAATATTTATATAGCCATTAGAATCACGCCTATTGAAACTTGTGATGGGAGGATTAGATCTCCCAAATATTCAACAAGCAAGATGGTACCATGATGCTGGATTTCCTTGAGTAGGATGCTTTGGAAGATGGAGAAACAGCCTGAATTTGATGGTTGCCCCTCCCTGTCAAGCAACTTTTGTGATGTGAACCCCTTAGTGGTAATGTTATGGTTTGTATGCCCTAAGGCATGATCTTTTACTCCTCAACTAGTCCTCTCATGGTGGTGATATCATTTGTGATGTTCCCTAAGGTGTGACCTTCATGTATTAAGCAAAATCCCTTTGATTATTACCTTTTTTGGTGATGTTATTCATCACCCATGATGTTAAACCTTTTTTTTTGTTTCATGGAACCTAGCATAATATAGCTTGCTATCCATGTACAAACCCTTTTTATTTCTTGGAACCTAGCATAATACAGCTTGCTAGCCATGTGAAAACCTTTTTATCTCATTGAACCTGGCATAATACAACTTGCTAGCCATGTGTATGTAGTTCATTTTTATTCAATTTTTTCATAGGGGCTAAACCTAGTGTAGTGTTGGCATAGCATCTTGTGGCATCTTGTCAAGGTTATCAAGGAGTATAACTCTTGGTATGGTTCTTATGAGAACACCTTGTAGACCTAGTATGTGTTTCTCATTTTTCCACCTTGTAATGGGAACTCCTTGTAGACCTAGTGTGTGTGTCTCTCATTTTACCTTTCCTTGGGGGCTCGCCCAATGATTATTGGACTTCACTAGCTCGTGTGTCTCTAGGTTTATGATTCACCTAGAAAATATCAAAATTTGCTATTGTGCGAGTCATGAATGCCTTTAACATGGCCACCTAGCATAATACAACTTGTTTTCCAATGGAGCCATGTGTTCCATGAGTGATGTGTATGACTTCAGTCCTTGTGGAGCATTTTCTTTATTTGATGGATAATGTTTGGTATAATTTGATATAATTTAAGACTAAGGTATCTTTGCCTTACCAACTTGAATCTTTTAGTACTAATATCGTATATTATTTTGATTCTTTTCACGTGTATTCTTTGTTTTTACATCGTGTTTGTTTTCATTTCATCATCATCTTTATGTTTCATGGTATCATGTGTATCTTCACCGTGTTTGCTTCATGTTTTCTGATGTTTATGTTTGTGTATGTTTTTTTGCTACCTATCATACATATGTGTTCCTTTGTGCTTATGTTTGTTTTCCATGGGATCTTAGATCTTGGGGGCTTAATCATCCCCTTGATTCTTAGTCATCCTATCTCTTCAATATTTGTATATTTGAACCCCTCTTGACATATTTCTCTACTTTAGTGTGAGTCTAAGTGTAAGTTCATATCTCACTAAAGTGGGGGCTAAATGTAGTGTCAAAAATGGTCACCCTTAATAATTTCACATTATATTTTTCCCCCCTAAGTTATTGGCCTTGATTAATCTCCTAATTTTCCAAATAATGCATTCCAAAGCCTAATTTTTACCATTTTCAAAATATTACAAGCATTGAATTAATGCATCCAATTATTATTTTTCTCCCAACTAAGTGTGTCTTGGAAATTTGGGTTGAAACCCATTCGTCCATGGGCGAATGGGTCTCCTTTCTTAGCTAAGACAAAATTTAAATATGTTGTTGGCAACATTTTAAAATCCAAAATTCAAATACCAAGTGTCGACTTTTGGAATCTAATTTTTGGGAAATTAGTATAATTGCATATAAATACCTAGTTATTTTATCATTTGAAATCTAACAAGAAATAACGTGAAATCTATTGGAAAAATTATGATCAAGAGCACTATTAAGCAAGTCAAGAGCAACATATTTTAGAGCTTTATTACAGTAATCCAAGATCCTTACATCATGTCAAATTCTATGTGAGTTTATCTGTGTTCATGTTCATTGTTTTGTGAATTCTAACCCTTGTTGTAGGTATCCAAAGAATTCAAGCATTCAAGCAAAGCAAGATCCAAATCCTTGAGGTGATGTGTATGACTTCAATGCTTCAACGAAGCTATTGAAGGGTGGTGAGTTGCAACACTTTGTGATTTCATTATTCCTTCCTTTCTATTATCATTTATCCATTGACATTTTCCATTGTAGAAAGTGGAAACACTTACCCGGGGTTTAATTGAGGCAAGCCCCTAAATGGCCCAACATTTTCTCCCTCTTTAAATGTGCAGACCTTATCGGTTTGAAGAGGACCAAGGAATTATTGAAGGAAAGATCTCCATTGTTGCATTCAAAGCCCTAAAATTTGTCAAGCTACATAAACTCAATTACAAAATTCACTAACGACATTCTAACAATTCTACAACCAAGAATCAGAAGCTTAGATCCAGCATCAGAGGACCCCCATATCAATTTTAGGACCCCCCATCAAAGCTCCATTCACCCAGGGGCGATTGAGTCCCTCTGCACATGTCAGATCCTACTTTTGGTGATAGGTACATATCATCTGACACTTCCAAGATCCACCTACAATTTACAGTTTTAGTTTGTGCATTTTCAAAATATTGCATTTTTCATATTAGGGCATATAGTTCAATTAGGTCAATCATTCTAAATCTTTTCCAATTCATTTCTAAAACTCAAAAGGATCAAATCCAAGTCGGATTGGCTCACCTTTGAGGTTGAAATTCAATCTTTATACCTTGTGTATTTTCATCCTAATGAAACTTTTAGAAAAGTGGAATTTATATTAGGTTCTTTGCATTTAGAACATCATCCCCCAATTCTGCATTTTTTTATGTTTCAAACTCATGAACATGTCCTTTGAAAAAAGAAAAGATCCAATGTAAACTTTCAAGAAGCACACTAAAATAGAGGCATTATTACCAAATTTTGACATCATACAAATTCCAAAATCTCACCTATATGATCTTCATTCTTCAATTATTAAACTATATATCATCCTCCATCTTATTTAATTTCTAAAACCCATTATCCAAATTACTGTTTCCTATTATATTTAATTTATCTTTAAAATATTCCTGATTAATCTAAATTAACCTCAAGGAAACTTTTCATGTGCATCTCTATCTTTAACTATAAGCTAGATTTATTATATTAAACGCAAATAAATATGGTTAGATTATTTTGGTGGGAAATATTTATATAGCCATTAGAATCACACCTATTGAAACTCATGATGGGAGGATTAGATCTCCCAAATATTCAACAGGCAAGATGGTACCATGATGGCGGATTCCCTTGAGTAGGACACTTTGGAAGATGGAGAAACAGCTTGAATTTGATGGCTTCCCCTCCTTGTCAAGCAATTTTTATATGACAATTATGCATTTGAAGTTGCCCTTAGAAATATTTCTTATTATGAAGAAAATTATATAGAAACTAAACATAAATTAGAATAGTTTTATATAAATTTTGATTATTTATTTGAAATCTTTTTTAAATATGAGTCTTAAAGAAATAAAATTTGTCTCAATATTTATTGATTAGATTGTGTGTACTTCTTTTTTATCAATATTTCAGATCGCATTTTATGATCCATCATTAAGATGAACAAGTAAAAAAAGAAAAATGTTCTCTAAATGTGATAAAAACTTTGACGAAAAATTCACCTACTATAATGCAAAAATATTCAAATTAATGATCCTAAAATTTTGAATGTATTTTATGACAAAAACTAGTAAATACATCCATACGGAAATCAAATTTATCCAAACCAGCAGCATAGTCCGTATCCTGTTAGTTGTCACATGTGAAATACTGAGGAGGAACGTAGTCCTTATCCATCGATTATTGTTACAGAGACTTCACCTTTCTCTAGATTCCACGCTTTCTATGTCTCTTCGCTACACCCAAGTCCACTTGTAAGAGATGTAATACTGTGCCTGAACTGCTTGGAGATTTGGGCTTACTGAAGAAAACAAATCATTTTTTAATCGATCTATCTTTCTCATGTGGTTTTAACATATTGAGTTGGCTGCTAAATATTCTCGGCGTCTACTGAAATCCAGTCAATATTCTTGGCTCGTAAGTAAGGCTGTGTTTCGAGAGAGAAGTATAGTCAAACATATAGAGTCAATATACTTGGGTGGTAAATAAAGCTGTGTTTTGAGAGAGAAGTTTAGTAATGGCATCTACTGATCTGAATAGCGAGTGTAAAGTGGACATCATTGTTGGTGATAAGCCTCGAAATAGGACACGCCTGAGAAAAGTGGGAAAAAATGTGAAATCCAGCATTGGGGCCTCCTTGGGAAAAATATGGAAGCTTGGAAGAGAAGATCCAAGGAAGCTTATACATTCCATGAAATTTGGAGCGGCTCTATCTTTGGTCTCTCTCCTCTATCTCATTGATCCCTTGTTCAAAGGCGTTGGAGATAATGCCATTTGGGCAGTGTTGACAGTCGTGGTCGTCCTTGAATTCACTGCAGGTAATAAACCATTAACTATTTGAAATTCCTACGTTTGGATCATCTCTGGAAGACTCTTTAGGATGAAGCAAACCGATATGGATAATGATTATTTATTTATTATTTCTAATTAGGAGACGATAAGTAAACAGACAAATGAAAGCTTGAGTTGGACTTATTGTTTAAACAGGGGCTACTTTGAGCAAAGGGTTGAACAGAGGTTTAGGCACTCTGGTGGCAGGCTCCTTAGCCACCTGTGTGAGTTACTTATCTAGGCACGCAGGAGAACAAGGCGAGGCTATTGTCATCGGTTTCTCAGTTTTTGTTCTAGGTTAGTAACTTATTTCTGGATGCTTTCTTAAAAATGATTGTTTTTTTCCCTGGACTCTAGTAAGTGCTTATCTTGTTTGTGCAGGCGCAGCTGCTTCTTTTGCTCGGTTCTTCCCTTCAATCAAGAGACGATATGACTATGGAGTTCTGATCTTTGTTCTCACGTTCAATCTTATAACTGTCTCTGGTTATCGGGTGGATAACATATTCCGTATGGCACATGCACGTCTCTCCACCATAGCTATTGGAAGTGGTCTGTGCCTCGTCATCAGTGTGCTTGTTTACCCCATCTGGGCAGGGGAGGATCTTCACAACTTTACTGCTGAGAAATATGAAGACCTGGCTCGATCGCTTGAAGGTAATGAAGATTTGAAAAATAGATTCTATTTCCATTAGCATATTGGATACGGATGAAGTTCAAAAGATGATCACTAAGTATATTACAGAGTGTGATCTAAAGGTTTAATTTAAAAAGATTGAATTATTTTTTTAAATGTCTCACTTTAATTTTCATGGATTGAAATACCCATGTAAACTATTCTTAAAATCATTTCAAATTCAATATTAATTTTCTTAACCCTCAAGTTGCCTTCGACAATATTTTGACAAATAATTTCCTTTTTTGCATTAACATCTCACACTAATATGGTGAAGATGTATGTAAGTTTCTGGTTTAAATTATGTATATTTTTTGTTTGATGTTTTAGATACATTCAGAAATCTATCATATGAATATGAATCTCTGTGTGATGCGAAACTTAGGAAAAAAAACATATACAATTGAAACCAGAAACTTACATAGTCTTCTTCATAAACCGGAAAAACACATACCACCCTAACTATACTCAAAAGAAGAAAAAAATCCCTATTTTCTTTTTCAAATCTTATGTAAGTTATCTCTATATTCAATCATTTCAAACTTAGTACTGTATCTCTTTGAGCCGTCAGGATGCGTTCAGGAATACTTTGATGGACGCGATGATGAGATGGACAGAGATGAAAGCGACAAAACATCAGAAGATGTCATATACGAAGGATACAAATCTGTGTTAGATTCCAAAGCCAAAGACGAGTCTCTGGTACGCCATTTAGGGTTTAATCTCTCTGCAGATTTATATAATCATGCACGTAAAACTAAAATGAGTTCATTGCAGGCGACGTTTGCAAGTTGGGAGCCAAGGCATGGGCAATTTCGGCATAGGTATCCATGGAAGCAGTATGTGAAAATTGGAGCCAATCTTCGGCATTTAGCATATTCTATTGTAGCCTTGCATGGATGCTTACGATCCGAGATTCAGGTATGTATAAGCATAGAAAATCTCTGTAATGGGCTATATTTGCAACTAAAAAATAAGATAATTATTTACGAGCAAGGTGTAAAAATGACATTGAACGCATATAATCCATAAATGAATCTTGATTTCCTGCTGACTGAAGAAACGCATTGAATACGAGATAATGCAGACACCGCATTCTGTTCGTTCGGTGTTAAGGAAGCCATGCCTCAAGGTCAGCGGGGAAGCGGCAAAACTACTGCGAGAACTGTCGTACTCTATCAGACACATGAGAAGAAGCAACTCAGAAACCATGATGGAGCACTTACAGCTTGCATTGAAGGATTTGCAGGGTTCCTTGGATGGCCTGCCAAAACATTTCATGGATCTCCGAAGATTGCATTCTGATAAAATCAGAGGACTTCAAGCCCAAGTCGATGAACAAGTAGAGCCCATCAACTCGCCAAATGAAGAAATTCGGTGTAGTTCCGCGAGTTTGGAAGAGCCCAATACAACAAGGCTCTTCAGAAGAGGGGTGTCATTACGAGATCAACAGCAGGATGAAGGAAAAAGCCTGGCGCGCACACAATCTCATGTTTCCGTTCAAGAAAAAGCGAGGGGGCATAGTATTGAATATGCAGAGGAGCTTCCCCTCGCCACCTTTGCATGGCTTCTGGTGGAAAGTGTAATGAGGATTCAGCATGTTGTAGAAGCGGCTGACGAGCTGGCAAGGCGGGCACACTTCAAAACATGCATCCCTTCTAATGCAAGATCAAGAAAGGTTTCTGCTCCTGAGACTCCCAGAAGCAGAGTATTGGAGAGCCATGTCACTTCTCAAGCTGCAGACTGAACATCTCTTGCAATCGAAGAAGCCTAGCAAGTTGCGGCGCTGGTAAATCATACTAATCACAAGAAAATATATTGAAGAAGAATAAAAATATTACTTTCCATTGAAAGGATTTGACGGTGTGCAAAAGATATGCCAAACGTTTTGAGCACATATCGTAAGAAATGTAAATGATGGTTTTTTTAATGTGTGTTTTGTTCCGTCGCCTATTTCGGAGAAAATGTCGGATGAGAAATCTAAACATGGGAACAAGGTGGACAGCTCGATGCAACTCCCACACGTCGGTGTTTTTAAAAGCTTAATATATTGGGTTGACCTTTGACCATGCATTCACTGTACTTTGGGGTTGTTAATAAAATAGTTAATTTTGATATTAATGTATTTTTTTTAAAGAAATGCATTTTATATATTTCTGGTTTTTATGACTTCCATCTTTTAATATAACATTTTATATGCGTATAGGAATAGTTTATGGACAATTTTGTTTTAGTTCAGTTAACTATATAAATCTTTTAAGATAAATTAATAATTTTCTTACTATTAAGAACAAATAGAATTGAGGAAAATGAATAGATTGAAATTAAATGTTTGGAGTTTAAATAAAATAAATATATATGTTTAATTTTGAGTTAGATGTAGAGTATAATTTTACTAAGTTTCTTTAAGTGATTCTTTATTAGACAAATAAAATGATTTTTATAAATCTTTTTTATATAAAAAAAAATTATGATTGTGGAATCAATTTCATGAGTATATATCTAAATCAAACATTAGAATCTTGTTCCATCATTTAAATATGATTTACATATTAACTTTATTTTTTGGTTTTGTCTTGCCTCAATGTATTCAACATATTATTGTAAGCATCAAAATAAAATTGGCTTACATGACGAGTCTGATGATGACTAAAAATCCTAATAAGTATAAAGTTGTATTAAAAAGATAAATTTATACTAGAATTGATACATGTTTCTAAGGTGAGGTCTCATTTGTCAATTTTATAGACCTTCTAGTTGTCCCTAGTTATTACCCAATTTCTCCTTGTGTTTTCATTGTTTCTCCTTCCAAACTAATTTTATTTTTCTTTGTGCCTTAGCAATTTTTCCATAATATTTTGAGTGTTTTCATCATAGCAAACAAGAGTTCACTAAGGTATTTTAGCCTTTAATGTGTTATTTTCTCAATTTATTGTAGCTTTCTTCCATTCTTTGTAGCATTATAAATTCATTAACCACAAATTTCTAACATTTGTCATGGAAAGTGTCTCATTTCAATAACAAATTTGATGATGTAATGGTCACTACTAGATCTCTTTTAGATGTATTTGATGAAACTTGTGAGTATCACTTCCTTCTACAACAACTCCTCATACCTACTTATGATATCCCAAAATTTGACATGATATATGATATTAGTGGTCTCAACACCCCCTAGTATAGTGACATCTATGCTTATCTCCAAATCCAAACCATTTCTTGAGACTTGTCACCCACTAAACATAAATCCCTTATTCAATGTGTATCTTATTACACCCTCATTGGTGGCATACTCTTCTATAGGGGCTACAAAGGCACTTTTCTTCAATGTCTCAACTTAGATGAGGCTAACCTAGCACTTTCAAAAGTTTATAATAGCATTTTTGTTGCTCATAAGAATAACATGATCTTAGCCAAGAAACTCCTTAACACAAGATATTATTGGCCCACCATGGAATAAAATTCCTTCCAATATATAAACAATGCCTTATTTTCCATAAACTTGGTGATCTCTTTAATACATAATCCCAACCTCTCCATCTTATCACCGCTTTATGGCCCTTCTTTGTACATGGGTCCTTGGTCTCATTGCCAACATTAATCACACCTCCTCTAATGGTCATAAACTCAGTATTACTACTACCAAGTATTTCATAAGTGGATTATTTAGCAATTCCACTCACTTTTACCACCAATTTCTAATTAACCAAGTTTATCCTAAATCATCTCATTTTTCATTTAGGCATTACATCCACCAAATGTTATCATAGACTATAGAATTTTTAAATCAAAAACCATGAAGTGTAATTCTTATGCAATAAATTTTATATCAATCACAAATGGTCCACCCCATATTACCCATAAGGCAATGATCAAGTCAAGGCATCCAATAAAACAATCAAGACAATTGCCAATGATACTGGTCATAATTGGCACCTTCAACCCAATCCTGCCCTTTAGGCCTACCACACTAGCATTCACACTCCCATAGGTAAAACTCCATGTTTCCTTTTCAATTATTCCAAAGTAATCTTGATAATAGATGTCAAGAAACAGGTTCATTACATATCCCTTTGTACAACCTCATCTCAAAATTAAATTATTGAGTGGCATGGTTGAATGAGTTGGAACTCTTTGAGGAACACCATATCACTACTCTCAATCACCTTAAATACTACCAAAAAGGGTCGTGTAATGGCTTTAACAAATTCCTCTGAATTAAAGAGTGTAAGGTCATAGATCTAATCCTTAAGGAAAATTAGAACACGACCCAAGACAAAGAGAAGAAAGGGAAGTTTAATCCAAATCAATTATGTCCCTACGTCATCATCGTTAAATATGGATTATGAGCATACAAGATAGCTACTCTCGAAGGACATAAACTAGATTGTGGCCATAAACATTATCCATATTTTAAGGACTTCTATTCTTAAACTATTAGCACTAATGGTCCAAAAATTAAAAAGTAGAAAAAATAGAAAATCAGCAAAAAATCCATAAAATATAAAAATTGAAAAATAGTACAAATATAAATTCATCCAATGGTGAAAACCAATACTTGTGGCCCCTTGAGAAAGCATTATGATGAAAACCTAACAAGTAGGCACCATGTGTAGAAAGAAACCACTCTAGTCTAGGAGTACACATCACTCCATATTATCTCACTCATTGGATTCCATTAATCCTTCATCCCCTTTACCTTGAATCATTCACTCAAGTTCTATTTACATCATTTATTTTTATCCTTTTTGAACACACCCCAAATTCTACCATACCAAATAATTATTTAAATTAGTATTTAATTAATTATTAACCATAATTCATCATCCCCTAAACTCTCATGATTAATTAAATAATTTATTATTTAATTAATTATTACTTGTTCCCATAATTAATTAAATTTTATCTAGTTTATTACATTTTTTCCTTTCTTCTAAAGGTTATTTCATTTATTTAATCTAACCTTATCCCCCACTCTCAAATTCTTCTAAAATTTATTAATTAATTAGTTAATTTAAAAACCCTTCATAATCTTCATTAACATTTTCTTCAATTGAAAATTCTTTCAAATCTGGGCCAAACTTGTAGTATGTAATTCCCTACCCAAAGCATAAGGTAAAACTTGACCGAACAATTTTTTTCTTGAAACACAACAACCACAACACCAAAGATATGACATCAACATGTCGTACTTGCACAATGATGTGCACATAATTATTGCATGAACATAACGACACAAGGACAACAAGAAAAAGAAGGCCTTGCCATTATATAAGCAAGGTGGAAGTAGCGAAAGACTAACCACTCATGGGATAAATCCATAATGAAGAGCAAGAGATAGAGAAGGAACATCTCCAATACACCGATTGGTTACAACCCACGATCATGTTCTCTCACAACACAACTCTAGAATAAGATAAGGGAATCATCAACCTCCAATTGGACACATCTACTCAACCAACCAAAACAAGGACAAGCCTTCACCAAAGGATTTAAAAATGGGAGATAAAAAATCTCCACTAATTGGAATGACCACAGGTCACTTCCAGATAAATCACATGCTTCCCAAGATGTCTCATCGTAATATGACATCATACAAATAGAAAGATACTATAACACAACCCTCAAGACCTATGAGGTATGTTGAGGACACTAATAATACCAAACAATAAGGCTTACAACCTTCACGGGACTAGGTGCACAATCTCCCTAACCCTAGGTTTGCCAGTTGGGTAACTTTAGAAGAGTGCACACGAAATGATGTAGGAGAACCTATAAGTCCTCAATGAAGACTCTTAGGGAAAGGTTAAAAAAATCAATATACCCCTATGACCATTATGAAAAACTTTAATTTACATGGTTTACCCATCCAAGGTCCTGAAACCGAGAGGAACTAATATGCCCTAAGAGAGAAAAAAATTGACTAGGTTTTTAAAGACCTAGTCGATGAAAATGATTGCCACGAGCAAGTGAAAAGGCACAAAAATTATCCAAAAAAGTGAAATAGGCTTATAAAACCCTTGGATAACCCTATTTAAGAGGATTTACATTTTGGAAAATTTATGGGAATGAGGTCACCCTTGCATAGGCTACCCAACAAGAGATGGGCAATTTTCAGCCTATCATACCTCATAACAATGTTGTCCCAATGTCAACCAAGCCATCTCATTGTTATACCAAGATGCCCTGGTGATGAAAAGGCTACCCCAACACACTTAAAAACATTTTGGAAGAGTTTGGGAACTCCTAAGCTAACTAGGTTGCCCTAGTACAGTACGAGACCACCCAAACTCATTAGGAGAGTTCCTAAATTCATTTTAAACCCAAAATAAATATTCCTAAGTTAATTTTAAACATCCAAGGCATAAATACGTCATGATCATGCTTGACACCAATACTGAGACATGTAATTAATGCTAAAACCCTAAAATTACAAATGATTACAATTTATCTCAAAAGAGAGGTTCATCTACAAATTATGTTACAATTAAATTATAAATACATATGGAGAGGACTCAAATGTCCTTCCAACATAAAATTACATGAAATAGAACTATCTACAAGAAAAATAACAAAGTAAGAAGATATTGGCATTGTTTTTCCCCTCAAACCTCTGAACCCCAACGGTGGTTTCCATAGCACCCTAATATGTGAAACCAACAAGGTTCACTCCCACCATGATATAAGATGTCACAATTCCCAATCACACTCACACAAGACATGTGGCAGAAGGCTTACACACACACCAAACATGATGCATACACATCACACATGTAACCTAAGATCAAACAACACCACATGATGATTCAATACATAACCCATTGGCATGAACACAATGGCATAACCAAGTACTCTCATTGGGAACAATCACCAATAGAGTATGCAAAGGAATCCTCATTGGCCTAATGACTAATGGCATAGCAAGCACTCGCATTGGGAACATTCACCAATGGAGGAAAACACAAAGAGCCAAAACATCGAATGAGGCACAAAAACTAATGTAATAATTAGACTCAATGGACAATTTAAACATAATCTCAAATGATCCAAAATGAGAATTCACAAAGGATGGTTCAAATACCCCAATCCAAATCATTCAAAATCACATTAAAATTCATTTTTTCTAAGTTTTATTCAATGCCAAAAACCAGGAATTTACCCAATTCACCATTAAATAGCTTGAAAATGAACATTTTTCAAAAATCTCAAAATTCAAAAAATGAAAGATACCCTTTGGGTTTAAATATGCCCAACAACCAATTTACACTATAATTTTGAATTTTGAGCATTTCTTTTAAAAAATAGCATTATAATATAACATATTTTGGGAAATTTGCAAAAATAGATGAATGTAATTAATCTACCAATTAATTTATCATTTTAAACCAATAAAAATACCAAGCCATCCAAAAACAATTTCTAATTGAAATGGAGAAGAAATGAGGAACTTACCTCAAAATTTAACAAAATTTGAAATGCAAGAAACTCCACACATACCACGAGGAAGAGAGAATCCATTCTCATGCATAAGCAAACGCCCATTCCTAATCTATTGCCTCAAACCTCACTCAATTTTCCTCATAATTACACTCCCAATCAGAAAAACAAGAATTTGGGAGAGGAGAGGGCTTTTCCCTTCACAATTTTTTACCAAAAAATAAAAGAAAACCCTTTTTGCCTATTTCAACCCTTTTTCCTTTTCATAATAAAGTAATTAAAAATATATTTCCTTTACCAAATAATTGCATTAAATACTTGATTTCACCCAAGCCCAATTAGCACATTTAAATATATCCAATTTGTTATTCCACGCTTAGTTTACAATTTAAGTCTATATAAGCATATTTTTCACATTACTTACAAAAATCAAAATTTAAACCAAATTAAAATTAATATAAACTATATTTGTATTTCTTCAATTGAAACTCCCACCATTACCCCCAAATCCCATAAATAAATTAAATTCATTTCCCAATATCATTCAGCCTATAATTCAATTATTAAATCCATATAAGCATTTAATTAAATTAAATATTGAAAATGGGAAATTTAACAAAACATCAACCACACATCCACAAGACATCCACAAAGAGGATTATGATATCTGGAATCATACCAATTTGTTGGTATCTAGGTCAATACAGGTAAAATAACAAGGGTCTCACACTCGAACCAAGTATGACATGTACGGAAAATTAATAAGTGGCAAATTTGGCATCTCCTTATAACCATCGTCAAAGTATACTCAAACCTATGGAGCCAGGTGGAGAAATACCTAGTACTTGTAACCACTCAACACACAAGTAAAGTATGCCTGCTCCATACATATAAATCATCGAAGCATTGCATAAATACCCTAGGTGTATAACATTGAAGATTCATCATTTTGTTGCATTTAAATGATAAATTTCATGATATCATTTAATTAGAATATCTATATTAATGCAGATATTTCATGAACCAAAGCATAATAATAATCACTCAGGTAAGCCCCCATCATGCATGCATCCCAAGAACACCTCCAAATTTAAATAAATTCATCCCATTTCAAGGGACTTGGAATCAAATCACACATGCACTTGAGTGCCACTTACATCAAGAATGTCATGCCCCAAATTTTAACTAACCCAAAACAAACACAACTACCCAAAAATTTTATCTTGCCAACAATACTAAGGTAAATTTGAGTTCTAAAGTTAATCTAGAATTGATGACATCAATTTTACGATGTCATCTCATTATTTTAACTATCCTAGTTTGATTTTTCTCTAAGTGGTTCAAATCTTAAACACTAACAATATTTTTTAGGTAGACTAAGGAATAGCAAAGATTACTCTTTTAAATTGTTGAACTACTAACAATCACAATTTTCTAATTTCCTAACTACATTCATTTGTCTAGTTCAACAATACAAAGACATATTATTGCATAATAAAAACTTGACTATTGAGAGTTTTAAAAATGATAAGAAAAGCTACATTAAATAAGTAAACTTACACCAATATACAGGTTAGAACAAAATTAAAAAGCAACTCTAACTTCTATTCTTTGCATTGGCAAAATGCCATTGATTTTTAATTATTTGCATTGCCTATCTCTTATAAATTTTTTATGATGTAAGAGTTGTGTTTTTTCCAGATTTCCTAATGCTGTTAAAATCTACATAAGAGGTTGGTTTATTGAAAATTAAATTTGTTGATAAAAAAAAACAAATCAAATATGTAGTTGATAACAGGGGGCGTGGGAGTTTGTGAGGGGGTGACTGCCTAGTTGGGTCATTGCCCCTTTCACAGGCAGTGCCCCTCTATGGCGCCTCTATGAGGGCACCTCATTCAGACTTTAAAAAAAAAAAAAATCTTAAACAATTTCAAACTGCCTCTCTATTCAAATTAAGGTTTGTTAAGAATAAGTTTTATTTTCCCCAAATCTACCTATAGAAAACATATTTAACTACTTCTAGACTAGTAAAAGAAAATATTGATAATTACATACGAGTTTTCTTAGTTTAAAACTTTTAAAATGAGCATTCTAATTCCTTTGAATTAACACTTGCATACGTTGTATTCAAATCTTTTCTTTTTTTTAATTTGATAGAACTCAAGCAAGCATAAGGAATTGTGTTTCGAAGAAAAAACATCTTAGTTTTTAAAATAATCTCTCTTGAATACTTACAACATTTATAGAACCAAATTTTCATTTCCTCCCTAAAATAATACATCCATAAATTTTATGAAAGTTAATCTTTTATATGTGCAAATTTGAAAATTCTAGAGATGTTCCTATTGTAAAATTTTGCTTAAACTTATAGCAATGCAAAAACATTTTATGCTATGTAAAAATCATTATAAAGGTAAAAACTTTTCTATTATTTTACTAAAAGAATATTTGCATTCAATGAATAAACCCATACATATTCTTGCACTTAGAAGTAGAATTTTTTTTTTTTCTTGTCCATTAAATGAATACAAATGTACAAGCTTGAGTACCCAAAATGACATAATTTTGTTTTCAACTATAGACCTAAATAATACATCATGAAATAATAAAGTTTTTTTTTTCTAAATACACACATAAGTTTTATCTTACATTTTGGAATACTTTTGACAATACTACTTTGCAAATTGTTACAAGAAGGATATACAATACTTTCATAAAATTTCCTACAACATTTTGATACACAAAACACAAAATGAGGAATAAAGAAGTCCTCCTTTAATCAAAACACACATTTTCTTTTATTTCCAAGGACTTGGGCAACTCCAAAACCATCTTCAAACTCCATCCAAAACCTAAAAATGCACAAAATAGGAAAAACCACAATATGTCAATGAGCTCTCCACCCATTCGTAGGGTTGTGAGACAACCCACCCTCGAGCATGGGAAAGCACTTAGCACTTGGAGAGACTCAATACAATACAAAAATCACTAACATAATATACTTCACATGTACACACAAAAGGACTCTCTCATTTAACCATTCCCAAATCTCACAAAGACACTTATCCAACACATTGATTTACCACAAAGGAAAGCCACATAGGGGGAGTGGGGGCTCAACCGGTTAAGGAAAAACATATACATATCACATAAACACCTTAAAATCACATCTCTGCATCAAAACTCCACATCAAACACCACATCAAACATGGTTCTTATCCCTCCAAAAGCAAAACCAATTTGTATGAAGATATGGGATATTCATATCCCTAAATAAGAAAGGGTACTCTTACCCTGAGAATGGCCAATATGCATAAGGGATACTCATATCCCAAAATATAAAGATGCCCCTATATGTGGGAGTCATGCCCACTCAAACCCCTTGCACATGGAGGACCAAAGTCTACCTCTTCGCAAGAGGGGTTCAACTCCCCTATAAAGCACACCAAGAAAAAATAACACACAAAATATACATTGTAACAAAACACATATTCACAAGAACCCCCAACAAAATCCCATAGAATCAAGCATTCACGTTATTTTCATATAACCAAAGAAATAAAATGTCCTACCTCCAATCCCAATATCCCACCAATGGTAGACTCCTTGGATGAGAATCCTCCTCCTCCAAGCCTTCACTTCTCTCTCCTCTTTCCAACACACTCTCGCTCTCTCTCTCTCTCTCTCAAGAACTTGAAAACAAAATCATAAAATTTATAAGACAAAAAATGAGCAAGCAACCCCCTCTCATCTCCATGAAAGGAGAGTTTTAAAGGGAAGGAATAAGTAAATTCTTCCCAAAACTACCTCAACCACCCAACCACTTCCCCATTTTCGCCACTTTTGAAAGTAAGATCATATTAAGGAAGGCCTAAACACTTTTTATAAAGCCACAAGTGGTAAAATTAACCTTCTAACTCCTATACCTTAGACCTAGGCTATTTTTCAACATAAGACACAACAAAAATTTAACTCCACATTATCACATAACATGAAAATAACAATTCTTACATGACAAATGAACCTTAGAACTAGGTCCAACATAACATAGGTAAGGCATCAAGTGGCGAAGTTGTCTCCTTGTCTCCTTCAACCATTGACATCAAAATCTACGTATACACTCAACACACAATGCCAGTACACCATATCCAAGTCATATAGCCAAAGCATATCAATTATGTAAAATAACAAATTAAATATTCATGGAACAACATATAAAATTCCACTCACATATTAATTATAATAAAAATGATCATATAAATAACCATCATATAAATCTATTAATCATGAAATCTATTATCTAAATACCATCCAAAATATGTACTAGTCTAATCATCAATCATGAAATCTAATATCATATCAAATACCATCCATAATAAATAAATATGCATCATCAAAAATATTGAGTCTCATAATCATCCAAAATGTATCCAAAGTTGTCAAAAGATCACATCAGAGGATATCATATGAAACTGAATAATCAATCATAAAATATATCATCCATAAGTAAACTAAATACCAGTCACCAACAACCCTTATAACTTAATGCATCTAATATACATAACGCCACTACTAGAAATTAGACAATCATTAACTCATCATGACTGAGCATCTCGTTCAACACATACTTGCATAATCAGTCAAAGGTGCTTATTTGGTTATCACAGAGAAATCACAATATCCATTAGATAGAATTATTCAGTTACCCATAATAGTCAAGCATATGAACTTCAATGAGGTATAGGAATAATCATCAAAGACACTTAGACATAACAGGATCACAAATAGGAGGGGTCCCACATTCTCCCCCCCCCCCAAGATTGGACTTCCTCCTGGAAGTCCCCAAAAGTGAGGGTAAACATGATCACTTTAAACACTTCTTAAGCTATCCCCTCCATTTATCAACAAGAATATTATTAAGGCATACTTAAAGTCACATAATACCCTCCCTTAGATTTAAACTCATTAAGGATTTAGAAAAAATCTCACTTAGACCATACACATTTCAGGCACTCTTTTTAATAAGTATGAAAATAACAAAATTTCTCTTACATGGTATCCCAAAATATTAGGGTAAGCTTATAATTAACTATCACTACACTCTAAAAGATTATTTATCCATGTATTACACCAAAACAATGCTACAAATGTCTTATACACATTATTGTTATTCATATAGATGTATGAAACAAATTTACTCCAATCATATTTAATTAGTTAATCATTCCTCAACCATATATTCATCATATTCCCATATTAATTTACATCTCAAGAAAACACTCATCTCCTTTTTATTACAATAATCCCTATTATTAAATCACAAGTATTTCACATCACAATAATTTGGTTTACTACACACAAGCTAGCAACACAACACTGACATACCACATAGTTCAAGGAAAGGGGTTTATGAGGAGGACCGGTGCCAAAACCCACTGAATTCTATAACAATGTGATTCGAAGTATCTACAAATTCTTTATGCCATCACTGAGAAATTGTAGTAACATAATATTAGGAAATATGGTCACAAGGCCCCCTTCTCAAGACCCTTCCATACATTTCCTAGTATCTTCCCCTTGTTTGTGTAAGGGGTTTAGCCTCTAAGAAGGAAGATACACAAGAATCACACATAAGAACTAGGGGAGAATGGATTACGACCATCCCATACCAGTCCCATTAGCATCCCCATCCTCACAATATAAATTCCCTAGTACATTTTCACCATCATACAATCTGCTAGGGATCCCTCCTGGATATAGTAGTTTACAACTTTCACATTACAACACATATGCTAGTAGAAGAAATTAAAGAAGCCTCAAAACTCAAAAGATAAAAATAAGACATCAAAATCACAATAAAAATAAATTGTAAAAGAGAACTAAGGAAAACAGAAAGTAACCAAAAAGAAAATATTTCAATTCCAATTAAAACCATCCAATATAAATTAATTCCTTGAGGAAAAAGGACTATTGGAAGATTAAACACCAATCAAATAACTCAAGAGGCAACACTACTAGTGTCGATCTTAGAAAACATTGAGAAACATCAATCAAAAAGTTAACAATAATACTTTTTCATGAAAATCTAAACATCATAGTGACTTCTCTAAGCCACTCAAGAGGTGGAGGGGAATGGTGGTCTCAAACCACTTATATATATATATATATAGTTGGAAAAAATTATAGTGGCCTCAAACAACCTAGAAATATGCACTATTCTAATCGTCAATCATGAAATCTAATATCATATCAAATACCATCCATGATAAATAAATATGCATCATCAAAAATATTGAGTCTCATAATCATCCAAAATGTATCCACAGTCACGAAAAGATCACATCAGAGGATATCATATGAAACTGAATAATCAATCATAAACTATATCATCCAAAAGCAAGCCAAATACGAGTCACCAAAAATCCTTATAACTTAATACATATGATATATACATAACGCCACTACTAGAAATTAGATAATCATTAACTCTTCATGATTGAGCATCTCATTCAACACATACTTTCATAATAATTCATAGTTACTTATCTAGTTATCACAAAGAAATCATGATATCCATTAGATAGAATTATTCAGTTACCTATAATAGTCAAGCATACAAACTTCATTAAGGTATAGGAACAATCATCAAAGACAATTAGATGTAATAAGATCATGGAAAGAGGGGTCTCACAAAGAATAATAATAAAATAGTCATATATGAGACAAAGAATCAGGACATAGAATAATAATATATCAAAACATAATCATCTAACATTTGAGCATATATGAAACACAATTTAACATCATATGCTAGGAATAGATAGGCACTACATCCTCCCTAGCTAGAAATTGAATTACTCTTGGAAGTCATGAAGGTAAATATGATCACACTCCATATTGTATACACCTGGAAACGGTCATCGCATTCAATTAATTAAAAACAACCTATTTGATTAATACTTCAACTACATATAAATAAAGTTTTACTTTATTTATATTGTTCACTCTCCTTTTAATTCTCCTAATTCACATTCCTCTAAATTAAATAAACAAAAAAACTCTAAACGTGTTTATTTGATTAATCTTCCCTAATCTTGATTAAGAATTGGAGCACATTTCTACAACTTTTTTTATGTGCCACCTCATAAAGGTCACATGAAAATAAATAAGCCTAATTATTAATTGGAATTATCCTCACACACTTCCACCAATAAGAAAAAGCACATGGCTTTATTCCCCCACACTCCAACAAACTTGGAGCACATGGGTCTTTGTTTCACACACTTGGAATCTCGTACATTTGGCATGCTTCCAATTGGTCAAGGGATTCTCTTCACACACATGGCATGTTGCCCTTGGTCAAGGGGACAACATCCTGATTCCTTTCATCTCCACCGTCTATCTTGTCTCCTTTGAATCTGAACCATTGATAGGTGCCACCTCACAAAATGCTTGAAAAACTCTATAAATACACCCCTTATCCTTTGCATTTATCATCCACCTTTTGAGTAATGTTATAATGAGCTTTTGAAATACAAATTGGAATAGTGTTATAATGCCATTTTTCATCCACACTTTGAGCATTGTTACCATGCAGGTTTTTCGTAGGAGCTTGGAGATTTCATGGAGTCTTATAATTAGTTTTCATATCATGTGTTACTTTGCATTCTCATCTTAGATTAATTAATTGCTTCATAGTTACATTTTATCATCCCCATTGCATCATAGTCACATTTTAGGTTAGTTTGTTTTATGTTTGCATTTGAGCATATGCATAATCATGGATAGTTCACTATAGTTTCATATCATCTTACTCATCTCCACTTCTTCATTTATCATTAACATCATCCTTCGTTTATTGTTGCATCCATTATCCTTTCCATCATTTTGTTTCATTTAGAAGCATACCACTAATCCTTCCACCACACATTTGCACATAGAAATCATCTTAGCTTGCATATTAAGCATCAAATCTCATTTTCTAGGTAGTCATTTTAAGAACCTTTGTGCCCATAGAAATTTGAGGGCTAAATGGTTTAATAAATCCCTAGAAATAGAGAACAATGATATGTATTTGAAAGGTTTGATTGTATTACAAATAGAGTAGTTTTACTTGCTTCAAAATTTGAATGTAAATCATCTCATTAAGGTTTGTGTTGACATTAGAATAAATCACTCTACACATTCGACACACACACACAAAAAAATCATTTTTCTAAACTCAAAGTCATCATCACATAAGAATAAAATAAAAGGAAAACACAATAACGATTTCCTTAGAACCATTATCATTTTCCAAAATAAACCTTACTCATAAGCTCTCATCATGAAACAAGATAAGATAATCAATATTATTTTTCACTTGAATACAATAATTTACTTTTTCATAGCATGATTAACATTGCCAATAACTCATATGCATCTATATCCAAGAAAAACATTCATTTCCACACACATTAAAACATCTACATCATAGTGTAATCACACACAGTATACATGTAGGTCATGGAGACACAACAATCTCAAAAACAACCAAGAATCTATGCCAAAATAAATCATTTGGAATTATGGTATTAGGGCTATATGCACCTAGCAAATCATTCCATACATGTCCACAAGTGACCTACCTCTTATTTTTGTAAGGGTTTTAACCTCCAAGATATAATCACACACACTAGGAAGGTAGTGTCTCGTGGTTGTCAACACATTCCACACATACCCCCATCCTCAAGTTACCCTACATTTGTTGAACCTTATATACACTCAACCAGGTCATTCTCCATGGACCTGTTGAGGAATCACATCACAACACAAGACCAACACTTCAAAACAAAAGAGATTATATTTTAGCCAATGTAAAGCATAAATACCATAGAAACAATTTATAATTCAACTATAAGATAAATAAATGTGCATAACTATAACACTAAATCAAGCGTAACTGCAAGAGTTTCGTGAAAACCAATTTCACAAATAGTAGCTACACTAATACAATCAAGATAAAATAATAATTTTTTGACCCACACAGGAAAAGTAAAAGTCACCAATAACTAAAATAAAGTTCACAACCATCAAAATTGCACATCAAATTATATGTGACTAGAAACTAGCCACTAACTAAGGAAGGAGGAAATTCACTTCCTGAATATCAACATAGTCCTTCATGTGTGTTTACGGCATGAACATACGAATCCCCACATTGCATGGAAATGTGCCTAGTAGAAAAGGCATGCCTAGGTTACATCCCCCTTGTTTGTGTAATTGAGGTGTGCACACCATAAAGCCCTACACAACATGTCCATACGCCAAGTAGACAACACACACAAGGTCATATTCCACATGGCAATGTATCTCATAGAGAAGAAACACGTAGACCACATCTTGTATAACGACATGCCTCATAGAGTAGACAAGTGCAGGCCACTCGCCAAATCCAGAGGTATACATGGCAAGGCACACTCATATGCTTAGTGAACACAACCTATCATAGAAAATATGAGGCCCTCTCTACAAGCCTGTGAGCATCCCACACCACTTAGCACCAAGTAGGTAGAACATAATATAAAATGCACCTTCACGTACGTATATGTGGAATTGTGTATTCGATCTCAGCTCCCTACCATCAACAACATGTCATCATCACCTACACTATGTCAGAACATTAGTATGGTGTGGTATCATATCCATGGGCACCATATCTAAACTGGGTAGATATGGAAATCATCACAACATGGTATACTCAATATCCAATGCTAGAACAAGATATACATAAAATAATGAGGTAAGAGAAAACTTGTTATTGGTAACTAGTACCACTGTCGATGTCACCATCAAGAACAATGAGGAATAGGCTAACACTACAAACCACTCAATTGTTCATTACATGGGGGAAGTAGGTGGTTCATCCTACTTAGAAAAGATATGGGCGACAAGATTGTTACATGCCAATGTCACAACACATTGCCATAGCCTTTCTAAGTGTACCACGACTCTACTTGACCCCACACATGTTGACTTATCAACCACCCATGGGTGGGATCTCAACAAGGTGAAAATCAAGCAAACACAAAAAGCATGATTCCACCATATTTTTATCCAAACACATAATCCATGGATGGGTACCCAATACCACAATCCCATGAATACATACATCACATACGGGATATATCCACAATACACAACATAAGCACCATTACAGGGTATTCACATCCACACGGAATACAAAATAAATTCCTTTCCAATTTCATCTTTTAATGCATCAAAACCATTTCCTTACACATAATTAAACCAATTAAACCATAATTCCATAACTATTCAAGAATTTACCCCCCAACATCCACTAGGATTTCTCTTTTTGAGATATAAATAAAATTTACCATAACTTCATAGTTTGAAACTTCACAATACAATCCAATTTATCTCAATAATACATAATTTAAACATATTAAACCATGTGAGATCCATGAATTGCATCCTCATTCACAAGGTGGTGCATCATAACACACACACACACACTTACATAATACATTATCTTTTAAATCAACATCCTATTGAAATTTCAACAAGGGACCATAATTCTACTTTCTTAACAATAAAATTTACTAACTAATGACACATATCAAAAGGTTTTTTAGTTAAGGGGTTAAGTATTTACTCAATGTTCCACCATGGTCCTGTGAAACATTCTATTCTACCAATTGGAATATAAAATCATGATAAAATATTTGCTCAAAAAAGGATATTCAATGCTCAAAACATGTCAAGGAAAACATAGTCTAGTTGATTAACATCACAATCCCAACATTCTTCTCACACAAAATTCACTTAATCATGCATTTATATTTTTTCCATCTTCGAATTGGGATATAAGGAATCAACATTTATACGATTATCTATCAATAATAATGCATTTGGGGACTCCAAGTCTCACCAATGTAATGCTCCTACAATGCATATGTCACTCTACATTTCATGCATACCATGAAATGAAAGGAGAAAAATAGATTTGGGAATTAACAATGCAAGGTTTATTAATTCATTCATTTCCTTACCATCATTATTATTTATTTACTATGCACATGATTCCACTATTCCCTTTTATCTCTAAAATTTACTCAATACTATTTGATACCATACACAATTTCACGCATAAATCCTAAGGTAGGAATGCAATTTTGGGACCAAGGTCTTTCACCCAAAGATTTATCCTAATCAAACATCTTTCTTTTATATCTTCAATACAATTTACACAAAACATGCATTCAATTGATTTCAAGGTATAATGTACTATTATGAAACACTTTCATTATCCACACACAAAGAAAGGAATTGCATTATCAAATCGCCACAAGGCACATAAAGAAAGAGTTCATTACATAATCAAAGTTATATCTCTACTTTTCTTGCCCCATTTAAGGCACACAACATGAGATTCCTTTAAGAAAGTATTACCACTTCAATACTCTTTTCCCACATCAAATATATAAACACGTTAACCTTTCCTTCACAATCAAATACACCATCCACATGAGAGTACATAATAATCAATCAAATTTAACATTATAAGTATTCCTTTCTCAATTAACATTTTTACAACCATACTTATCAAGAATTGTGAAAGCAAACTCAAGACCTCATATTAAGTTCATTTCAACCATCAATCTCAACAAGGAGATAAGCACAAAAGGGTCATTCACACAACCAACACTTATTAACCAATCCAAGGTCTATTGACCTTCTAGCTCATATAACTTGAGCAATCAAGTAAGGAAAATTAGGCAACATACATGTTACTCGCAACCCACAAACACACCAAGGCACTAACATGCCAACACACAACAAGAAGGCATAAGAGAGTGGTCACTCTCAACCCTAGGAGACTCTCCACCAAGGTCTTCACTCCAATCTTGTTGAGTATGATGAGGCCTATAAGGAATCCTTCCTCCACAAACACAAGGCATGTGTTCATAAAACAACCCTTCCACAATGTCATGCTAAGGCATACAAGGCAAGAAGTCCTATGACCATCTTGCAAAAATAAGCACTTGAGAACACACACATCAAACACACCAAAATGACATGGGAAACAACGTTAACCAAAGATCCTAGTGTTGCAACATGGGATTTGATATCAAATGTAATGCCCCACCCAAAGCACAAGGTAAAACTTGATCAAACAACTTTTGTTTAAAACGCAACCACAACACCAAAGATACATCAAAATGTCATACTTGTACAATGATGTGCACACAATTTTTGCATGAACATAATAACACAAGGACAACAAAAATAAGAAGGCCTCACCATTGCATAAGAAAGGTAGAAAAATCAAAAGACTAACCACTTATGAGATAAATCCACCATGAAGAGTGAGAGAGAGAGAAGGAACATCTCCAACACGATGATTAGTTACAACCTATGATCACATTCTCTCACAACATTAATCTAGAATAAGATCATGGAATCATCAACCTCCAATCCACATCTAGACTCACTTAACCAAAAAAACAAGGACAAACCTTTATCAAAGGATTTAAAACTATGAGATACAAACTCCCCACTAACTAGAATGATCACAAGTCACTTCCAGACAAACTACATGCTTCCCAAGATGTCTTATCGCAATATGACATCACACAAATGGAAAGATGCTACAACACAACCCTCAAGACCTATGAGGTATGTTGAAGACACTAACAATACCAACCAATAAAGTTTACAACCTTCCCAAGACTTCACAAGACTAGGTGCAAAATCTCTCTAACCTTAGTTTTTCCAACCGAGCAACTTTAGAAGAGTGCACACGAAATGATGCAAGAGAACCCACAAGTCCTCAACAAAGACTATTAGGGAAAGGTTCCAAAAATCAATAGACCCCTAGTACCATGATGAGCAACTTTCATTTACATGGTTTACACATCTGAGGTCATGAAACTAAGAGGAACTAACATGTCCTAAAAGAGAGAAAATTTGACTAGGTTTTTTAAGACTTAGTCAATGAAAAGGAACAAAAATTATCCAACAAGGGAAATGGGCTTAGAAAAACCTTGTCTAACCCTAGTTAAGAAAATTTATATTTTGGAAAATGTATGGGAATGAGGCCACCCTTGCATAGTACTAGGCTGCCCTATGAGAGATGGGTAATTTTTAGCTTGTCATACCTCATAACCAAGCTGGCCCATCGTCAGCCAGGCTGCCCCAGTGTGATATCAGGCTACCTCACTAATGACAAGGCAACAATATAGCATGAGGCTGCCCAAACTCACTAGGAGACACCTAAATTCATTTTAAACCCAAAATAAATGTTCCTAAGTTAATTTTAAACATCCAAGGCATAAATAAATTATTATGCATTCATGATCATACTTGATAGCAATACTGAGACACATAATTAATGTTAAAACCCTAAAATTACAAATGATCACAATATATCTCAAAAGAGAGGTTCATCTACAAATTATGTTACAATTACATTATAAATACATATGGAGAGGACTCAAATGTCCTTCCAACATCAAATTACATGAAAGAGAACTATGTAGAAGAAAAATAACAAAGAATTCCAAGAAGATACCAACATTGTTTTGCTCCTCGAACCTCCCAACCCCAAGGGTGGTTTCCACATCACCCTATCGCATGAAACCAACAAGGTTCACTCCCACCATGGTATAAGATTCCACAAGGACCAATCACACTCACACAAGACACATGGGAGAAGGCTTACACACACACTAAATAGATGCATAGACATCACACATGTAACACAAGATTAAACAACACCACATGAAGTTTTAATACATGACCCATTGACATGAACACAATGGAATAATCGAGTACTCTCATTGGGAACAATCAATAATATAGTATGCAAAGGAGTCCTCATTGTCCTAATCACCAATGTCATATCAGGCACTCACATTGGGTACATCCACCAATGAAGGAAAACACAAAGCACCAAAACATCGAATGAGGCACAAAAACCAATGTAATAGTTGGACTCCATGGACAATTTAAACATAATCTCAAATGATCCAAAATGAAAATTCACAAAGGATAATTCAAATACCCCAATCCAAATCATTCAAAATCACATCAAAAATTTAATTTTTCTAAGTTTTATTCAATGCCAAAAATCAGGAATTTACCCAATTCACCATTAAAATAGCTTGAAAATGAACATTTTTCAAAAATCTAAAAAATTCAAAAAATGAAAGATACCCTTTGGGTCTAAATATGCCCAACAACCAATTTACACTATCAATTTTGAATTTTGAGCACTTCTTAAAAAAATAGCATTATAATGTAACGTATTTTGGGAAATTTGCAAAAATAAATGAATGCAATTAATCTACAAATTATTTCTCATTTTAAACCAATGAAAATACCAAGCCATCCAAAAAAAAAAATCCAAATGAAATGGAGAAGAAATGAGGAACTTACCTCAAAATTTAACAAAATTTGAAATGCAAGAAACTACACATATACGGGTATGTGCAGGATCATCATGGAAAAAACATGCCCTTAAGTGGCAAAAAATTCAAAAAAATTAGAGTTAGGCAACTTGTCGTAAAAATTTGAATAAGTTATCTATATTATTTCAAAAATATGTAAGAATAGAATCTATAGAAAATTGAATGTAGTTTCTAAACTACTAAAGTTTAAAAAAAAAAAAATCTATTTGGTGAAAATTTCAAATTTCAATCGTGCTTAAATTTCAGGAAAAAATAAGTAGGTGTATGACCACCTAACCACAATAAAATGATAATATTTTTTTTAATAATATTTTAGATATAAGTAGAGGGACTCCTTTGAATGTGATGCATATTTTTTATAATTTTTTTTCCAAGTAAATAATTAATTATGATTTTTTTTTATTACAACTTTTTAAAATATAAAACTTCATTATGTCTAACCACCTTAACTAGGTCAAAACTTCATAAAATTCATTTTTTTTCCACAATCTTATAGTATGTGAAGCATATAGAATGTGATGCATATTTGATTCAAAAATGTGATATCGTTGAAAGCTATAGATGTTTTTCAATCAACCTATCAATTAGGACTTTTAATTAAGTAATTCAAATGAAAATGAATAATAATTATTAATTAAATTCAAAGTAAAGAATAATTTATATTAGTGGAGAGGAATCTCCTTTAAAACCCTTTTAGTTTCATCAATGTTGGGTAAAAAAAAATTGCCCGATACATACACATACCCATCATATTGCTACACTTTTTAGCCCATCATGATCACGCACATACCCATACCCTTGAGGGAAGAGAGAGGAATCCATTCTCATGCATAAGCACATGCCCATTCTAATCTATTGCCTCAAGCCTCATATTTGGCTCTGTCTCCCTCCCAATGGAAAATAAGAATTTTGGAGATGAGGCTTTTCTTCACAAATTTCTTCCAAAGCAATAAAAGAAAACAAAAGAAAACCATTTTTTCCTATTTCAACCCTTTTTCCTTTTCAAAATAAAATAATAAAAATATATTTTATTAAATTCCAAATAATTTCATTAAATCCCTAATTTTACCCAAGCCCAATTAGCACATTTAAATATAATCCAATTTTCTATTCCAAACTTAATTCACAATTTGTCTATATAAGCATATTTTTCATATTACTTATGAAAATGAAAATTTAAACCAAATTAAAATTAATATAATCTATATTTCTATTTCTTTGGTTTAAAATCCCACCAATAACCCCCAAATCCCAAAAATCAATTAAATTCATTTCCCAATATGAGTCAGCCTATAATTCAACTATTAAATTCATATAAGCATTTAATTGAATTAAATTGCAAAAATGGGAAATTTAACGAAACATCAACGACACATCCACGAGACATCCACAAAGAGGGTTACGATATCCAGAATCATACCAATGGTGGTATCTAGGTCAACATAGGTAAAATAACAAGGGTCTCGAGCTTGGATTAAGTACAACGGGTAAGGAAAAATAATAAATGGCCAATGTGACATCTCCTTATAACCATCATCGGGGTATACTCAGACCTATGGAGCTAGGTGGAGAAATAGCTAGTACCTATAACTACTCAACACACACATCAAGTGTACTTGCTCCATACATATAAATCACCGAAGCATCACATAAATACCCCATAGTGTCCAACATCATATTCATCATTTCATTACATTTAAATGCTAAATTTCATGATATCATTTAATTAGAATATCTATATTAATGCATATATTCATGAACCAAATCATAAGTCATGACACTCTCTCCATTAGAGGGGAGCTCCCTCCTTTTGAAGTGGTTTTGGAGTTGGCCTCCTGGTTAGATTGGTGGCTTTGTCTCGAGTGGTCTAATGTGCTCTCTAACTCCCCTATTGAGGTGGGGTTGTTGGCGTTGTTGGTGTGTTTATCAGGGGGTTGATGGTGTCCTACACCATTAAGTCAGTTATCCTTCTTGGCTCAATGGTGTCATCCATGAGCGGTTGGTTTGCTGATGCCTGGCAGATGCAGGCAGAATCTTTGGGTATCTAAGGGTTTCTGGTCCTGATTAAAACTAGGTTGTATTAGGGTTCCAGGCCCTTGTTTGTTTGTTTGTTGCAACGTGTGTAGTCATGTTAATCTTTTAGAGGCTACTGTGGGGTTATTGTTGGTTTATCATTTATGTTTTTGTAGATTTCTTTTCTTTGTTAGGTTGACGGTTCCCTTCAAAACTATTTGTACTGGGTTCCAGGCCCCATCAAAACCCGTATTTTACCTCTAATAAAAACAATCACTCAAGTAAGCTTGCATCATGCACACATCCCAAGAACACCTCCAAATTTAAATAAATTCATGCCCTTTAAAGGGACTTGGAGTCAAATCACACACACAATTTAGTGCCACTTACATCAAGCATAACAACAAAATAACCAAATAGGAGACAAAGAATCGGGACAAAATAATAATATCAAAACATGATCATCTAACATTTGAGCATATATAAAATACAATTTTCCCGCTAACAACATATGCTAGGAATAGGTAAGCAATACTATTGGAGGTGGAAGGTTGCATCAAATGGTTTTGATTGATGTCAATACAATACTACATATATGACTCGTTTACCAGAAGTTATTTCACATTGAAGATGACCATTATGTGTGGTCTGATATGTTACTTTTAGGTTTGGTTCCTACCTGTGACAAACTATGAGTCAAATATTTGAAGATCTTGGCCGACTTAGCATGTGCAATACTTTATGGATATTTTGGCCAACCTAATTGATGTGTAAGATATATATACATATGTGTCTCTTTGGAAAAGAGAGGAGATGGGAGGTTATGCAAGAAGGACATAGAGACAAAAAAGTGTGTGGATGCAACAAATCAGAATAAACGAATCAGGCAAAGACAAAAAGTGTGTGATCAAATCAAAAGTATTGAGTGACTTCTGATATGCAGTACTATCTTTGTAGAACTTCATCTGGAACTAAATTCATCACAAGAAAAGCTATAATTCATCAGTTCTCTTTTGGTGATAAGCCATAACTTTTGTATTCTGGCAATGAGCCATATTCTTTGTATCTCTATGACAGTGAGTCCTCTAGGTTGTAGCCCTGTGGATGATGATTCTCGATAGTGAGTCCTTATTTCAGGCAATGAGCCTTATCTCAGGCAGTGAGCCTTTGGTAATTGTTTTTGATATTCTCTATAGTGTGATTTAATCCTCACCATGGTTTTTCCCTCATTGGGTTTTCCGCATAAATCTGGTGTTACTGTGTTTATGTGATGACTTCTAGTTTTGCATTTATTAATGAATCCTTCATGCAGCATTTGAATCTAGTTCCAATATATGGTTAAAGCTTTTAATTTGGTGACAACTGATTCACCCCCCCTCTCAGTTGTCCTATTCAACAATTGGTATCAGAGCTTGGTCCTTTGGAATAAGTTTAATAGCTTGAAGGAGATCTTGGTGGTGTAACTAAATGATGAAGCAATCTAACTTAGATGAAGAATTGAGAGCAGAGACCTCAGAGTCTAAGAATGAAGATATGAAAGAAAATGTTAAGTAGGTAGGTGAATGTATTCATAAATTAAGAAATTGGATATGGAAATTTAAATTGAAGCATAAAGAAGTTTACCAAGAACTAAAAGAAGAAAAGGAGACTATTGAAAATATAAGGGTGAAACTTGAAGAAAGCAAAATAATGGAAGAGAATCTAAAATTGGAAATTAGACAAAGCAAAGAAATTATCAATCAAAAGACAAAAAAATGTGACAAGCTTGAACAGGAAGTAGTAATTCTTAAATCTGATCTGGAAAGGGCAAAAATTTTTGAAGACAAATTTAAGATAAGTTTGGGAATGCTTGATGAATTGATTTATCTTAGAAGCCTGCTAAGGATAAAGGTGGTCTAGGACTCGAAGAAGGAAAAAGTTCAAAGACTAATCCTAGTTTCAACAAAATGAATAGTCAAAGGAAATTTCAAGACAATGCTTATCAAGAGAAGAGTAGAAGGATCAATATTGAAAGGATACCCATCCGACAACCTAATAATCAAAGGTACACATCTTTTAATGGATTTTGTTACTCATGCAATAAATTCAGATATAGAGAAACATAATGTAGAAGAATGATGAACCATAATAGATTAAGTCAAAGTGTTGGATTCTTTGGTGGACAATGCTATTTTTGTGACAAGTTTGGACATAGGTCTACAGAATGCAGAAGTTAAAGATAATGATGAACAGATTTAATATCGGTAGAATATTTCATTCTTTTCAAGGCCACTACCACACATGCAATATTTTTGGACACAAAGCTAATCAGTGCAGGACAACTTAGATGAATACAAACTCTCTTGATCAAAGATTTGTTGTATGTCACTCTTGCAACAAACCAGGAAATATCTCAAAATTTTGTAAGAGAAAAGTTGGGAAGAAACTGAATCCAGAAGAGAAGAACAAGCTTATAAACAAGGTAAATCTAGAAGAAGTGAGGAGATAAATGGAAAATATTTGGAGATAGAAAGAAGAATCAGAGAACAAGGACAAATCCGATAATCCAGTATCTGCATCTGGTGCAAATACCTCTTCAATGAACTGAATCTAGTAATGGCTTCAGGGGGAGCAGTCACAGAAAAATATATCAAACCCCCAGTATAAGTGGTGTCATGCGATGACACAAGGATATGTGATGTGAATTTTCATTCTGAAGGAAGTGAAGAAAATTTCAGCAAAAAACAAGCATTACAGAAGATTTGTGGAACCTTTTTACTTACAGTGCATTTCACAAAATGACTGACAGATTTGGCAGAAGGAGGAACTAAAAGACTAAAGTACAAATGATGATGTCACAAGCAATAAATTATCCTTTATGATGAAACCCTAAAAGGGATAAGTTAAATAAGGAGGATTGAGTGGTCATTTTCATTTTGAAGTGAACGAGTTGAGAAATAAAGAGCTAGGGTTTGTGTCATAGAAAAAAAGACTCTTTGCTTGACATGAGATTAATTCATGATTAATTGGACTTAATGAGGCCTTAATCTAGTGTTGTGAGGCATTTTATGCATCCACACTAGGTCTTGGACCCTTGCAAACTAAATAAAATTCAAATAATGGCATCTTGTGAAGGTGTTGTGAAGTGTTGTAAGACATTTCTACATTCTTCTAGACTCTATTTATTACAATTCACCTAAAAATCACCCTTTTATTCATTATTAAGTCCTATTTTGAAGTGTTGTAAAGTCTTGTAACAAAATTTCACTCTTTTCTAGGCACATCTTCACTATTTACCCCTTTCTCATGCTTTATTTGACCCCTTTATTCCCTCATATGACTTAATTAAGTGTATTTTTTAATATTATCCTGACAAACAACATTAAATACTACATATTTCCCTACACATATTTTCAGGTCCTAGGTGGGACCCATTCGCCATGGGTGGCGAATGAGTCCCCCTTGGCTCCAAATTCAAATTTTTTAAATTTTCCTTTTGGGTTTTTATCCAAAAATCACTTGATGTCAACCTGTGATCAGGTGGGTACAAATATGTATAAATATGTGTTTTTATTCTCATTTTACATTCTCCATCTCTCATTCATCTCTTATCTTTCATAATCTTGTCTCTCAATCATCTATTCATCTAATCTTCCATCTCAAGTTAAGCAATTTAGGGCTTTCACATTGCAATTCATCAATTTAACTTTCTAAAACATTCAAGGGAAGATTATACATGTTTTTTTGCAAACTTTCAAGATCAATCATCATGGCAAGGTAATCCATTCCATTGTTGCATGTTTCATTCATTTATTTCATCATTTTGGTTTAATTACCTAAACGGGGTTTGACCAATGTAAACCCCCATGCCCTAACAATTAACATTTCTTCTTCTCTTCTTATGTGTTTGCAGATTTAGGTCCTTTAGAAGCTTGGAAATCATTGAAGATCAAGCTGCAAGGTTGTTAAAGTCCTCTCTTCATTATTCAAGTCAAAATATCAACAAAAAGTCACTTTTAGACCCAAATCTGACAATTTAAGAAGTGGACACCTATAGAAAGCAGAAGTGCAGATCTAGCTACACAAAATCAACTCCATAATTTTTTGGTTCTTGTAGGTGGACTAATTCTCCACCCATGGCGAATGAGTCCCACCTATAGGCCTGAAAATTGATTTTGTCATAATTCAACTCCCAGCAGTCAGAAAGTTATTTCTAGGACTTTTCATCAAAAGCGGGACTAATTCACCATGCAGGGTGAATCAGTCCTAGTGGCCATTAACAATGACTTCTGGAACATTCCAGAACCTTCTAGCAATATTAATCTACCTCCATGTACACTCAGTTCAATTTCATCAATTTTTGTTTTCATTTGTTTAGGTTTCTAGTTCATATTTTGCAATCAACGCTGTGTTTTTCAATATCTTGCATTAGAATAGTTTATATTCATTTATTTGCATTTTTAAACATTAAAAAACATCCACACACACTTCACATCAATATCCCATTCATCCTTACATTAATCTTGATTGAAACATTGTGCATTTTGGTCCATCCTTCCTCTTTTAGGTGAAAACCCCTAAGAGAGCAAGGAAGGATTTGGGTACCAAAATCCTTCATTTCAGGGTTAATAGCAAGTGAAAGTATGGAGAGCAAGGTTGAATCAATGGATTTAAAGGAAATGGTGGTATTTAGTCTGCACAACAATGAATTGCAGAAATTGATTAAGTTACAGATTGATTAATTTGATCATGAAAAGATTTGAAATCTCAAGACTTCTCTTTCAGTTGGGCAACTGCAAAAGTTCAAGAATTTAGGGCACAAGGGTTTAGACATTTGGAGTGAATTTACATACTTTTTGAATGTGGACATTATTCAAGTTATTTTAAGTAGAATTCAAGGTGATCAGATGATCTTTGACAAACCCTATGAGATCATGAAGGAAGTAATTGCAGCAATAACAGGATTATGCAATAACGGACCTATTCCAGTCAAGAAATTTGTAAAGAACAAAGAGGTCTAATCCCTAACTGGGGTAATAGGAGATCAAAAGGAACTTATAATTCACACCATAATCGACCCAGTGATAAGGTATGTGGCATATGGCATCTCATCTAATATTTATTTCAGGAATAGGGAAGGTTCTACCTCAGCAATTATTGTTTATGTTGTGCATCAAATGGTTGAGAAAAAGGAGGATTTTGACTTGTGTGAGTTGTTGAGAAATCAATTAATGGAAAATATAACTATGAAAAATAATGACAATTATCCTTTTTGCTTTGGAACCTTGGTTATATGCTTGATGATGTAATTTTTTGAATTCATTACCATTAAAAGAAAATGTTGTGTGGAAGTCTGCTATACCAGTTGGGAAGCAAGTTTACCGATATCTGAACTATCTAGCAAAAAAGGAAAAGGTTTGCAAAGAGTATTTTGAAATCAAAATAAATGCATGGAATTCTGGTATGGTTTTGAGTCTGATTATGATGTTTCAGGGAGGATTTTCCTCTAGAAAGAGGAAAACAAGAAGAATTAGTGTATGTCTCCCTCTAGAAATGAAGAAGTTGAAGACAAAGTTGAAGGAAGAAGAAAAGGAAACAAAAAATGCATAAGCACTTGATCTGGTATCAACAAATGATGATGATGAAGATGTTACTAAAGAAAAGGTGTTAAAGTTTCTTGAGCAACCTAATGGAATGAAGAAGATTGGAGATATATGGTTGTCTCGACCATCATATGAACAGGATGGGATTACAGACACTCTAGCTATTTAGATAATTCATAATGGTATTGATCTAAGCGAATTGACAAGTATTTTACCAGAAGTATTGATTGAACAGATTGAAGACATATTAAGGGAATAGTCACCTAGTGAAACGGCAAAAAAAGACAAAATTCAATTGGCTTTAGAAGAAAGATGTTGAAACGCACAAAAGAGGTTGACTAAGAGTATAAATGAACTGAAGACCTACATCAAGAGTGTAAACAGTGTGTATAGGTATTGTCTCTGATGGCCTACTACTATTGGGAACTACAAAACAAAAATTGATACTATTGAGCATGAATTGAACTCTATTGGAAAAACATGTGATGTTATTAATGACAAGGATGGAACGCAAAAGAAAAGGATCAATTCCTTACAATATGATCTTGTAGTCATCATGGTACAAAGGGATGGCATTTTGAAGACCTTTTGGAAAGTCAAAGAGATAATTGAGTTAAGATTGGAACAACTTTTCAGTCTCTTGGTGGATGTTGAGAAAAATGCATAGAATATTGCTATTCCAAATACTCTTCTGGAAACAATTGATTCAATAGCGATGAACAACAATATTTGTCTATACATTAGTATGGCAGTGGATTCTTGGAAGAAATTTCTTTTGAAACTGAAAGAAAAATACAAGGAAATATTTTAAGGAAAGAAGGATTGAGATAAAGAATCATTTTTTATAACCTTTTTGTAAAAAATTTGAAGTAGAGGAGAGATAGAACTTTTTGTCATTGATGTCAAAGAGGGAGAGAGAGAGCATGTGAAAAAGGAAGAGAGAGAGCATGTGAAAAAGGGAGAAAGGAAGCATGTGAAAAATGAAAATCATTTCATCTCATTAAAAGATTTGCAAAGGTTATTGTTGTTGGCTTTTCACATCTTGTGTTGCCATTAATGACAAAGGGGGAGATTGTTGGAGGTTGAAGGTTGCATCAAATGGTTGTCATTGATGTCAACATAATACTGCATATATGACTCATTTACCAGAAGTTATTTCATATTCAAGAGGACTGTTATGTGTGGTCTGATATGTTGGTTGTAGGTCCGGTTCCTACCATATGACAAACAATGAGTCAGATATTTGAAGATCTTGGCTGACTTGGCATGTGCAATACTTTATGGATGTTTTGGCCGACCTAATCGATGTGTAAGATACATATATATATACATATGTGTCTCTCCAGAAAAGAGAGGAGATGTGAGGTTATGCAAGAAGGACATAGAGACAAAAAAGTGTGTGGATGCAGCAGATTAGAATAAGCAAATCAAGCAAAGACAAAAAGTGTGTGATTAGATCAAAAGTATTGAGTGACTTTTGATATGCAGTACTATCTTTATAGAACTTCATCTAGAACTAAATTCAGCACAAGAAAAGGTGTAATTCATCAATTCTCTTTTGGTAGTAATCCATAACTTTTGTATTCTAGTAGTGAGCCATCTTCTTTATATCTTTGTGGTAGTGAGCCCTCTAGGTTGTAGCCCTGTGGATAATGATTCCTTATTTCAGGTAGTGAGCCTTTTGTGATCGGTTTTGATATTCTCTATAGTGTGAGTTAATCCTCACCTTGGCTTTTCCCTCATTGGGTTTTCCATGTAAATTTGATGTTATTGTGTTTATGTGATGACTTTCAATTTTGCATTTATTAATGAATCTTTCATGTAGTATTTGGATCTAGTTCTGGTATATGGTTAAATATTTTAATTTGGTTAGAACTAATTCACCCCCCCTCTCAGTTGTCCTATTAAAAAACTACATAGTCATGTGACAAGTGTCATCAAACCATCTTTATTTCTCAACACGTGTGTGAGCATGCACATGTTAGTATCCTCTTCCACCTCATCCTTTGACCAAGATTTCCATTGGATGTTCACACATGTGTGAGATTCTCTTCCCCGTGTGTAGCCCCCCTACACTTTACCTTTTATCCTACATGTCACATTCCTTGAATTCCTCCCTGTTATATTTTTCATTACACTTGTCAACTCTTTGTTCTTCCTAATGTAAGCATGCCTAGCCCCCTTTTCTATGACATGTGTCATTTTCCCAAGCCTTGATCTTGTGACATTTGTCACAAGGCTAATACCTTAATTCTCTTAATCAATCATAACCCTCCATCTCACAATGCATATCATCCCTCCATTTCATCCATCAAAAATATATAAATTGAAGCCTTGTCCCTTCATTTTGATCATCTAAATTTTTTTAAACCTACATTTTCCATTTATACATCTAAAATCATCCAACTCATCAAGGTTATGATGTAATTGTGAGAGCAATCCATATATCAATTACTTCAAGAGAAAATCAAGTGAGTAGGTGTTGTTATATGAAATTGCACCCTGCTAAACATGGGCTCATCATTCCAGTGACACAATGGAAATGACCTCAAGGTGTGCGACCTTGAAAGATGAGGTCAAGACTTCAAAGAAGGCCAACTTCCATTTTTTATCCAAATTCAGATGTGTCGGTCCAACCCACCACATAAAATCCTACCACTAGTCCTACTCTAACAATTCATAGGGGAAAAGGGAAAGAAGGAATGCATAAAAGGGAAAGGGGAGGTGATACACCAAGATAAAGATTATTTCTTCTTTCTTGAAACAACACAATGCATCAATGAAGGGGGCCAAAAGGTTTACACAACTCTCTATTTTGTGAAATTCTAGATATAGAATGAAGGTTAGGGCTTGTTTAGATGCTGAAAGGAAAGAGCATTCATAGAAAAACAACTGCAAACTTAAGTAACATTGCATATATCTAAAAAGTAACAAAATAACACCTAAATATGAAGGTAATAAGTATTCACACAACACATTCAAGGAAAGAAGAGGTTAAATAGTCAGGTTTCATTAATACAAAGGCATAAGAAAAATTTTATAGTTACAGAGTAAAACAATGCAGAGTCTACTAGAGAAAATATTAGAAGGAGCCCGAGGAAGAATGCTTTGAAAGAATACAATAACTTTTCCTTTATAGTTTAAGTATAACTAAATGATTTAGCACAAATCCTACCTCAACTAGGGTTAGCAACTGGGAGTAGAATCCAATCTGATTAGATGCAAAGGATATGACTCCTCAAATTTCATATTAAAAGTACACTAGGATGGCTTGGATGTGCACAACATGTTGTCTTAATTATGATTCTATAAATGCAGAGCAAAAACCCCCATAAAATTTTCCATGAAATCTAGCCATGAATGGTCTAAGAATGAAAGATAGGGTCTCTTAAACACAAAGGGAAGCATGTTGTCACTTTTACATTGAATACAACATAGAAATCCACATGAAAATTGGCTTTGCAAGTGAAAATTTTGATCCGGTAGCTAGGATGTCACTTAGCCAAGAATGTAAACCCTCCTACAAAAAAGATGATGCTAGCCATTGAAAGATTTGAATTTGAACTATAGATCTACAAAAAATTGTTGATTTAAATACCTTGATTGAGTCTAAAAACTTTGAAAAGAATCAGCCAATCAAAATGTGTCACGTCAGAGTTAAAGATATTTGTCAACAAAGTGGGCCCACAAAGAAAATTTGTCATTGAGGTTGCTGACATCAACAGAGGACACATGTCCCTCGTCCGCTCTCGCAACTTGAAAATGGGCCAACCACGAAGGTTCTATAGACTTACAGAGTCAACATCTTGAGCTTTCAAGACTTGAAAAGGGACTTGTTATGAAGGATTTGTAGACCCATGGAATAAACCAAAAGTCACAACATGTCAACCTTCCATGCTTCTGCATTCAAAAATTGGGTCCACCATCAAAGGATTGCAGGTTCATGGGGAGGACCAGATGTTTCCACGTGTCAACCTTTCGTGCTTGCACAACTTCAATTATTTTAGTAAAAATACACTTGTGGACCGATAGAACCAATGAGAAAGTGACAAATGTCGCTCTTTCTATGGTTCCACATCTTGATTTCCCTTCAATAAAATATTCCTTGTGGAACTACGAAATCCAAATGAACAAAGAATATTAGGAGCAGGAATAGAAATCAAATTCAAACTTTTGGACCTCCAAAAAAGGTTTGAAGTACCAAAGAAATAAATTGGGGTAGAGAAATAAGTCAGACTTGGACATCTTGGACCTTAGGGTCAAAATTTCCAATCAAGATCTGAAAGTTTGAAAGGGACTAAAGAAGAAGAAAGATGAAAGTCAAGAATAAAAAAGGTATACAAACATTTAGACCAAAAGTGCAAATGTCTAATTTGGTCTCAAAAGTCCAATGGAATAAGAAGAAAGGGGAATTGAGAAATCGTAAGGGAAACAAACTTTTGGGTTTTGGTCCAAAAGTCTGTTCAAGACCCGAAAGTCTGAAATGATAGAATTGAAGAAGAGGGAGAAAGGAAATTGAGAAAATGAAATGGATTTGGACCTTAGACCAAATGTTCGATCGGGACTCAAAGTTCTGAAAGGTTCAAAAAGAGAAATGAAGAAGGGAAATTCAAGAAATAAAGATGGATTTGGACCTTAGTCCAAGTGTCTGTTCAAGACCCAAATGTTTAAAAGGATCGAAGAGAAGAAAGAAAAAAGTGAAAATAGGGAATGTAAACAGGCTTAGACCTTAATCCAAATATCTATTTGGGACCTGAAACCCTGAAATTCTCTAAAGAAGAAAAAAGAGGAAGTCAAAATGGCAACATTCCAAAGAAATCTTGATAAGGCTCCGAGCCCAAAAAGCTTCACAACCGTTGCCTTTTAGTTCTCTGTGGGATTTTATGGTTGGGGACATTGTAGAAGTTATAGAAGAATCAAGAAAAAGGTAGTTCTCAAGGACATAAATAACACAAACATATTATTTATTTTGAAAAACATGATTGTGCCTCCTTTTTTGATTTTTGTCCCATCTCACTATACAATGCTATTTATAAAATTATCACAAAGGTTATGACCAACAGGCTGAAACTCATTATTCCAAAGATAATATTGTTGGAACAAAGTGGATTTGTGCCTGATCAGAACATCACAGATGGGGTCATTACTGCTCATGAGGTAACCCATTCAATAAAATAGACATAATCTCAAAGGTATGCTTCTAAAGTTGGATATTAGCAAAGCATATGATCATGTCAGATGGAGATTTTTAATTAAGGCATTGGAAAGATTCGACTTTAGTATGGAATGGATAAGGTGGGTCTTCGATTGTATTTTGTCACCACATTTTTCCATTCTCATTAATGAAAATCCCCGTGGATTTTTTGATGGGGCCAGAGGTCTGAGGCAAGGTGACCTAATGTCTCCCTTCCTCTTTGTGATCACAGTAGATGCACTAAGTAGAAGAATTCAATCAGTTACCTTGGCAAATGAATGGATGGGGATTGCTGCTATCAATGGACTTCTGACCTTCACACATCAATTTTTTATTAATGACACCTTGTTGTTCGGATCTTCCACAATGAAAGAAGCGATCACAATTAGGAAGATTCTGGAAGATTATAGTGAGGCATCTAGACAAGAAATTAATAGAGAAAAGTCATGAATCTATTTCTTTAATACTCCTCCCTCATTCCAAAGATGAATTGGAAACTTGCTAAGATTCTAAATTGATAAGCTTTGTGTGACTTACCTTGGGGTTCCTATGTTTTATGGTGTTAATTGTGACAAGTTGTGGAAGGGAACTGAACTAAAGTGTGCCAAGAAGACTGAAAGCTGAAAAGGGCACTAGTTGTCAATGGTTGGGTGAATAACCACAGTCAAATCTATTTTAGCTGTGATACCCATTTATCTGCTATCCTGTGTGGAAATCACAATTAGTATGGCAAGAAATTTAACATCCCTTTAGAGGAAATTCCTTTGGGATGGATCGAATGATACAAATAGATTTCCACTGGTGTCTTGAGACATGGTGAAGAAGAGTAAAGTGGAAGGTGGTGTTGGTGTGCGGGATATACAAAGGTAGAATTTGGCTCTCAGAGCCAAATTAATATGGTGAATATATAAGCATCCTAATGCATATTGGTGCAAAGTGTTGTAAAGGAAATATTTGGATGATGCATCCCCTTTGTGGATTCTAACTATTATTGAACTTCCCCATGTTTCGTCAATATGGAATTTTATAAGCAAATGTAGGAAATTTATTATTGATCACCTATCTTGGAGAATAAAAAATAGGTGGTTGGCTTTTTTCTAGCTAGATTCACGGAACAGATACAAAGAGCTTAATGTCATTCCTGGCCTTTCCAATCTCTATTTAGCTACTACGGAGGTCTATGGAAAAAGAATGCAAGATAACATGATCATCTGCTGATGTGGTCATGTGATCACTTACAAATGGAAGGACTTTGAGATTTTGACCCTAAAGTAATAGGAAATTTTGAGTAAAGAACTAAACAAAAAACACATTATATTTATCGAGGAAGAGTACATTGCCAAATCAAGTGAATATTTGATCAAATATGGTTTTTCAATTGCCTCAATCATGGGTGAAAAGGCCCCTTAGTCTACGGATCTCTGTTGGGACTCCAGTATTTTTCCCAAAGCCAATGCATTCGCTTTGTTGGCACTGCAGAACCAGATTCTTACTGGAGATAGGCTACAAAAACTAGGTTTTGATGGTCCGTTCTGATGCCCTTTATGTAAAGCCTAGGGATGAAACCATCGATCATCTCTTGGTCCAATTTCCTTTCGCACAAGAATGTTGGGGAAAGTTTAAATGCATGTTGGATTGGAATGGGACCTTAGCCAACACAGTAAAGGATTTATTTTGTGGCTGGCCAAATTTGGGCTCAAGTTCTCTTTGGGTCGGACTCTGGAAGGTGACCCTTGCCATGATAATATGAAAACTTTGGAAAGAAAGGAACACATAAATATTTAATGGTGTGGAGGCCACCTTGGAGTGAGTTCTAAGCAAAATTGAAGTTTGGATCAATGAATTTTTAAACATGAAAGTGATTACAAAGAAGTCTGGTTTGTTCTCTACTTGGGATGACAAAATGACATGACGATGGCATCACCTTATTCCACCAAAAGGAAATTTTACTAAAGGAAAAAGGGATTGATCCTTTGCTAGGTGGGAACTTCCCCCATTAGGCAGATTAAAACTCAACTATGATAAAGCATCCTGGGGCAATCCTAGAGCCTCCGATGTTGGTTTCATCATCAAGGAGGATGACAGTGGGTTGCTTTGTGTTGGATCGATTAAGCTCCCCATAGGAACAAATAATTGTGTGGAGTTTGCTACACTATTTGAAGGACTTCGGGCATGTCGAAATCCAAATCTAAAAGAGGTTGATATTGAGGGAGACTTGATGGTGATAAAAAATGCTATCATCTCCAAATAGGTGGCAAGTTGGAACTTGAAGATGTGGGTGGATGGCATTTGTGCCATTCTTGCAGACTTCATAAATATTTCAATAAAACATCTGTTTCGAGAAGCTAACAAGGTTGCAGACTATTTTTCCAACCATGCAATTGATCAACATGAAAAAAAAATTATATCTAACCAAATAGAAGCTTGGAGGTCTCTGAAAGAGGTTCTTGAAGATGATGTGCAAGCCATCTCGTAAGGTTGATGGTTGGAAGGTATTGTCACTGTCGGGAGATCCTCTTCAATGAGGTTGCAAACTCGTGAAGGTCCAGATGTCTTTTACACCTTTTTAGTGTTGTTGGCTATAGGCTCCCTACGTTCTTATGGAAAATCTTCATGAAGGACTACTAGGAATCCATTAGGAGAACAATGTATATCTATATTATTTTAACATGAACATGTATATGCCTACATGGTTCAAGCCTTAACAGGTGTCTTAGAGACCAGTTGCTTCTTGTTATCCTCTTTGTGCTAGTGTTGATGTATTTTTTCTCTGATCAATATTGTGGGAGCTACCCCTTTGGTAGCAGTTTGTCAAAACAAAAATTCTTCCATAAATATTTTTATATATTTTTGCATAGACCACAGATTTGTAGTCTCGTAGAAATGTAGATGAACATATATGAACACTTATGTTTTCCTATAACAAATATTTATTTAAATATTAGTGTACATATTTCCTCATTTAAATTTGATTAGGGACAACATCTATACATAAAAAATGTTTAACCAATTTTAGACAGAATTAGAAGGTGTTATTAAAATTAAAATACATATTTGAGGTAAAATTTGCTACCATTTTCCTTAATTATAATTTGAGAACTAGAATAAACTTTCCCACAAGACTATAGTGGAAATATTCAAGATATTTCTCTTTTATTGTGTCCAACATGATGTTATATAAGAACACCCACATAACATTCTTTAACAGATGAAATTAAAATTTTCAATCAATTTTTTTTTAATAAAAGGGGTAAAAACTTTATTGAAATCAAGAAATTAATAGTACATAAGGATCAAGGAACCCTTAGGCTCCCATGAAGGAAAACACTAGAACCCACATCCAAAATAAAAACCACCCTCCATACAACCACCAACATCTTATCCCTCCATATCTTCAGCAATGACCCTCTCTAAATCCTAACAATAATCAAGGGATAATTGTCCCCACCCCTCAACCTTCCAATCATCTGCATGCTTCGAATCCCACTTAATCAAACATTCAGCAACCCTATTCCATTCTCGCAAAATATGAGCAAAAGACACCACTTCCAACGTAGAGCACCTCTGCAAAATTTGTCAAACCACCAACACAATCTACCAATTAACCTCAGCCACCTTTTGCTCGTGCAACATACTATGCCAACCCAAGGCACTAGCCCACTCAATAGCCTAGAGAATTGCCAACCCCTCCATAAAATTGTTAGAATGTCACCCTTATGAATGGAGAAAAAGAAAATAACCGCACCAAAACAGTCTCTTCCAACTCTACCAATCCCAGTAGGCCCAGGATTACCCCTAGAAGACCCATCTGTATTAATCTTCAGAAAATCCGTCGAAGGAGGCAACCATCTTCCAACCCTTTGAACCTTCCTTTTAGCCCTCCTACCTCTTCTGACAGAAGCAAAGACCGGAGTCAACCCCTGCAAGCCCAAGCTATTCACAATCTCATCATCACTTATTTCCAATAGAAAAGCCACTTCACATTTGGCTTTCACCATCTCCTAGATCATACCAATAATTATGTGCCAAACCTGTTGAACCATCAGCCTATCCCCACGAAAAATCATGCAATTCCTTTCCAACCAAATTTTCCAAAGGATGAACATAGGACCAATGCACCACAAAATCTGGAGGAAAGAGGCCTGGGAAGGGGGTCTTCGTAGACTACTCCAGAACTCAACAAGGGAAGAAGCATGAAAACAGGGATGTTTCCAAACACCCCACCACCAATAACAGAGTAGCATAGAATAAGGACAATAGAAAAACAAATGGGAAGAATCCTCCTCACTGCAGTCACACAAAACAAAAATAGAGGGACCTTGGAATCCCCACTTCCGAAGATTATTCCAAGCCAGAGTCCACACAAAACAATTACACTTTGGCCATGAAAACTTGTTCCACACATGTTTCCACCAAGGGACCTCCACCCCCCCCAAATGTACGAGATAGGAACTCCTAATATCCACTAGCCACAGTGAAATCCCCCTTAGAATTTGGGCTCCAACCCAGAATATCCTTATCCCTAAGAGAATTGCATTGTCTACTAGCCAAAATATTTTTAAGCTCAGCACAATCCTCCTCCAACCCAATAACAGGCCAATCACACGCATCCTTTCACCTAGCCCCCTCCATCTGCCCACATGGATAAAAATTCTTAAAATCACTCACCCTTGAACAACCAGCCTCCAAGAAGTGTTGACAAAGATTCATCAAATTAGGATATTGGCACAAAATGGGGGAGAATCCATCCCAAGAATTAGACCAAAAAAGAGCCTCAGTCCCCCTATTGCATATCCAGAACAAGCCCTCCTTGATCAGTGTAGCCCCTTTCTTAAGCATTGCCCAAATCACAGAACCTTTCCCTGCTAGAGGATACCTGGGAAGCTCCTCCTTCAAAACCCCCAAAAGGTACTTGTGAGATAAAATCCCGGCCCAGATATGATCTTGCTCCACACACCACCTCTAGTAAAGCTTAGCAGTCAATGCCAGCCTAGACCAAGTCAACTGCCACAATCTAAGACCACCAAGCTGCCTCAGGTGACATACTATATCCCACTTTACCAAGCTCCACTTGGAACAGGACAAGCTACCCACCCATAAAAATTGTATGCCCAGAAAATTCAAATCCTTCACAAACCCAACTGGAGCCACCTGAAGCATGCACCTATGAATGGGAAGATCCTACACCATCGAATTTAGCAATTGAACACAACTGGAAAAGGACAACCATCGATGAGTCCAATGATTAACCTTCACATGAAAATTTTCCAAAATATTCTACCACGATTCCTTGGGAAGTCTACTAACCAAGATAAGAATACCAAGATAAGTTAAAGGAAGAGAACCAATCTAAAACCTCAAGATATGAGAAATCCTTTGTTGAATAGGCCTCAGAGTATTGAAGAAGAAAATGGAAGATTTATCTTCATTAATCCTTTGACCAGAAGCAACAAGATAGATATCCAAAGCCTTGCACAAATTCATAGCTTCTCTTATCTTAGCCAAACCCATCAAGGTAGTATCATCCACAAATTCATGTGAGATTGAGGAGGCAAACCATTTTCCCACCCCCATTGTGGATAAAACCCAACTCCACTATATGTTTGACCAATCTCCCTAGGCCTTCAGCAGGAAGGATAAATAAATAAGGAGAGAGAGGATCCCCTTGATGAAGGCCTCTAGAAGCATTAAAAAGAGAAGGCTCACCATTTATCAACACTGAGAAAGAAGTGGAAGTAAAACAACACATAACCCACTTGACCCACTTGACCCACTCCTTAGCAAAACCAAAAGTAATAAGAATTTTTTACAAGAAGGACCACTTCACTCTATCATAGGCCTTTGCCATATCTAGCTTGATGAACATAGCCTTTTCTTTTGAGGATGCTATGGAATGAATGGTTTTAGTAGCAATGACCACCCCATACAAAATTTGTCGATCCTCCACAAAACTACTCTATTCCACAAATATAATCCCTCTAATCCATCACTTCATCCTTTTGATAATCAGCTTGGAAATGATTTTATACACCACATTACAAAAGGAGATGGGTCAAAATTGACTCAAACGATCTACCCCCTCACATTTGGGAATGAGAGCAAGGAATGTAGTGTTCAAATCCCTCAACATCTACTTATTCCTTTGAGACTCACAAACCACCTCCAAAAGGTCTAGCTTAATGATATCCCAAAATTCTTGATAAAATTCAACTAGAAAGCCATTAGGGCCGAGCGTTTTCCCTTTCTTCATCTAGAAAATAGTAGCCTCCAATTCCTCCAACGAGATGTTGCCCAAAAGATGATCATTCATCTCCCTAGTAACCAAAGAGGGGATACAAGATAAAACTTGATTTTCCTCTGCCAAACCATCCTAAGAATCCTCTCTAAATAAAGAAGCAAAGAACTGTGAAGCTTCTCTAGACATATCCTGTGAAGAAGATAAATGCTCACCCTTGTCATTCACAAGAACAGGCATAGAATTTCCATGTATATTGGCCTTCATCGAGTTGAAGAAGAAAGTGGTGTTTTTGCCTCCCTCCTATAACCACTCAACTTGAGCCTTTTGTTTCCAATAAATTTCCTCGCGCAGCTCACACTCTTCCAAAGCTCTCAAAGCCCTTGCCTCCTCACTGAGTAAATCCTCTGAAATACCAAACTCCCTTATTTCCTGAGTGATGACATCCAAGTCAGCTTGAGCAGCAACCTTAGCATGAAAAATATTGCCAAAGCATTGCTTATTCCACCTTTTGAGTTGATATTTTACATATTGCAGCAGTTTGGAAAAAGAATACATAGCAGTGCCATAAGTTGGTCTTCCCCTCCACCACCATTCAACCACATGCACCTGCAAAGAAGAATCCCTTAGCCCCATAAGTTGGAACTTGAAAGAGGGGGACGAGCAACACGAGTTGAAGTAGCAGATAACTTAATAGGCCAATGATCTAATCCCCTCTAGTCCAAAATCTTAGAGCAAGTAGACCACAATCCTCCAACCTAGAAATAGGAATCCAAGAAATGGTCAAGTCTCTTAACAGTACAGTTCTCTCTGCTTCTTCTATTGTTCCAAGTAAACTAACCATTATGGGGCTTAATGTCAACCAGATTCAGTGCAGATATGTTATCCTAAAGAAGGAAAGTAGAGGGCTCCAACCTCACAATACCACCCTTCTTCTCCTATTGTTCCAAGTAAACTAACCATTATGGGGATTCATGTCGACCAGATTCAATGTAGATATGTTATCCCAAAGAAGGAAAGAAGAGGGCTCCAACCTTGCAATACCACCCTTCTTCTCATCCAACTCAATAATGGCATTGAAATCACCTGCAATAATCTAAGGGAAAAAAGGAGCAAGGCTCTGAATGAAATTAATATGAGACCACAATATCTACTTATCAGGAAAATTGGTAGGTGCATAGATGTTTGAAAGAAGAATAGTTTCCCCTGACTCTAGACTATTGACTTTCTCTTTCTGGCATTTTTCCTTGATGTCAAAACATGTCAAAATGGTTTGGTTACATTGGTTGTTGTTATTGGCATTCCAGTTGGCATCATTTAGTTCATCACAGATTTGACATTGTGTTCTCATAGTTTTGATTTGCTTCATTGTCTTTGGCCTCATTATTTAGTTTACACGTGGTTGCTGCAGTTGATTCAGTTTATATAATATCTACTGATCATTCAGACTTGTGATCACTTGGACAGGCATTGTTCATATTTGCATACATGCTCTGGCATATACTTTGGCAAGCACTTGGATAGGAATTGATCATATTTGCATACATACTCTGGCATATACTTTGGAAAGGTATAGATTTGTAGATTCAGGTTGATTATGCATATTTCTATTACATATCTCATGGTATTTCTATCTTGGAAATATCATTATATCAGTGGTTCTACACGGGCATTATAGGGTGACTTTGATGATCAATGTTGAAATGTTCACAAACATCTTGTATGGTCATTTAGTGTGACTTATATTATAAGCCTAGGTTGGTTTCTTGCTAATTGGGCTATATGCTTATTTGATTGAGTTCCTCCACATTTTGCATATGATATTGCATCATCATTTGACTAAACACTTTACATGGCAATGACCTTGTAAAACAACATGGTTTTGGGCTTTTTCTATGCATAATGTTCTAGTTTTAATGGTCAGCATTTGCAATGTGCTAAATCACATGTGGTAATCGGGTTTCTTTGTGGGGCATCCTAAGTCATTATGACTTTGTCTTAAGGTATATGATTGGTATCAGGATTTCATGTTTTGAGGCATACAATGGAAAGGAATTTTGTAACATCATTTGATATTATTCAAGTCGGGCATACTATATTGCATTGGTAACAATTTTTGTTTCATTGGATTTTTTAGTGAAATCCATTACATGGCTATTGGCTATCATTACTTGTCGACCACAAAATTTTGTATTACTTATAGGTGTCGACCATATTACACCAAGGTCTTCATTTTATTGGGTGCATATATTACAAAGCACATTGTGTTTATCATGTTATTTTTATCAGGCTTATCATTGTTTTTCATCGGGCATACATTACAAAGTCTTTTGTCCTTATCATATTGTTTGTATTGGCCACATCACATTACATTTTCAAGTAAGTTGACTTGGGAAGTCGACAGCCATCATTGAGTTTGGTAATAATGCTATTGGCTGATTTATAGTGATCATTATGTTTCGTTCGAACTTCAAATATTATCAAAAGATGAAAACAGCAGACTAAAGGCTTTCAAAAGAAGTTAGGGAAAATCATTTTGTTGTTTTTGTTCTAAGGCAACAATAGTGCCACCATGGAGAATAGGAAGCCACAATTTGCAGCTGGTTTTGAAGCTGAATGTTGGATGAACTTAAGTGAGACTGTTATGAAGAATTTGCATAGTCAGATGGTAACATTTAGGCCGCCCTGACAGGTATTTGGTCTTCAGTTTGAAAGTGCTTGTGCTGGTTTCAAAGAATAACTGATTTTATGGATTAAGAGATTCATTGAAGATTAGAAACTTGTTAAAGATTAGTTGTAGTTTTCATTAACCTGAGTTTATACTTAAGGGTTTCATTGGCATTCATCGACATATCATTGATTTTCTATGGTTTTTCTTAAAATCCATTATGGGTATCCTGATTTAACAACATTGTTTATACAAACCCTGGTTATGGTGTTATGGGTTTTTGAAAAGGATAATTTTTTTTGTGCATTGGATAAATACATGGCAAAAAGCCATGACTGAGTGAGATGGAAAGAGAGAATACATAGTCTGAATAGAGTATTGTTTATTATTGTGATATCATTCTGTAAAGAAGAGAAGAGGGTTTATATTGTTTTCATCTCTAGTTGTATTACAGAGATTATTTTGAGTTGGGAATTATTGAAAAATCATTTTGTATCCTATTGTGATTTTGTGACTACAGACATTCATTGCAATTATAAGGTCCTAATAGGTTGCAATACTATTTGTTTTTCATGAAGTTGGTGCTTCTAATTTGAAGTGGGTGCTTCAGTTTGTTATTGGAGTTGGTGATCCACATTGTTATTGGAGTTGGTGCTCCACATTGTTATTGGAGTTGGTGCTCCACATTATTATTGAGTTGGTGCTCAAAAAGTATTGTAAACATTTTTTGGATTTAAGACTACAAGGCATTTTGGAGTGGTTTTTCTACCCCAAGAGGGTTTTCCACTTGGCAAAATTTTGTGTCTCTCTTTTGTGGTTTGTGTCTATCTTGCATAATCTTTATTTCAATTATTTTTAAAGTTATTCATGCAATGCTCTGATGCTTTTCACAATTTCAAGTTATTGTCAAGATCATAGTTCATTTGCTTATGTTCAATGTGTGAAACTCTGCCATAAGTGAGTCTATTGTTTTGTGCATAAAAAAACATCAAAAATGTTCATCCAGTACTATATGAACAACGTACAACATGCTTTGATATGAGTTGTTATATTTGATCATCATTAAATTAGTCAATCTAAACTCTTTGTTTACATTGCATTAATAAAGTCACCATTGTTTAAGATTAAAAAGGGGTTTAAATCTACATTTAAAGGTATAAATTTTTTAAATATATTACTCTGATTCACCCCCCCTCTCAAAGTAATTCCACTTCAAACATGGACTTGAAGCAACCACAAAGATGGAAGACTTGGAGGACATCCACCAAAGAGGATGAATCTTCAATGGGTTCCACGGGAAAGCCACACCCCCAGCATTCCCGTGAGCCCCAATACACTAGCAATCACCTTGCCCCCATAGCTTAGGCAACAATTAACCAACCATACGTTCAACAGTTAACTTAGTCTCCTATAAAAAAAATAACATTAGGAGAATGAGTTCTCACCAAATCACGAACAACTTTTTGCCAAGGGCCACTGTTCAAGCCCCTTACATTCCAAGAGAGGAAGATCATTTTGGAGGGTTATAAAAATGCGAATCTAGGGTCTTAATAGATCCTAACTCCACCAAATTCTCTCCCATCATCTTTATTTTTTCTAAATCTTTCTTTCTCCCAACTTTAGAAGACTTCTCAGCAACCCCTTTCTTTTGGTCTTTATGAAGAGTTCCCAATGAAGGAGAAGCCTTGCTACCTTTTACCGAATCAGACCCCACTTTCACCAATGGAGTAAAGATGTCTCCCTCCCCCATCTTCATATCCACAAGAGTCTCAAATCTCCCATGAACCACCAAAATCTGAACTGTTTCCATTTGCAAGCCCCAGTCTCTTGAGAAGTCTGGTTGTAGTTTGGAATAATTCCTTCCTGAACCCCTTCTAAAACACCTTGATCCATAAACATCATTCCCAGATTCGCCTCCTATTGACTAAGATCATCTAGGACCTCAATTCTATTAAAGGTATCTTCTTCCTAATGCTCCTTAAGAGTCATCTTTTGACCTCAGTTTCTATTATGAGCCTTAATAGGAATAAAACCCTCTGCACCAATAGCCTCACCAGGAATGGGGTCCTTGCCTTTTCCCACCTTAGGAGGATTGCAAGGAGGTTAAGAAGTTTGAGACACAGAAGATTTAGACTTCAGGCATCTCCTTTGTAGATGGCCATATTCATGACAGAGACGGTAACGAAAGGGCAATGTCTCATAATCCAGTTGTTGTACCCAAGAACATGCACTTGCACAAATTTCCAAAGAATCTGGAAGAGGGTTATTTAAATCAATTTCAACACAAATATGAGCAAAATTCATTACCTTTCTATCTTGCGTTTGCTAAGAAGGACCCGTTGGTTTCCCTAGAAACAAAGCAACTTGATGCAAGATGTTATTGTGCCACTATTCAACTAGAAATCTAGGGAGACGAACCCACACCGGAACCAAATTTGAAAGTGACTCCAAAGGATCAAAACCTGCATGCCAAGGTTTAATAAATAAACCAATCTGGTTGTGAAAATAAGGCCCACCTTCAAATACTCTATTGTGATTCGCCATGCAATTAAATGTCACCATGAAGTAACTATTTTCTAACAACATTATTTCCATCTCACCCTCCAAGGACCAAGTACAATGATCCCATGACTCCAAAAATTGAAGTGAAAACCTCATTCCCAAAAATTTACAAAGCAAAGCATGCTTTGAATAATATTCAATATCCTTCACAATCAATTCTAGTTGAATCGTTAGTACCGACCTATCTTTGCTTCGTTCCAGGCACCCATTAACTTTTGGGATACGAGGACCTCCAGCCGGAGCGAATCCTCCATTCCCTGAATCATTAGAGAAGAAGTTATTATTGAAGACCTTCATTGAAAGAGAAGGAGATTTTGTTCCCACGACAGATTGGAAATCCATGGCAGTATTGGCCCCTAAAGCTTCCCCTCGATCCATCACTAGAGAGGAGACAGGGAAAATACCCTCAAAGAAGAAAGCTCTAAATAAAGCCTAGAGTAGTTGAAAATGAGAGCGAACCAAAAATAATAAAAACACCTCGCTGCACACATGAAAAAAAAAACCCATGGTCCAACAAACTGAATCACCCACCACTGATCAGGAAACAAGGTTACGCCTGTTGCAAGAAACAAAAACATGCAATGAGAAATCAAGGCATGTAGCTATAGCCTCACAGGCCGTGGGCTGCCATGCCCATGCAGAATGCAACTCCTCTCGTCGCCATCAAAATTATCGGTCAATTATTCTTCTAACAAAGTTACATTTATCTTCATTGCAAAACTATTTCTAGTACACCTTCCTCTTCTACAAAAGAACAACAACAAAATAAATCATAACTTCTTATTTTATACTTCATTTTTAACTCGCCCAAAAATGTGAAATTTTGCTTTGACTTTTTGTAGGCTTGGGTAGAAAGTACATAGTGCCAAAGCTAATACTAGACTGAAATGGATATCCGTTAGAAACAGATATCCATTACGAAACGAATATCCATTTCTAAACAGCTATCTGCTTTGTAACAGATATTCATTTTGTTTAGGTCAAATTTTATAATTTTGTTGGGTTCGGGGCTGAGCAATATTTTTATTTAATATATTATAATATTTTTTTAATATATTTATAATAATGGTTTTAAATATATTTATCATATAGCATGGATATTAGATTAAAATACATTATAATAATGTTTTTTAATTTAATATATTATAATACTTATATAGTAATAGATATTATATAATATTATATTATATTATAATATAATATAATATAATATTATTATATAATATTAACTATATTATAATATTAATATATATAATATTATTATTACAATATTAAATAATATTATATTATATTATAATATATATTATATTATATAATATATACTATAATATTATATTATATTATATTATATTATAATATTATATTATATTATAATATAATATATATATTATATTATATATATTATAATATAATATATATTATATATATTATATTATATTATATTATGTATATATATTATGATATAATATATATTATATTATGATATAATATATATTATATTATGATATAATATATATTATACATAATATAATGTATATTATAATATAATGTAATATATATAATATATTATATAAAATGATATCTTACATTTCAAAAAAAACAATGCCAATAACTATATGGTCGGGTCCCAGACCCAACCATATATTAAAAAAACTACATAAAGGAAACATATATTCATTTGAATCCGTTTGAAATGGATATCCGTTTCTTGTTTTATATAATCAAAAGCAAAAACCCAAGGGCTCATTTTTAGCAATTTGAGCATGAGTTTTCTACTCCACAACTCAGATATCCATTCGTAGGAAAAATTTCTTGCTTAAATTAACCAAATTTGAAAGATATTTTTGGATTTTTATGTTTTTATTCAATTTATATTGGTTTTGCATTGTTTTTTTTTGTGAATTTTAGTCAAATAGGATATTTGATAGGTTTTTTATTGCATTAAAATCATTGTTAATTTTGAAAAAAATTATCAATTAATAGGCTTAAAATGGTTGATCCCAACCCCGTTCAACATGAAAACATTCAATCGGATCAACATGAAAACCCTAACCCCGCACAAGATGAAAACCCTCCAAATCCTCCTTCACTGTAACTGTTGTTTCCAAACCAAAACATGCCAACAATACATGAACCTATTCATAGACATTTAGATCAATTGAGAAATTTATGTCGAATCTATGAGACACTCACTGAGCTATCAGACATGAAAAACACTTTAGAAACAATCATTTCAAATGTTGAAACTTTGGCAACTAAACACAATAGATTTGCATAGTGACGAGAGGAACAAAGGAAATTTTATACCAATGGGTTATCATATGATGAGGTGAGGTCACTTGATATTGACAAATCCCAATTAGCCTAGTTATTCATCGATCACAGAACAAGACAGCTCGTTAATGTGTGGAAGCCAAAATTTTCAATTAAATGGTGCACCCATAGAGGCATATTAGATAATTTCTAGAGACGTTGGTGGATGGTTTTTGATAAACCACCCAACAATAATCTTGATGTCCCTCAATATTCTCTCCAAAAATTATATGTTGAGTTTGTCTTAGGGAGGCATGTCAATTACTTTGACATGCGAGAATTCCAGGGTGTTGGTAGAGGGATGCCACAGGATAGACCTAGAGCACGTCGAGTCACCCCAGTTCATCTTGCTTTGCCTATTGCTGCCCCGACTCCATTACCTTACCCTAAGATTGCTTTAGATGCAGGGACTCAGAGAATTTATTCCTTACATTCATTAAGTGATCATTTGGTCATGTAAAGCCATCATGTTGTGCAGCCATTTGACGTTGCATCCCATCATGATAGTGATGCACCTGATATATCCCAGCATGATGGTGGTGCACCTGCTACAATAGCTCTGACTAGTACACCATCCTCTTTGGCACATATTTGTGTGCCCCATCACTGCTTGATGTGCAACAATTTATGTTTGGGTCCTCTCTGATGGTCCACTGAGGCTCCCATGGACACATCCGACTACAAGGTTTAGGATATGTTGGACGTAGGACTTGATAGAGCACAGAGTGTACCATTTTCAAGAGAGACATCAGCTACCAAGGACGATGTGGGAGCACTAGTAAGACTTAAAGTAATTTCACAGTGTGTTTTATCTAAATTATTTCATATTTTATAAGAGATATTTGTACTAATATATGTTTATGTGCTAGAATCTTTAACAGTTGCTGATAGAGGAGTAGATTACCCAAGTGCAGGAGGCTACATAATCAGCCATTTCATTTTCCCTAGAGAATTAGTATACGGTATTATTTAAATTGTTATTTAGATGTTAATTTTTGAAATCTATTATGTTTAAATACGTGTTCTACATAATTTGATAGTCTAATGTAATCTTGTCTTTTTATGCAGCAACCTAGTTCTTTTACATCCATGTTGACTGGGGATGACCCATTGGATGAAGCTGCACAACAGGTATATATATAGATATATAATTCTTGATATTATGATTATGTGTGCATGTGCATTTAAATTGTGTTACATTCTTGTAATTTTTTATATAGGAAACCATCTCAGCTGCTTCATCAACCATGAGCCCATCTAGTGTAGTAGCATCACGACAGGTACGTGTTTATTTTGTACTATAGATATTTACATTTAGCTAGGAGTAGATATATGTTTAGTAAATATGATTATTTTTCAACAATTATATGTTAATTTGTATCATTTTTATTTTACCTGCTATAGTTCTTTGCCCAACTCAACACTGTGACAAGTCCAAGACCATTTCTTTATAGGAGGACTCCCAATCATCCTAAGGGACAATCATATGCAGAGCATCTTGCAGAAAAGAGAGCAAGACTTGAGGTAAACAAGAATTGCATTATTGATATAATATAGTACGCGTATAGTGATTTTGATGTTAAATTCATAATTTATAAATGATAGTATATAAATTTCTATTTACTATTCTATCTTGTCAACCATTCACATAATTAATCTAATTTGTGGTTTGAATTATTATTGTGTAGAAAGCTTCAGAGCAACCAATCTCTTCAAGGAGGCTTGATTTTGATGGTCTAACACAGGATTAGGATTTGATATAGATTGATATGTACTTAGGGTTTGATAGATCTTGAGATGGCATATATGCTACAATTTGTAAAACTTGTTGTAGAACTTGTTCGAAGTAGGCATATATATGTCAAATTTGTATATGCACAAACACAATTATTCTATATTTTGATATATAAGAATTGATATTCAATCTAATTAGTTTCTCATGTGCATGTCTTTCTATTTTGAATCTTCAAAATGGAATGTATAATTATCTTAGAATGTTTTAAAGTTATGATCGATAACATGTTTTGATTAGTTAAGCAGGGAAGTGCCTTGATCCCATGGTTATAGCCAATAGACAAAAAGGAACCGAAACAAGGTGGGAAACAGCACCACCAGCAAGAACCAAAAAACAACAACCAGATTAGCACACAGGCCATCATTTAACATAGTAACCATATCCTAGCTAGTAATAATCAAAAATAGTAATTTTCTACTAGCAAACTTAAAACTACGTAAACCATTTATCAAGTCAATAGTGTCCCAGGCGGTATTCCACCATAGCATAGCTATTATAAAATAGCAGTCTGAGATTATGAAACAAAAGGACAAAAAATAGAAAGCAGACATCTAAGCAACAACAACAAGCCATTACTTGGATTTCTTCAGCAGGTCCCCATATTCTCCAATGAGAGAGATGTACTCTCTCTAGTCAGGTCCCTCAGACTCATCCAACATCTTAAGACATCCAACTTCCCCTATTTCTTTAGCTTCCTGGTAATTTTTGATTCTCTAGAAATAGCTCCCAACATTGCCCTTCGCATCAGTCTATTACCTACCTTCATTAGCATAACTAAGGCCTTTTCCATATCATCAAGCTAAACCTACAAAAAATTTAGTCTACTCTTCAAGAAATTAGTGCTTGAGTCCTAAGTATTAATCTCCATACCCATATTTCCTGCATCCTGCACATTCTCAACATCATTCTTTTGTTCCTCAATTTGCTCAATTTGTTCCTCCTCTTCCTCTTCCTTATCCTCATTTGATCCTCCTTCCCAAATATCATAAGCTGAGGCCTAGAAATCCATATCCTCAAAATCTTCCTCCTCCTAGGCTTCAAACTCTTCATAATCTAGGTCTTCCTCATCACACATAGTCCTTTTCTATTTGCCTTTTTTATCCTTTAAGGCAGCTTTAGCTAGGCGAGCAAACCTTCTACCACCACTTCCTCTACTCCCTTTCCCCTACAAATTCTCCTTCAACTTCTCATTATGCATACCTTCCTCAAAAATATTAATGATATCCCTAGGGTTTATATCTCTTTTGAATTTCTTCACCTTAAGAAGTTCTAGCAACAAAGGCGAGTGTTTTCTTTTCTCCGGTGTAGCCTTGATGAGCTTTATCTCATAAACTCATTTTTTCCCACTTTTCTACAACATGGGAGTTGATTGGTTAGAGACATGGCCACAAGGAATTGGCTCTTACGAGAATTAGCACCCCCCTAGCAGTGACTACAGGAGACGGGCGGGGATTAGGTTCCTCAATAGGAATTTCAATAGGAGTAGGACTTTCATCAATAGGCGGTTCCTCATTATCCCCGTCAATACAGTTGGGATTGTCATTTCTACCAGCCAAAGGGTTATCGTGAGGATTCAGAGCCAAAGCATACTTATACAGGGTTAACATCAAACCTTGGTGCAAGGGAGGACTGGCACCCTTCTCAATATTGAGTTGCAGGGAAGACAATAAGTAAAAGGGTAAATTAACTCTCTCTCCATGCCTAATGTGACTGAGCAGGGGAAAATGGTACGCATGTACTGACATATACCTTCCATCTAAAGTAAAATACCACATAACAAACAAGCTAACCAAAGAAAAGGGAGGAGGGAGTTCCAACCTAGCATACCCGTTATGGAATCTTTTTAGATTCCCCCCTTCATGTAGGAATTTGTCAACGAAGTTTTGATAATTAGCCCCACTTTTCTTTGCAACTTTAATCCCTTGATTTTGTGGACTAGTTGCCTCAGCTATGAACCTCTTCGTGACCTTGAACTTCACCACACCAAAGGTTATGCTTCCTTTCGTCCAGGAATTGGTGAACTTGGTTGTTAAGTTCTCATTGTAGCCCTTCAGAGATTCAAAAAATGGAACCATTCCAGCATTTTTGAAAAGCCTCCATAAATCCACATTTTACTTAAGGGCCTGGCAATTAGGAGGCTCGGTGCACTTCTGTGGGCCTCCCATTTTGATTCTCTACAAATTCTTAGGCTGCAACGAGCTTTTTCATAATCTCCCACTCCTACTTTCTTTCCTTAATGTAGAAAACACTCTTACACCAAATAACAAACAAAGCTGATAAAAAATGTTGAATCGAGAAGTTTCTTTTTGTGAAGGCCAATTACACAATTCCTGGTACCAATACACCATCATTTTTCTTACAAGTATTAAAACCCTTATTAATTATCATACCTTGCTAAACATTACAAATTCAAGAATAGCTGACATAAGGAAAATCAACACGATTTGAAATGACAGCCCTTAACAACTTGGATAACTCCATGTGATTATCGATCACCTCTGGGAAGGAAGAATAATTAATATTACTCCTTGCCAAGATCATCAAATACAACCCCGTACTCCCAGTATCATCATTACCTGGTAATCCTTTAAACACCACATGACTCTCATACTTCCTGCATAGCTTCAACATTTCATCTTTGCATATTGTAATCATTTTCAAATTTTTCATTTAGTATCAAATATCTTAAAGAATTTGGCATATTACCATTTGTCCATTGGTTCCACCCCGTACAACTCAGAGCCACGTTGGCGGTGTAGTCAGCAGCTTTGTTGCCTTCTCTATAGACATGTTGTACCTTGCAATTGGTAAAGTATTTCTTTAGGACTAGGCATTTATCAATTATATTTTTTAACTCCCATGGTGGCACAACCACTTCATTCAGAATATCCACTATGAGCTTGGAATCCCCTTCTATAATGAAATTTTTAAAGCCAAGCTCCTTAAGAGTTTTGAATCCCCCTAACATAGCCATTGCTTCAGCTTTATTATTAGAACAGACACCCATATTCACACCAAAGCTCACTATTCATTCCCCTTTGTGATTTCTTAATAGACCCCCTGCCCCAACTAATCTCAGGTTGCCTTTTGAGCACCCATCAAAGTTACACTTTATCCAATTCTTCTATGGAGGACTCCACACAGTAGCCATTCTAGTTAGCATCATTGACCAATTGAGTTTAGTAAGACCCTTCCTTAAGCCCCAATTTTACTTAATCCTCATTTCTTTGTAGTTAGGCCAAGCTTTGGAGAAACTATATCTTCCAGCCTCAATGTTTTCCTTAATCTGTGTTTTTATGATCAAACTTACCTCCTGGCTGCTTTTCTCCACTTCCCTAAATATCTTGTTATTCCTTTCCTTCCATAATCCCCAGGTGACAAAGGGAGGAACTTGGTTCCAAAGGTCAACAATTAAATTGTGAGAAAAAGGACAATTCGACCAGCTTTCTATAAACAACTTCATTGAGTGAGGAAACACCCAGTCAGAGGACAATAATGACAAGAAGTAGGACCACACCTCCCTCACAAATTGGCAGTGAAAGAAAATGTGCATAATTGACTCCTCTTCCTACTTGCAAAGGGAGCATCTATTAACCAGTTGGAATCCACTCCTAACCAGGTTGTCAAGTGTAAGAATTTTTCCATGAACCACAGTTCACTGGAGATCGATAACATGTTATAGATTAATGAAATTTCATTTTAAGATAACGTATGAATTACAATTTGTAATCCATCTATGTTAGATTTCATTCATATTAAGGTTCACATACATTACATTCCATAAGACCACATTTCTTTGAGGAGTTTTTTCAAACAATTCACTACCTTTTCTATTGTACCACATTTTTCATACATTTCTACCAAAACATTTTCATCAAACACTCAATTTGAGAATACACATGATTTCAAGCTCTGTTGAATGAATTTACATTTGACATTATTTTGTTTTTTGAACTCCTGTAATGAAGTGGGCAGCTGATTTTTATTTCAAAAGAAGTTAAAATTAATGAAAAATGGTATGAGAAGCACTATATAATATTTGTTGAGAAGAATTGTTTGAAAATATGCCTCAAAAATTGTGGTCTTATAGACAAGGAAAAAAAGATGAAAAGAGTAGCTTACGACAGTCTTATGGCATTGATTCTTTTGATCGATTAAAAACTTCAAACAAATGGATACAACTTAATGAAATATATGTCATTACAGTGTTCATTCAAAAGTAATATAATCATCTTCATAAAAATCAATGTCACTCAATGTTCATTCAAGCTTAATAACATGTAAAAGGGATAAAATCATCTTTAATAAGAATCACTATCTTCAACCATAGGGGTTTGATGCAACCTTCAAATAAAGTCCTTACAACTCAACAAGATACATGTTCATTAGATTGTTCATATGAAATATATATAATAATCATGATCAACAATTAAGACATCACTCAACCATGATGCAACCATTAAAAAAACCAAATGAGTGTGATACAACCATTAAACAAACCAAATACAACTCGATTTCATGCATGTTATTTGACCTTCCACATGTAATTTGTATTATCGTAATGCACAACAATGAATGTTGCTAACCATAATGCATCAATAAGCAAACTAGGCATACTATATGGGCTTGATGCACACTAGTCATAATGCACACTTTGCACAAAAGCAGTAACACTAATATGATATTCTCATAAATGTCAATCAACCTTGACCCACACCAAACTTGCTATATCGCAATTATTGTCATATATGTCATTCAACCTAACGCAAGTGGGTTTTGTATTTGGTGAGAATTTGTGCAGGAAAAGAAAGTGAGAGATGATGGTTAAAGTGGATTTGAACAAATGAAGTTGTTTTTGTAAGCGTTGAAAACTCTATCAAACAAAGGGATCTTGTTGTCCTAAGCATTGAAATTAAAGAAAAACAATTGAAGACTAAAATTATTCACTTACAAAAGGAATGAAAGGATAAGAAGAAGATTTTATTGTCAATGAAAAGGAGGTTAGTCTACTCTAAAAAGAGTTCCAAAATGTGTGGATGGGTACGTTAAGGCTAGGCATGGTCCTGCTTCGAACCCAAATGTGTTGAAACAGTTAGAACTACATTGGACTGACAATATCCCGTAAGAGTCCAAAGTGCAAAAAGGCAGCAATCTTTGACAAGATATTACTCAAAGACTGTGACACTTAAAAACTCTTTGTCTGAGGCTATAGGATCATGTTGGGACCTTCTATAATAACCTCTCTCAGTTTTTTCTATCTTAGAGGCATTTTTTCGTGGTGATGAGTTTTTAGTTGAGGAAAAAGTTGTTAGATGCAAGTAGTGTAAAGTTGCAAAGTGGTGCAACTTTTGTTTTGTAACTCGTACGATCAAATGAATTGTTCCAACACATCTATATGGGTACATTTATGCTAGGAATGGTCCTATTTTGTACCCAAACACACTGAATCACTCTGAGTTACATTCAACTGGTTTGATCCCTTAGGAGTCTAAAGTGCAAAAAGGAAACAATCTTTGACAGGATATTACTCAGAAGTTGTGATACTTATAGACTATTCGTCTAAGGCTACAATATTGTGTTGGGACCCTCTACAATAACCTCTCTCAGTTTTTTCTATCTCAGATGCGTTTTCCCGCCATAACGATATTTCAGTTGAGGAAAAAGTTGTCAAATGCAAGTAGTGTAAAGTTGCAAAGTGGTGCAACTTTTGTTTTACAACTCATATGACCAAATAGACTATTCCAACACGTCTGAATGGGTACGTTTACACTAGGAATGGTCCTCTTTTGCACCCAAACATGTTGAATCACTCTAAGCTACATTCAACTAGCTCGATCCTTTAAGAGTCCAAAGTACAAAAAGGCAGCAATCTTTGATGGTCTATTACTCAAAAACCGTGACGCCTACATACTCTTTATCTAAGGCTACATGATTGTGTTTGGACCCTCTACAATAACATCTCATTTTTTGCTATCTCAGAGGTGTTTTCCCATGGTGACAAGTTTTTCGTTGAGGAAAAAGTTGTCAAATACAAGCAATGTAAAGTTGCAAAGTGGTGCAACTTTCATTCTACAATTTGTATGACCAAACAGACTATTCGAACATGTTTGGATGGGTACATTTACATTAGGCATGGTCCTCTTTCACACCCAAACATGTCGAATCACTCTGAGCTACATTCAACCGACTTGATCCCTTAAGAGTCCAAAGTGCAAAAAGACAACAATCTTTGATGGGCTATTACTTGAAAACCATGATGCTTACAAACTCTATGTCTGAGGCTAAGGGATCATGTTGGGACCCTCTACAACAACCTCTCTCATTTTTTGCTATTTTGGAGGTGTTTTCCTATGGTGATGAGTTTTCAATTAAGGAAAAAGTTGTCAAATGCAAGCAGTGTAAAGTTGCAAAGTGGTGCAACTTTCGTTCTACAACTCATATGACCAAACAAACTGTTCGAACACATCTGGATGGGTATTTTAATGCTAGGCATGGTCCTCTTTCACACCCAAACAAGTCGAATCACTTTGAGCTACATTCAACCGGCTCGATCCCTTAAGAGTCCAAAGTACAAAAAGACAACAATCTTTGATGGGCTATTACTCAAAAAAATGTGGTGCTTACAAACACTTCGTCTAAGGCTATGAAATTGTGTTGGGACCCTCTATAATAGCCTCTATTGGTTTTTGCTATCTAGGAGGTGTTTTCCCGTGGTGACGAATTTTCAATTAAGGAAAAAGTTGTCAAATGCAAGCAATGTAAAGTTGCAAAGTGGTGCAACTTTCATTTTGTAACTCGTACAACTAAACGAACTGTTCCAACACGTCCATATGGGTATGTTTATGCTAAGCATGATCCTCTTTTGCACCCAAACACGCTGTATCACTCTGAGCTACATTGGATTGGCGATTTCCCTTAAGAGTCCAAAGTGCTAAAATGAAACAATTTTTGATGAGGTATTCCTCAGAAACCATGTCACATACAAATAATCTATCTAATTCTACGGGATCACGTAGGGCCCCTCTACAATAACCTCTCTCAGTTTTTTATATTTCTAAAGCATTTGCCTTTGGTGTCAAGTTTTTAGTTGATGGAAAATGGGTCAGATGGATGTGGTGTAAAGGTGCAAAGGGGTTTAGGGTTCATTCTACTCCTTGTGAGTAAGTGAATCATTTACTCAAATACACTTAAGTCATGAACTACACACATGAATACAAAGTATACTCATGAAAACAAGTAGGTCGTAAAGTATACATTGGAATACTCATAAGTGACAAAGTATACACATAAGTTGTAAAGTATACACTTGAATACATGTAAAGTATACACAATATGCATGATATTATCATTCAATAATTTTTATCAAATAAAGGATTTACAAAATGCCACATAGGTATACAACAAACAACCCTAATACATAGTCATTTCCCAGAAGGCAAAGGAAATAGATCACGTGTTACCTTCGTGATCAACACACTCTTCAACAATAGTAGCACATTGATGTTCTGGAGTGACAAGCACTTGTACAAACTATCAAGGTAGCAGTTAAACAACATACAAGCATCACAAAAACTAACAAATAATAGGCCGTAGAAGAGAAAATATAATGTCAAATTTACTAATATGTCACATACCTTTGCCAAAGGATTTGAGCTTGCTATTGTTGCAATAGCTCCATGATTATCGTGCCACGAACATCACAATACACTTCGAATGAAAAATCTATATGGTCACAATAAAAAAGATGCTTAGACTAACAAATCTATATTATTCTAAACAACCTAAATGATGATCAAATGGTAATGCAAACTAGAAAAGATGCTTAGAATAACAAATCTATATTATTCTAATATGTCGCATACCTATGCCAAAGGATCAAAGCTGGCTATTGTTGTAGTAGCTCCATGATCCATCATGCCACGAACATCGCAATATACTTTGAAATACAAATCTATATGATCACAATAGAAAAGATTCTTAGACTAACAAATCTATATTATTCTAAACAACCTAAATGATGATCAAATGGTAATGCAAACTAGAAAAGATTCTTAGAATAACAAATATATATTATTCTAAACAACCTAAATAATGAACCTTAGTAGATAAAAAATATCAAAATGTGATGAAAAATATCATACTTGTCCCATACAACAAATGATCCGCTACTCAAGTGAGCCTAAAGGGTCATCTCTTACCTTCAGAGTTTCGAGTAATGCCTCATGATCAACACTACTAATTGTCCATAGTTCCTTTGTTTTGGTCTAGCATGATGTCTCAATAACTTAACATTTGTTTCTATAACAAGGTGCGAATACATGAGAATGGTTTTGTGTTTCTCATAGTCTGCAAATGCAAGTATGTCATTCTTTCTAATCATATATGTTCACAACCAAGTTCTAGAAACAACAACTGAACCTGTATGATCATAACTTTTTTATCAACATCTAAATATACTTAAAATAACAAATCTATATTATATTAAACAACATAAATGATGATTAAATGGTTATGAAAACTAGAAAATATGCTTAGAATAACAAATCTATAATATTCTAAACAACCTAAACAATGATGAAATGGTAATGCAACCAAGTTCGAGAAACAACAACTGAACCTGTAGGATACATGAACCCATCATCATTTTTCAATGATTGTGTTAGTTTTTTCTTTCCTTGTACACATCATGCCAACCAATAGTTTGATCCCTCTTCATTCCCCTACAATGCTACAACTGCATAGACATGTCCTGGTTGTACAAGATCTGAAAGATGGTCATAGTCAAGTGAACTTTCCATTTCATCTTCTAAAAAGGATTGTGCTACGGATAAAGGGGTTAGGTACCATGGAATCCATGTATGTACCCACTCACTTGACTCACACTAATCCCAATCACATTGAATACAATTCTGACAAAAACAAGCCATCTCTCATGTCCATATGGTCCATGCACCCGCATCTAAGCTTTGAAATGAATGCATCTTTGAAGAATATTTAATTGTTTGACATTCCAATTTGTCTCCCACTATGCCCTCCTCAACCAACCAAAAGAACCTACACACTTGTGAATCAAGTGTCCCTCCTTGTGATAATATATAAGTGCACCAATCAACAATAGAACATGCATCATTGAATGTTGCACCACCTCTGATCTTCATAAATTATTCCTTAACCAAATCTCTCTTCACACATGCACCTGCGCCATCATGCTCACCTTTTCCATGCCTAGCTTAAAAAAAAATCCAATTATGTGATACACCCCTCTCTATATGCATCCTGCTCAACCAATAAAACATGCGAGCATTCTTGAATTGCTCTGTGCAGTTATTTGGCCAAATCGGATGTTGACCCATTGCAATACCTTTTTCCTGTAAGAGCTCAAAAAAAATTTCAAAACAATGTTGTACAAACTAAGATGAATGAGATCTATCATTGCTCATATAAAAACGGTACTCCTTGATTATCTTTTGGTCCTCTTCTATACTATCAAGGGCATGTCTATATGTTATGTAGACAAAAATAGCAATTTGAATAGAATTATAATATTGGGTAAAATCACATCCTGTGTCACACTTTATAAAGGAATCGACCAACAACAAAAAAAAATTATGAACTTCAACCACATAAAAGTGGTCTTTATGTTTTGAATTTCAAAATGATGTAAACTAATGAAATGTAGAACTTTTGATGAAGCTTATTCATGTAATTTTTCATATCTTTTAAAAAATTGTTTTCATTACTTTTTTATCAATTTAACAATAGATTTTGGAATGTTGAAAATTTCAAAAAAAAAAAAGTGACTTCACGAGCTGTCAAGAAATAAATTGAAGAAAACTTCATTTCCCCCTAATTTTTTTCTCCAAATAAGTAACTTCAATATCTTGTGCATGGAAAAAAAAGAAAAAAATTGATGTATATTTTTCTTGTAATAATGTTTTAAAGTCAAACTTGTTAAAATTTGACAGTTTTCATGAGCCGTCAACTATTGTCAATTTTTTTAATCATTTTCAAAAAACAAATTATACCCTTTTGAAGAAAACTCTCTCCTCTTGTGCCCCATATGTTTTTTTAAAAAAATTAATATGTTTTACTATTTTTTTAAATTTCTAATCAGCCTCTTTTTTAACTTTAACAACCTACTTGCATTATTTTAAAAATTAAATATATTAAAACTAATCAAAATATCAAAAAAAATTACATATTCGGATTCACCACTCCAAGCTCTACAAAAGAGTATTTTTCTTTTTTTTTTAAACATAATTCTGACTAAAGAAATACTTAGCTAAAGTTGAAAGTTTTAGAAAATTTTGAAAATAGTTGAGTTGGTTGCCAACTAGGATACCACATAGACAGTTTTGGTAGAAACGGTTTCTATAGAAAGGGTTTCAGCCAAAACCCTTTCTATAGAAACCCCACACAACAAATTAAGCCAATTTAAGCCAATTTGAAAATGACAGAGAAAAAAAAATGGATTCAGTCAAAACATATTCGACTGAAACCCTATGTGCCATGTACAAGCCATGTGATTTTGGTCAAAACCTATTCGGCCGAAACATTTTTCAGCCAAAAATGTTTCGCTCGGAACTATTTATTTGGCCAAGAGTGTGACATAGCTTTGTGTTTTTACCCTATTGTGATTGTACTTCATTGTGTGGTTGGAAATGTGTAATTTTTGGCAAAATCAACTATAGATACAATAGTTCCAATGGGGAAAGAGTCCTTACACATCCTAGTGAATTGTTGATTTAACTATTGCAACCTATGGCTATTCCTTGCATACTTATAGAAAAGATTTTTCTTAAAATTAGAAATAAAATCGGCAATACTTACCTCTCTTGCCACCAAATCGCATCTAGAACCCTCACCTCCACTCTTCAATATGTATTTGACTATCTCAAACCTTTTTTTCTCAACAATATTGTTACCAAAATCATGATTGATGCCCTCATGAAAGCATGTTACAAACTTTGATAAACCACCACATTGCAAACATGTTTCATTTAAACAATCATTTCTATAAAATAAGCAACCATCACCTCTAATGCATAAAAATGAATCTAACAAGTCCTTGGATGACTTCGGAAGTTGCATTGCATTACACTCCTACAACATTTCATTAGTATGCATAGTAGAATGAATATGGCATAATAATTCATGATACATTGAAAACTCGACATGATATTTACAACATGTATTATGAACATTAATAGGTACACGATGAAATGACTTGCAAGACTCAAAATCCCTTTGTGAGATTTACAAATTTGGATGTTCTTGACAAAATTGTTTGGCTACATTCCAAGAAATGTTTAGGATGCAATGTACGATCTCAATTACCAATTCATAACTTTAAAACATTCTTTATATTCAATGATACTCCAGAGTGAAAGTTCCAAAATTGTTCAATTTGCATCTTTACATTATCGGTTAGCTTCTTATCAACACGTGGAAGCCTCCCACTAAAGCCCATGTATCATTTTGAAGAGGACTATCAAGTCTTCCTCTTCTTAAGAGTGCTCTATTTAATGTTTTACGATTTAGATTTAAATCAATACAAGTTCATCTCATTAAATGAGTCTTTCTCAAATGATGGCTTACTATTGAGGTTGTGATCACTCTATGAGCAGCCCTTTTATCTTTTTCCTTACTAGTCTTTCCAATAGAAGTTAGACCATTAAAAAGATCTTTTACAATAATACTATTTTTTTTACATTTTTTGGTGAGATAAATCTTCAATTTTTTTAATAATGGTCTCATTTTGTAAATCTTAAGCAATTGCACAAAAAGTTGACATTGTTCAATTAATGTATTATCGAAAAAGTATTCATTGAACATTTTGGTAGCCCACAAACAAACCATTCGTTGTGACCTTTTCCCTTCAAGATTATCTACTATGTTCTCATCTATTTCAAGCAACCATTTAGGGGTTCTCATGTAATTAGGTGTTACATAAGGTTCATTTTCAACATTTTCAACATTTTCAATTTCAAGTTCAATGTTATTAACATTTTCATTCTCACTATTTTCAACATTTTCAATAACAATTTCATTTTCAATATTTTCAACAACATTTTCATTTTAAATATTTTCAGCAACATTTTCATTTTCAATATTTTCAACAACATTTTCATTTTCAATAATAATTTCATTTTCAACAACATTTTCATTTTCAATAACAATTCCATCTTCAACAACATTTTTATTTTCAATAACAATTTTATTTCCAACAACATTTTCATTCTTAATGTTGTTCACATTTCCATTTTCAATTTCAATATGATGTTCAATATTTTCAAATTCTATTTCATCTTCACTTGAATTAACATCTAATGGTGCAGCAGAAGCTTCGATTTGAATATTTGTTATACCTTGTCTTCTTTTCCTATGACTTTCTCTATCTTTTTCTCTATATGCTTCAATTTGATCTGATGTTAGTTTCCTTTTACTTTTTCTCTTACGGCGATTGCTACTCCCCTTTGTACAAACAAAAAAACAAACACAAACGATTGTAATTGTAAAAAAAAGTGTAAGAGAATCTTTCAAAAGTAGAATTTTGTCTAATGCAGACAAAAAGCACAAGAATTTCATGACAGAAAGAATGTACGGACCGTTGAAATACTAAATGGATATTTGTTATGTCCTCCACTTGACATGACCGTTGTTGCTCGTGCAAGTCTACCTTTACAATCCTTTAACAAAGCAAACGAATATTCGTTTATAATGGATATCCATTTACTTTATTATATGTTATAATTTATATATATTTATTATATATCAATATACTGTATTAATTTATTATATATCTATGTACTATATTAATTTATTATATATATTTATATTTTATACTATATATTAATATATTAATATATAATATATATTATATATTAATATATATTATATATTATATATTAATATATATTTTATATTAATATTATATTTTTATATATCATATATTAATATTATATTAATATATAATATATATAATATAATATTAATATATATTACTGGTCATGCAAGTCTATCTTTATAACCCATATCAAAGAAAATGGATGTCCTTTCATAACGGATATCTGTTTACTTTAGTTTTAAGAATTATTATTTGTTATGATATATGATATATATTTATTATATATTAATATATAATATATATTATCCCACTCTCCCTCTCCCCCTCTCCCACTCTCCCTCACTCTCTCTCTCCCACTCTCCCTCTTGACCTCTCAGGTCTTTCTCTCTCTTCTCTCCCTCTCTCCCTTTTAGGTCTCTCTCCCTCTTAGGCCTTTCCCTCTCTGTCTCTCTCACTCTCCCTCTCTCTCACTCTCCCTCTCCTGCTCTCCCTCTCTTTCTCCCACTCTCCCTCTTAGGTCTTTCTCTCTCTCACTCTCTCCCTCTCTCTCCTCTTAGGCCTTTCCCTCTCTCTCTCTATCTCTGTCTCTCCCATTCTCCCTCTCTCTCCCACTCTCCCTCTCCCTCTCCTCTCCCTCTCCTCTCCTCTCCCTCTCTCTCTCTCTCTTTCTCTCCCTCTCTCCCTCTCAGGTCTTTCTATCTCTCCCTATCTCCCTCTCCCCCTCTCCCACTCTCCCTTGTTGGGAATAGGATGGCATTTAATTGCAATCCTAAACATTATTTCATGTATCTCCTAAGTCCTTGGAAAGTGTTCCCCAACACTAGATTTAGAAAGAGATTAAATTTGAATGAAATAAACATATTAATTGACATTTGTAATTAATTCTAAATGATAGGAACATGTGGGGATGCCCATTAAGAGCTCCTACAAAATAGGAGCACAGGGGGCACCCATATGGAAGGTGGAACTCACCTTGAGTTAAGTTAACTGTTTGGATTAAAAGATAACACTTCAATAATGCATGTAAAGATCCTAGAAGTTAGGGAATGATGTTTACATGCATGGAGTTTAGTTCAGTTTAGTTCAGTTCAAATCAGTTCAGTTTAGATCAATTCAGTTTAGTTCAGTATCAGTTCAGTTCAGTTCAATTCAGTTCAGTTATGGTTCAGTTATCTTCAGTTGCATGTAGTTAGTTTCAGTTGAATGCTAGTTGACTTTTGACATGGAATGCATGACTAATGACTTGAGTTGCATGACAGATAACAAGTGACTACTTTCAATTAACAATGGATGATCAATCATGCATGGTATTTGAATGAATGGTGGAGAGATATGTTTCAGTTAACAGAGATTGACTTGGACCCACCTTGGGCACCCCAGTTGGCTTCTTAGAGTTAACACTTTTGCATGATAAGATATTTTAGAAGGTTGAGTTAAGTGGGCCCATTTTTGGGTGCCAACTTTGAGGATAAGCCTTGAAGATATCTACAGAATCAAGGTTCAGTTGTGACTTCTGTTTGGGACACCCAAATGGATGAAGCACATGTTTTGGCATTGTTCTTCACGATAGAACTCTACTTGCAAGAGACATGCATACCTTTTGTGAGATAGGGATTGAGCTTTGTAATTGTAACTCTTTGGAGTTTACAAAGTTTATTATTGCCTATTTATCTCAAGAAAATTGAAGAGAGTTAGTATCAGTTTTATTGCACGTTGTGAAGAAGATTTGGTGAAGGAAAAAGAAGCATTCTCAAGCAAGGATTGGAATTATTGTAATCTACTTCAAAGATTAAATAATACATTGATTCTTGGTGGATTTTTTTCTCGAAAGGGTTTCTCCATGGTATATGTTGTGTATCTTCTAATATCCTATCTAATTCTTCTACAACCTTTTATCTTCATTCTACAAATGATAAAATGAATTAATTAGATAATCACCTGCAAAGAATCTATAGCAAAGAATACATATTTAGATCAGCAATCATAAAGTTTTACAAAGTATTAAGCTACATAAACACCTCAATTTTTAACATTTGGTATCAGAGCTGAGGTTGAGTAGAGTATTGGGATGTCTTTCTATTAAAAGATTGAAGGTTTTTTTGTTGTAGTGGGAGCTTTTATTATTTTTGTTATTCTTGATTTTGGAAAATAAGTTTGTTACAATGAATTCTCGTTTAGATATTGAAAGATTCAATGGATCTAATTATGAAATGTGGAAACTAAAAATGGAGGATCTCCTTGAAGAGAGAGATCAGTAGTTAGCTTTTAATAATGAGACAAAGTCACCTATAATGATGTCAGATGAGGATTGGGCTAAGCTTGATAAGAAGGCAAGAGGGACCATAAGATTATGTCTTTTTGATGTTGTTCTCTTGAATATTTCAAAAGAAAATACTACATATAAATTGTGGAAGAGAATAGGTGATATTTATCAAACTAAAAGTCTTACTAATAAGTTGTATCTAAAAAGACAGTTGTAGTCTTTAAAGATGAAAGATGGTGATTCTATTGCAAATCATTTGAATGCTTTTAATTTGATTCTAAGTCAGTTAGCATATGTAGATGTAAAGCTTGAAGATGAAGATAAATGCATTTTGTTACTTTGTTCTTTACTAGAATCTTGGGAAAATCTAATTGTTGCTATTATTAGTGGTAGTGGTGTAGATCTGAAGATGGACAATTTAATTCCTACTCTCCTATCAGAGGAGATGAGGAGGAAGTATAAAATGGAAATATAAGATGCCTTGTTTGTAAAAGGTAGGCCTAAGAAAAATGAACCTAAGGGAGACAAGGAAGGGAAGGGTAAGTCAGAAGGATGGAGTAAAGTAAAGTGTTGGAACTATGGTAAACTGGGACATGTGAAGAAGGATTGTAAGAACAAGAAAAAGAGTTTTGATTCTTCTATAGAGGAATCCTCAGATGACAGTAATGATGCATTGGTTATTTCATCTAATATTGTTTGTGATAACTCTTTGCTTGATGTTTCAGAGTGATCTTCATGAAGAGGATGGTAGTCACGATGCCATGTGTGACTCGGTACCATGGTTCAATGGGAGTTGTTGGTAGTGATGAGAATGCATCATTGGTAAGGTTATCTTCAAGTGATTCGGGAAATAGTCTTTTCTTGGTTTAGAGTGGTTGTTAATATGTCATGGTTTACTCTTGATATGCATTTAGAGTTTGGCATGGTATTTGTTCTCTTAAGACTAGGATGCATATATGTTATGGTGCATGTGATCTCCTAGGAGGAGATGGTTAGATCATGTTGTCATGTTTACATTCTCGATTCATGATTGGAGCTTTGACATTGATCTTATGCAGTTATCTTAAGTATTGGGTACATTAATCAATTGCTTGATTACTTCATGATAGTGCTATGTTGCATTACGAGTTTGGGATGGTTTGGTTGGTTACAGGTCCTCATGGATACTTGGAGAAATAGGTGAGGCTTGAGTTCTCTTATGGTAAGAGATATATATTGGAATGGTTACTTGTAAGAAAAGTTATTTTCAATAGTAAAGACCGAGTAGCCTACACCTTGGTTGGACGTAAGTTCAACACACTCGGCGGTTTCATATGCCTCCAAAGAGGCAGTTTGGATATAGAGACTTGGGAAAGGTATTGGTTTTAATTGCAAGTAAGTTATACTTGAATGTGATAATCAGAGTGTTATGTGTTTAGCCAAAAATCCTATGTATCATGCTCGTACTAAGCATGTTGATGTTCAATATCACTTTGTGTGAGAAATGGTTGAGTTGGGAAGGTATTAATTGAGAAATTTGACACTTTAATTAATGTTGCAGATTATCTTATGAAACCAGTTCCTACAGATAAGTTATCTTGGTTTTAATCATTTGCTTGGAGCTTCATGAATATATAGGTTGCATTTGAAGTTAGCATGGATTGATTAGTTGGTGTGGGAAGGCCATTGGCCTTGAGTCATGTACTTGATTTATAATAATGATTCCTTGTTTAGAATATTTGCAATGTATAATGTCAAGTGGGAGAATGTTGGGAATAGGATGCCATTTAATTGCAATCCTAAACATTATTTCATGTATCTCCTAAGTCCTTGGAAAGTGTTCCCCAACACTAGGATTAGAAAGAGATTAAATTTGAATGAAATAAATATGTTAATTGACATTTGTAATTAATTATAAATGATAGGAACATGTGGGGATGCCCATGAAGAGCTCTTACAAAATAGGAGCACATGGGGCACCCACATGGAAGGTGGAAATCACCTTGAGTTAAGTTAACTGTTTGGAGTAAAAGATAAGACTTCAATAATACATGTAAAGATCCTAGAAGTTAGGGATTGATGCTTATATGCATGGAGTTTAGTTTAGTTTAGTTTAGTTTAGTTTGGATCAATTCAGTTCAATTCAATTCAATTTAGTTATGGTTCAGTTATCTTCAGTTGCATGTAGTTAGTTTCAGTTGAATGCTAGTTGACTTCAGTTGACTTGGAATGCATGACTAATGACTTGAGTTACATGAAAAATAATAGGTGACTACTTTCAGTTAACAAGGGATGATCAATCATGCATGGTATTTGCATGAATGGTGGAGAGATATGTTTTAGTTAACAGAGATTGGTCCTTGGACCCACCTTGAGTGCCCAAATTGGCTTCTTGGAGTTAACACTTTTGCATGATAAGATATTTCAAAAAGTTGAGTTAAGTGGGCCCATTCTTGGGCACCAACTTTGAGGATAAGCCTTGAAGACATCTACGAAATCAAGGTTCAGTTGTGACTTCAATTTGGGATGCCCAAATGGATGAAGCACATGTTTTGGCATTGTTCTTCATGGTAGAACTCTACTTGCAAGAGATAGGCGTACCTTTTATGAGATAGGGATTGAGCTTTGTAATTGTAACTCTTTGGAGTTTACAAAGTTGATTATTGCCTATTTATTTCAAGCAAGTTGAAGAGAGTTAGTATCAGTTTTATTGCAGGTTGTGAAGAAGATTTGGTGAAGGCAAAAGAAGCATTCTCAAACAAGGATTAGAATTATTGCAATCTACTTCAGAGATTAAATAATACATTGATTCTTGGTGGAGTTTTTTCCTAAAAGGGTTTCTCCACTGTATAGGTTGTGTATCTTCTAATATCCTATCTAATTCTTCTACAACCTTCTGTCTTCATTCTATAAATGATAAAATGAATTAATTAGATAATCACCCACAAAGAATCTGTAACAAAGAATGCATATTTAGATCAACAATCATAAAGTTTTACAAAGTATTAAGCTACATAAACACCTCAATTTCCTACATCCCTCTCTCTCCCACTCTCTCCCTCACTCTCTCTCTCTCCCTCCCTCACTCCCTCCCTCCCTCTCTATCCCACTCTCCCTCTCTCTCTTTCTCCCACTCTCCCTCTCCCTCTCCCTCTCTCTCCCACTCTCCTCTCTCCCTCTCTCCCTCTCACTCTCCCCCTCTCTCTCTCACTCTCCCTTTCTCTCTCTCCCTCTCTCCCTTGCAAGTCTCTCTCCCTCTCTCTCTCTTCCTTTCAGGTCATTCTCTCTCCTCCTTTCTCTCTCTTCATCTCTTTAATATATAATGATTAAATATATATATTAAAGACTTGAGAGGGAGATGGAGACTTCAAAGGGATACTATGTATTAAATATATTATATAATATATAATATATTTAATATATATTCAATATAGAATAAAAATTATATATACTATAGTATATATTATATATAACATATACTATACTATATTTAATATATAATATATATTATATATTAAATATATTATGATATATTTATATATAATAAATTTATTATATTAAGAATACATGGCAAATGGATATCTGTTAGCGACAGATATCTATTACCAATTGCATTATATTTGAAGCTTCTTAAAAATATACGAATATACTAGAAAGAAACAAATATCTATTTTGTTGAGGATTTTAAAACCCAAACTTTACCTCATTTTCATGACGATCCCAGTTGAGTAGCGACCTCTGGCATGCTCCAGGTATGTGTTTAAATTCTTTTATTTGCATTTTTTTCTTTTTTTTTTGCTAATTAGTGATTAATTTAGGTTTTTTTTTTGCATTCTTTGTAGTTTTGTTGAATTTTTTCATTTCAATCTAAATCTACAAAAAAAAATTGAAACCCTGGTTAGTGGAAAACAAAAAAAACATCAAACAAAAAAATTGAACCTTCATTACTGGAAAACAAACATAAAATTGAACCTTCATTACCCCCTTTCTACATTCATTTAAACTATTTTACATTCTTGTCTATTTTTCCTTCTTCTTTATCACTTATTCTCGTGTTTCTTAAATTTTTTCTTTGTTGCTTATTCTTAATTTAGTACTTCTTTGCTAAACAATTTGTCTTTTAATTTTTTAATTCTTTTTACTCTCTTCAACTCTTAAAATAGAAAGGACCCTTGTTGGAAGTGCTCTAAATTGCCAATACTTAGTGAACCTAGATCAATAGTTAGTACTGGCCAAACAAAACTTGTCTTAGCAGGCATAGGGGAATGGGCAAAGTTAATGGATAATAATCGATGGGATATGCAAGAGGCTATCATATTGTATGATAGCCTCTTGCATAACCCATCAATTATTACCCATTAACTTTTCCCATTTCCCTATGGCTACTGGGACAAGTTTTGTTTAACCATTATTGATTATGTATCTAGATTCACTAAGTATTGGCAATTTGTAGCTTAGCATTTCCACCTTTGTTGAATCAATTTGGAGCTTAACACTTCCACATTGTAGCGAGGTAAAAATTTAATGTATTTTTTAATGAGATTTCACATCACTTTAATAATTATTTGTTTTTCATTTACATTCCTTAGACATAAATGACCTTTACACATTTTTTCATGTGTATTCAATTAAGTCATTTATATTGAATGGTTTAAGGGGATTTTTTAAAATATGTATCTTACATTTTCAAATTACAAATTTAATGTAGGTTCACTTATATCTAAATCATGGATGCACACCCTCCAGCTCCACCCACTCCACCTCGTAACCCCCACCTCCACCACCTGCATCCAATGGTGCTCGCTTTCGAGAACAAATCAATGTGAATGTTAGATCCATTCAGGATCAAGTTAACGCTATTCAAAATGAAGAATGTATTCCACCATATTTGAGGCATTTTGTGTCTACAATGCAAAATGTTGTTGATGTTGTTAGGTCCATTGATGTGGGCTTAGACGAGCATCAATGATGGCTAAAGGAGAGGAGATAGTCCCATTCTAAAAAGGAAAGCACAAAGAAATGAAGAGATACAATAGAGAGCCACAAAACTTTATTAAGACAATGATCTTATTGAATTTTATTGAATTTTGCAATTCACACTAACAATTATCTTATTTTTATAAATAATTTCATTGGATGTTGTGGATGTGTTGCTGATATGTGGTTGTCATTGATGTCAACACTATTAGCCTTCAATACATCAAAGGTTGTATATGTCGAGGATATTGAGAAAATTGTAAAAGAAAGTGTTCCAGGTTCCCAGTAGAACTGTGTAGGTCATGAAGGCATCTTGTTCTATATGTTGAAGATCAACTATTGTGGAATGGAGGGTTTATTTGTGAGAGTATCTAGATCATCTATAGGAAGTTTCAGAGGTTTGTGTGTAGATTTGATCGTGTTGTGGTTTGACAGTATTTTTGTGGTCTTTGTTAGTGTTCCTGTGTGAAGATTTTGTGATTATGGTAATTCTAGTTGTTGTGGATGTTTCTCTATTGTTTCTTAGTGTTTTTGGACATCTCTAGATCGTGCTCTATCTTTGTGATATGTCCACATTGTTCGGTGTGCTCGTGGTCGAAGATTTTTCTTTGTATGTTCAGTTTTTCATGTTCTTGGTCGATGATGGTGGTAACGTGTTATGGATCCTCAAAAAGTAAAATTTGAATGTTTGGCGCGCTCGTGAATATTTTTTTGGGTCACATAATTGTTTTGGCCAATGGTTTTTAGATCCACATTGAAAATTTAATTGTAAATTTGGGCCGACATTGCAAATATGTTTTATTTTTCTGGCTGACTAAGTTGTTGATGTAATCTCATGTAGCGGATATATAAGAGAAATTGTTTCATCGGTGCAAAGTGTGCTTCATGTTTTGGTTGTGCTTCTATGTGTGTATGTGTGAATATCATTTGATTGTAGAGCAGAGTATGAAGAAGACCAAGTGAAGTGTGAAGTAGTTTGAGTGAAAAGTGAAGGAGTTTTCTATGCTTAATTGGAACTATAATCAAGCTTCTGCATAAGCTATTTTCTCAGTTCATACCCTCTATATTTAATCCTATTTTGTATTGTTGGGCAGTGAGCCCCTTCTGTAACTGAGTAGTGAGCTCTAGGCAGTGTGCCTGAATACATGTGCATTCCCCTTTATTGTTTTCATTATACTTTTTATAGGGTATAATATTGTGGACTAACATCCACCATGCTTTTTCCCCTAACAGGGTTTCCACGTAAAAAATCTTGGCATTCTCTATCTCTCTGATGTGTTAATTGCTTATGGTTAATTGCTTATTCATTAGATCTGAGATTAAGTTAAGTAAAGTTTGAAAAGTTTATTATTTTGTGACAACTGATTTACCCCCCCTCTCAGTTGTTTGTCCTTGTTTTTCTAACAATTGGTATCAGAGTAGGTTCCTCTAAAGAGGTCTAAAAGCTTGAGGTGATCTGAGATGGCAACATATAAGAAGGATAGTCCTAGATTTGATGGAACTAACTACTTACCATGGAAAGTTAGGATGCAATGTCACCTAAGGTGTATTGGTGAAGCTTTCTGGAAGATTACAAAAGATCCATATATTATTCCTTAGAATGATCCCTCCACTATTGATGAGATCAAAGATGCTGAAAACAATATCAGGGCTATTGAAGCTTTGGTGAGTGCTTTGATAGATTCAGAGATGGAAAATGTGATAGGACTGTAGATAGCTCATGAGATTTGGATGAAGTTGGAAACTTTGTATGAAGGAGATGCACAAGTGAAGATGGATAAGCTACAAAATTTGAAAGGCAAGTATGAGAATTTGAAGATTGGTGAAGATGAAAATATCACTTCTTTTATGCAAAGAGTAAATGAAATAGTGGTGGGTATTAGATGTGTCAATGGTTCTCTGGATGAGGATAAAATTGTGGCTAAGATACTCAGATCCTTGCCTCCCTCCTACAAATTGAAGGCTCACGCTATTGAAGAGCTCAGATCAGTAACAAAGATGACAAGAGACACACTAGTTGGTAAGCTTGCTACTTTTGAATTAAGTGAATTTGGTGAATCTATTTCAAAGATTGAATTTGCATTCAAGGCTACTATATCTAGAAGTAACAAGCAAAGATATGGTCCAAGAGAATGTTCTAGAAATATATCCACGTATGATGAAGAACTAGAACAACTTGAAGATAAAGAAAGAGAGGTAGAAGAATTGGAAGCACTAATTGTAAAGAAAGAAGGTAAAGAAAAAGGTAAGTATGAAGGAGTGTTGCCTATTAAATGTTTTTCTTGTAGTAAAATAGGTCATTTTGCATCAAGATGTCTTGAAAGAGTTCCTAGATCTAAGCCTAACAAGTCTAGATTCTAAAAGAAATGTTACTTTGCTGAAGGAGTGACTAATGATGAGTCTGATAAAGATAATGGAAATTAAGATGAATGGGTTTTCATTGCTACCACTGAAAATATCCTGTGGCTACTGAATCTGCTAAAGATGAGAAAGCTCTTGCAGCCCAAGTTGAAGAAAAGGATGAGTGGGTTATTGACAGTGGATGCTCACATCATATGACTAGTGATAAAAAAAAAATTGTAAGTCTAGGGAAGTATGATGGTGGTGTTGAAATATTTGGAGACAACAATGCTGGTGTGATTCGTGGCAGAGGTTCTATTTGCCTTGGTGGTAAGGATAACATTGATGATGTTCTTTATGTTGAAGGCCTAAAGCACAATATTTTGAGTGTTGGACAAATGGTGGAAAAAGACTATGATCTATTATTCAAAGATGGAAGATGCAAGATACGTGGAATTTCTGGGAATATGATTGCTACAGGTAGAAAGACAAAAGGTAATATTTTTCACCTGAATACTGCTAGTGGGAGTTGTTTAATTACTCAAGTAGATGAAAGTTGGTTGTGGCATAGAGGCTATGTCATATAAATTTTGATAACATTTTCAAGGTAAGTTCCACTCAAGCAGTAAGATATCTACCTAAGTTAGTGAAGCCTGCTAACACAATTTGTAAGGAGTGTCAAATGGGTAAATAGACTAGAGTCTCCTTCCAGAGAAAATAGTTTAATTCAAATGATTTGTTGGAGCTACTACATACTAACCTATGCGGTCCCTCTAGAGTCAGAAGTATTCATGGAGAAATGTACTTTATGTTGATTATTGATGATTACTCTAGAATGATATGGGTTTCCTTCTTAGGAGAAAAATGTGAAGCACTGGAAAAGTTCAAAAGTTTCAAGGCTATGGTAGAGAATGAGAAAGGTCTAAAATTCAAGTGTCTAAGATCTGACAGAGGTGGTGAGTTCACCTCTAGGGAGTTCAATTCTTTTTGTGAAGAACATGGAATTAGAAGACAGTTATCTGCTCCCTGAACCTCTCAACATAATGGAGTTGTAGAGAGAAAGAATAGAACAATTTTGGATGCTACTAGAACAATGATGATAGAAGGAAATGTGCCCCAGATCTATTGGAGTGAAGCTATAAACACTGCTATGTATACTTTAAACCGGGTAAATGTTAATGGTAATTTTGGTAAGACCCCTTTTGAGCTATGGTTTGGTTATAAGCCTACTGTTAAATATTTCAAGATCTTTGGAAGCAAATGTTATATCAAGAGAGATGATGATATAGGAAAGTTTGATGCAAAAAGTGATGAAGGAATCTTTTTAGGTTACTCTACTAAAAGAAAGGCCTACCGGTGCTATAACAAAAGACTGAGAAAGATGGTTGAGAGTGCAAATGTCAAAGTTGATGAGGACTTTGCCAAATCATCCAGATATTATGGTTATGATTCAGATGAAGACAATACAAGCCAAGGGAAGAATTCTTAGACACAAAACCAACTTCAGATTATCCCATATGTTCTAGTAAAGCAACCTCAATTCATTCTAGTAAATCGAGTAAGTCAGGAAGCACAGACAAGTGCAAGTGCAGAAGAAAGATCAGAAGAACTAGAAGCTCGTGAAAGTCCCAAAACTCCAAGGTATGTAAAGCTAAATCATTATGAAAGTCAAATTATAGGAGATAAGAATAAAGGTGTGCAAACTAGAAGAAAGATTGCAGAAGAGTATTGCCTAATTTCCAAGATTGAACCAAAAGATGTCACTGAAGCCTGCCAAGATGAACACTGGATGGAAGCTATGAAGGAAGAGCTGGCATAGATTGAAAAGAATGACATGTGGACACTGGTTCCTAGACCTAAAGACAAAAATGTGATTGGTACTAAATGGGTGTTTTGGAACAAGTTAAATGAACAAGGTGAAGTGGTCCAGAATAAAGCAAGACTAGTATGTAAACGGTATTCTCAAATGGAAGGTGTTGATTTTGAAGAAACTTTTTCACCTGTTACCAGAATTGAAGCTACTAGATTATTTCTTGCTTATGATGCATACAAGAACTATAAAGTCTATCAAATGGATGTGAAGTCAACATTTCTGAATGGAGAACCAGAAGAATAAGTATACATTGAATAGCCAAATGGATTTCAGCTAACTGAAGCAGAATATATTGTTGCTGCAAATAATTGTACTCAAGTGATATGGATGAAAAAAATGTTGAAAGATATCAGGGTGATATATGAAGAGCCTATTTCCATATACTGTAACAATTCAAGTGCAATAAATATTTCAAAGAATCGGGTGCTACACTCTAAGACTAAACATATATCAATCAAGTTTCACTTCTTGAGGGAGAAAGTGAATGAGAAAGAAGTTAGATTGGAGTATGTGCCTACCAAAGAACATATTGCAGACATCTTTACTAAGTCATTGCTGAAGGATACTTTTGAGTATCTCAGAAGAATGCTAGGGGTAATTACCCCTCTTGATAAGAACTAAAAGATGCATTTACTTGCATCAATCTGTGACCAACATTGCTATATTTTGATTCAGATTGATGTTTTTGTGGCTGCTACTCAGGGAGAGTAGTCAGATGTGCAGATATGTGGTTCAAAGTGTGTATATGGAAAGGTCATTGTTACGTTTTCCATTGATGTCAAAGGGGGAGAAGTGCAATGTGAAAAATCTTCCAAGGAGAAGAGCATTGTGGGAGAAAAGCGGTTAAGAAGCAAGTGTGTCGGGTTGATGGTATTTTTCACATCATGTGTTGCCATCAATTCCAAAGGGGGAGATTGTTGGATGTTGTGGATGTGTTGTTGATATGTGGTTGTCATTGATGTCAATGCTATTAACCTTCAATACATCAGAGGTTGTATATGTCGAGGATATTGAGAAATTTTTAAAAGAAAGTGTTATAGGTTCCTAGTGGAACTGTGTAGGTCATGAAGGCATCTTGTTCTGTATGTTGAAAATCAGCTGATGTGGACTAAAGGGTTTATTTGTGAGAGTATCTAGATCATCTACCAGAATTTTCAGAGGTCCGCATGTAGATTTGATCGTGTTGTGGTTTAATAGTATTTTTGTGGTCTCTGTCAGCGTTCCTAAGTGAAGATTGTGTGATTCTGGTAATTCTAGTTGTTGCAGATGTTTCTCTATTATTTCTTGGTGTTTTTGGATGTCTCTAGATCATGCTCTATCTTTGTGATATGTCCACATTGTTCGGTGTGCTAGTGGTCAAAGATTTTTCTTTGTATGTTTGAATTTTCATGTTCTTGGCTAGTGGTCAAAGATTTTTCTCTGCATGTTCAATTTTTCATGTTTTTCAATACATCAGAGGTTGTATATGTCGAGGATATTGAGAAAATTGTAAAAGAAAGTGTTATAGGTTCCTAGTGGAACTATGTAGGTCATGAAGGCGTCTTGTTATATATGTTGAAGATCAACTGTTGTGGACTAAAGGGTTTATTTGTGAGAGTATCTAGATCATCTACCAGAAGTTTCAGAGGTCTACATGTAGATTTGATCGTGTGTGGTTTGACAGTATTTTTGTGGTCTCTGTTAGCGTTCCTAAGTGAAGATTGTGTGATTCTGGTAATTCTAGTTGTTGCAGATGTTTCTCTATTGTTTCTTGGTGTTTTTTGATGTCTCTAGATCGTGCTATATCTTTGTGATACGTCCACATTGTTCAGTGTGCTAGTGGTCAAAGATTTTTCTCTATATGTTCAATTTTTCATGTTCTGTATATTCAATTTTTCTCTGTATGTTTGGTGTTTTTGGATGTCTCTAGATCGTGCTCTATCTTTGTGATACGTCCACATTGTTTGGTGTGCTAGTGGTCAAAGATTTTTCTCTTTATTTTTGTGGTAACGTGTTGTGGATCCTTGAAAAGTAAAATTTGAATGTTTGGTGCACTCGTGAATATTGTTTTGGGTCACATCATTGTTTTGGTTGACGGTGTTTAGATCCGCATTGAAAATTTAATTGTAAATTTGGGCCGACATTGCAAATGTGTTTTATTTTTCTAGCTGACTAAGTTGTTGATGTAATCTCATGTAGCGGATATATAAGAGTGATTGTTTCATCGATGCAAAGTGTGCTTCATGTGTTGGGTGTGCTCCTATGTGTGTATGTGCGAATATCATTCTATTGTAGAGCAGAGTGTGAAGAATACCAAGAGAAGTGTGAAGTAGTTTGAGTGAAAAGTGAAGGAGTTTTATATGCTTAATTGGAATTGTAATCAGGCTTGTACATAAGCTATTTTCTCAGTGCGTACCCTCTATATTTAATCCTATTATGTATTGTTGGGCAGTGATCCCCTTCTGTAACTGAGTAGTGAGCTCTAGGCAGTGTGCCTGAATGTATGTGCATTCCCCTTTATTATATTCATTATGCTTTTAATAGGGTATAATATTGTGGACTAACATCCACCATGTTTTTTCCCCTAATAGGGTTTCCACATAAAAAAATCTTGGTGTTCTCTATCTCTCTGATGTGTTAATCGCTTATTCATCATATCTGAGATTAAGTTAAGTTTGAAAAGTTTATTATTTTGTGACAACTGATTCACCCCCCCTCTCGGTTGTTTGTCCTCATTTTGCCAACACAATGTAAAATGTTGTCGATGTTGTTAGGTCCATTGATGTGGACTTAGACAAGCATCAACGATGGCTAAAGGAGAGGATACAGTCCCATTCTGAAAAGGAAAGCACAAAGAAATGAAGAGATGCAACAAAGAGCCACAAAACTTTATTAAGACAATGATCTTATTGAATTTTATTGAATTTTGCAGTTCACACTGACAATGATCTTATTTTTATAAAGAATTTGACCTTGGATGGATATTTTATAAATAATTTTGTTAGATGGATATTTTATAAAGAATTTGGTTGGATGGATATTTTGTGTTGAATTTATGAATATAATAGTATAATGATGAGACAAAAATTTAGTAATAAATATTAAATAATCTTTCAATTTAGTGTTTGTTCATATATAGTGTGCATATATATAGTGTTTGTTCATGCATCATGGTTGAGTGATGTCTTATTTGTTGATCATGATTATTGTATATATTTCACATGAACAATCTAATGAACATGTATCTTGTTGTCTTGTAAGGATTTTGTTTGAAGGTTGCATCAAACCCCTATGGTGTACATAATGTTCTTGTTTATGTATCATGGTTCAAAGATAATGATTCTTATTCATGATGATTTTATACCTTTTACATAAAGGATCTAATGACATGTTATTAAGCTTGAAGGTTTTAATGGCATGAATGTTCAATTGAGTTGTAATGGTTTTGTTTGATGGTTGCATCACTTCTTATTCTAGAGGGTCCCAACATGGGAAAACACTCTTCCTCTCAACTCTCTCTCTCTCTCTTCCTCTCTCTCAGGTCTCTCCCTCTCTCCCTCTCTCTCTCTCTTTATGTATCTCTCCCTCCCTAGCTCTCTCTCTCTCCCTCTCAGGTCTATCTCTCTTTCTCTCTCTCCCTCTCACTCTCAGGTCCCTCCCACTCCCTCTCTCTCAAGTCTCTCTCTTCCTCTCCCTCTCTCTCTCCTCTCAAGTCTCTCTCTCCCTCTCTCTCCACCTCTCAAGTCTCTCCCTCTCTCCCTCTCTCTCTCTCAACTCTCTCTCTCTCCCTCTCTCTTTCTCTCTCCCCCTCTCACCCCTCTCTCTCTCTCTCTCAAGTCTCTCTCTCCCTCTCTCCCTCTCAATTCTCTTTCTCTCTCATCTCAAGTATCTCTCTCTCCCTCTCTCCCTCCCTCTCTCCCTCTCAAGTATTTCTCTCCCACTCTCTCCCTCTCAAGTCTCCCTCTCTCCCTCTCTCCCTCTCTCTCTCTCTCTCTCCCTATTAACTCTCTCTCTCTCCCTCTCTCTCAAGTCTCTCTCTCTCACACACACACACTCTTTCCCTCTCAACTATCTCTCTCTCTCTCCCTCTCAACTCTCTCTCCCCATCCCTCCCAGGTCTCTCACTCCCTCTCAGGTCTTTCTCTCTCTCCCTCTCTCTCTCAAGTCCCTCCCACTCCCCCTCTCTCTCTTGTGAATTGGTTGCACATCAATAAATATATAATATATACTATGTATTAAATATATTATATAATATTAATATATATTATATTATATAATATATAATATATAATATAATAATATATAATACATAATATATAATATAATAATATATAATATAATAATGTATAATATAATATATATAATATACTACATAATATATAATACATATTATATAATACATAATATTATAAATAATATAAGTAACGGATATCCATTTTTTCTGACAAAATCAGTAGGCTCGGGATTTGGTTCGGGATTTTCTAACTTGGAAAGTCAACCCAAAAAACGTGTTTAGAAAATTTTCTTAGTTTTTCAAAGTTTTCCCTTGTGGCTAACAACTTTTTTTTAATCTGAGTTTCAAGAAACGAAAAGGGTTTATAGAAAAAATTGTCAGCTTTCCACCAATATAAGTTATGCCTTATTTTGAATTTAATAAATAATTATTATTTATTTTCTACATACATTAGGACTAAAGTATTGATTGATAGGTTGATTGAAAAACTTCTATAACTTTCAAACTGGTTAACATTTTTTGAACCTACAAGATGCATCACATTCTATGCTTCACATACTATAAGATAAAAAAAATGAATTTCATAATTTTTTGACCAAGTTATGGTGGTTAGACATAGATGTTTTAATAATTCTAAAATATTCTAATAAAAAAATCATAATTAATTATTTACATGGAAAAAAGTTACAAAAAAATATCTAACACATCTAGGCATGTGTCCTCTACTTATATTGAAAGATTAAGGAAAAAATATTATTTTGTTCTTGTACTTAGGGTGGTTAGACATACACCTGCTTCTTATCTTTTTCTTTAAAATTTAGTACCACTGCATTGAAAATTCAATTTTTTGCGAAACAAATTTACTTTTTTCCAAAAAAGGACTAGTAACCTAAAAACTACATTCAATTTGTTACAACTTTTGTTCTTACATATTTTTCAAATTATGTTAATAACCTATTCAAATTTTTATGTCAAGTTGCCTAACTCTATTTTTTTGAATTTTCATCACCACTTAGAGGCCTATTTTGGACACCCATGATCCTGCACTGACCCCTAAGTGTTCTTCAAACAAGAGAGTGTCCAATGAGACAAAATCCTCAAACCATCCCCAAATGCAAACTTAGGAAACTCCAAGGTGACATGCTAATGAGATAAACCAACTCTTCACCCATCCAAACATGGCTCTAGCCATCCCCTGAGCAAGGTGAAACACCAAAACCCAAGATTCACAAATAAACAACAACCCAAAACCAACAATAAAATTTGAGAATAAATTTACAAAAACTCCATGTAAAATATTTTATAAAGACCTAATAAACCTACACACATTTGACTCATTCACAATACACTAAGAAATGAAACCTTCCATTTCACAAATCCAAAATTTCACCACCATTTTCAACAAAAAATAAAATACATCTTTGAAGAGTACACAAAAAAAAGAATAATTCCATAATGTGTAAAGGATAGTAAAACTTATCATTTCTTCTTGCTCTTATTTTTCTCTTGTTCTTCCAAATCTCCTTCATTTTTCAACACTTTTCAAGCTACCTCTTATTAGGCCTTCCAAAAACCCAAGAAGAAACCAAAAACCAACAAAAAAGTGTGAGAGTTCTAATCCTATAAGTCTTTTATCCCACCAAAAGAATAAAAGCAAAAAGAAAAAAACCCTAAACTCCACTTTGTCATAATAAAAAAAAGAAGTAAAAGTATGTCAAAACTCATTAATGAGATAAGTTATGGTCTCCAAAGTGTGCCTAACCCATCTTCAAAACCATTAAAAATAAGGCAAAAATTAATCTTTATGACACTAAAACAAAATCTAATAAAATATGCAATAAATCAACTTAACAAAGCAAAGATAATATTGACCTTAAATCTTGAAAGACAATTAAAACTAAATGAAACCATCTAAATGAATTTTTCCAAAGACATCAGTCACAACTCAAGACTTCAATAAATGAAGTATCTCAATAGGGTTTCGATGCCTCTCCCTTCCCCCCATTGCACTTATTTCCTATACAATAACCACAACATTCATAAATAATCACATAATTTCACCAATGTCATTAAGATCACTTTCCTGATTTAATTGATAAAAATAAATTCATATAATCAATTCAAACTCATCATCAAAGTAAATGAAGTCATAAACATTGGGTTTAACCTTTTCTAATTTTATCTTCGTCAATTTTCTTATTATCAAGAAGGATAACACATATTACACATATAACTTATCACCTATACTTACTTCAAGTTAATTTATAGTTCAATTAATGCTACCTTTTCTTGCATCCACGTATGATTGGTGACCAATTTTCTTGAATTTCTTTAAAAAAAATTGAAGACCTCCAATACCTAACATAAGTAATATCTTCACCAAGGACATTAAACTCATTAGTACATTCATTGAACTGACATTTAATACCACGTCGGTCCTTATATGTTACTCAACTAAATTCACTCATTTATCCCATTCCTTGAAAATAATCCAATCACAATGAATCACCCCCAGTCCTAAACCAAGTCAAACAATCACAATTCTATAACAATAATCTAAATAGTACTTCTAAATCAACTATTTATGCTAAGTTTAAATAATTCATAGTCCTTAGAATTATTCATAGCATTTAATAGCATCATTAGAATTTAAAACATGTAATAAAGTGCAAGGACTAATAATCTCCTAGATAGACAATCCATAAGAGGATTATGCAAAGATTTATTAACAATAATAATCATTGTGATATTGCTTTCAAGATTCAATTGTGTAGTTTTACCATTCAAACTCATTGAGTTTGACTTGTAAAAGTACACAGTTGAATCTTGATAGCAATATCACAATTTGACATGTTGTGGAAAAATACCTCCTACTTAATAATAATCATGTTTGCTATGTAAGTTTAAAGAGAGATGAATTAATTCATATGGTTCACCTTGATGTGATTGTTGACACAAACACATCAATAAAATTGCACCATGCATCCAATTTATTTAAGTCATAATGGAGCACATGCCAAGGAATACCAGAGTACTAATAGTCACACAAAGGTTGGCCTTATTAGGTAGCCCTAGTAGGGGCACAACTTTATGTTTTTAATTATAGTGTATATAGTTCAAGAGTGACAACTATATAATCTATATGGAGGTTTAGGTTTCACTTAGAAGAGGGGGTAGTTAGGCATTGCACAAAGGGGTGCTTTGTCAACGTTTTTTTAGTTATTTACTTGTTTGAGGATGGAAACCATGGCATAGGGTGGCAAAAGGATTGGTAAAGTAAAGTGGTTAAATTTGTGAAATGTTTATGGTCTCATCAGCCTCAATGATGGTAGAGAGGATCTATTTGTTCACCAAATATTTATTCATTTTGATAGGTTTTGATCCCCAGCAAAAAGGAAGTTGGTTGAGTTCTTTGTTGAGCACAAGAAACACAACAAGACCAAGGATCTTGATGTGATGAGGCCTAATGGGGGACTTCATACATGGGGAAATATTAGAGGAGGGGTTGGTTATTATGACAATAATGGTGGTAGTTAAGGTGGACATGGTAGTGGTGAAAGTTAAGTCATAGTGGTGGTTATGAAAGTTGTTATAACTATGATAACTTTATCTATTTTGTATGTGATTGCCCCAATTGGAACTGTAAAATTTGATAATTTTACATATGACTTCACTCATAAATTTCTTGATTTGGTCCTACAATATGCATTTTTCATCTATATTTTTCCCTTATTGCCCCATAGAATTCATCCATGTCTACATTTTCCACACTTTGGTCCATATTGGCATGATTTGGTTTGGGTCTCCCCGACTCAATTATGTTTTTTCTGCAAAAATCTTTTGTTTCAGGTGTATCGGTGTGACATGTTCTTTGTTGTGGTGACTGGAATTTGTCTGTTGGTGGTTATCGGCATTGCATCCATGTTATTTTGGTGACCGTGGAGATGTTTATCGGCATATGTTATGGCTTTTGGGGCAGTGTCTTATCGAACTCATTCCGTCTCCCCGACTTGTGCATATGGAGGTCTTCGACAAGAGCTTGGCAATATCGGTGCGGGCTCTTGGCGATATCATTTTGTCACACTGACTGGCAAGTGAAGGGGCAGCTCGGTGGGAGATGAGGCTATCATTGTAAGGTCTTGGCGAGTGACCTTCAGTCTCGCCAACCTTACACATGGTTTCTCTTTAAATTTGCTTTCGGTGAGACTATGTTGGATTTGGAGTAGGTCTTGACGAATGCAGTGGGGTCTCACCGATGAAACATGTGTGGACTTTATCGGCAAAGGCATGTGTTTGCGGCAGGAGGTCTAGGCGAGTTTCATTTGTCTCACCGACAATGCAAAGCTTTCCTCCAAGTGACTTTTGGTGTGAGTTCACTCTTGTTTTGGCGGTGGAGGCTGGCGGGATGACCTTTGGTGAAACTTAAAGTGTTCGACATAGGGTCCCCCCAATATCACAGAGTTACAGTGATACGGGTGAATAAAGGTTCTTGGTATAGCATGAAATCTCTATATGACATCTCCCTGAGTGTGATGGGCTACAGCGACAAACATGAGGCAGGTGTTTTCTGTCGGTGTAAAATCATTTGTGACTTGGCGATATATTATGGCTCGAGGCTTTTGGTGGAACTTAGTTAATTCACTATTGAGTCTCACCGATGTTGTGTGGTCACAGCGAAGCTTAAAGAATCAGAAGAATATCCTTTGACCTTGGTGTAACAAGCAAGGTGCTACGGTGACCCAGGGTAAATGATGACTTTTGGTGAAACAGGATAAAGACTACATGAGGTCTCTCTGATACTATTGAGTTATAGCGACTATGAACAAAACGAAAGGATTTCATCAGCGAGAGATATGCTTGGTCACAGCGAATGCGATGCAGGGGAACACTGGCAGGGAGTGATAAGCATTATTTTGCCTTCGGCATACCTTCAGGCATGTCTTGGCGATTGGTTGGCGATTTAAACATAATTTCAAAGTGTTGGGCCAACATGACTGAGCCCGATTGTAATGGTTGATTGATATGGATTATGGCCGACATGTGATCTCAGCATATTTTGTTTTCAGATTGCTGGTGTATAAATATACACCCCAATTGTAATAGAAGGGGGAGAAGATTTTAGATTAGAAAAATATAGTAGAGTAGGAATGGGCACGGTAGAATAAAGTTCTCATTCTGGAGACCACGGTGCATGATTTTTTAATGGTGGTTTCAATGAAATTTAGCTGGCGTGATAGGTTATTTTAGTATCAATTGTATGTTAAGCTTATTGGAAAGTATTGTTGAAGCTGTCTCCAATTTGATTTTTTCTGGTTGTTTAAATTGGAATAACAAGTTTACTTTCAGTCTATCTGTGCATATTTGCTGCATTTATGTGATTAATTAACTGGTTCTCTCAAGTAGGGATTAAATCCTTTTCATTGATCACACTAATTGGGAAGATTCATTTGGATTATTAAAGAAGAGCTCAATAGTCATAATCTTGCATTGTTTATACAAGTTATGAACATATCATATGCCTGCAATTTGATTTTCTGCTAGAATAAGTTACCCACTTCTGTTTCGTTTGACTCCACATACCCAACAAGGCACTGGTCTCTGCAATTTCATCATTTGAATTCATTCAGCTTCTTTATATCTGTTAATTAAGTATTTTAGGATTTAGATTTGCAAATTGCTATCAGGTTTGGTTTCATTTTGTTCACTGTCATCTGCCATTGTGGACAAAGCATTTCAGAAGGATAATCATAAGATAAGTTTGCACTACTCAGATAGGTACACCTGCCTAGGTCTGGCAACACTTGAAGAGTAGAAGGTTTAATTCATTTGACCTTGTCTGTTACCCTAAAGTGTATCAAGAGATTGGTAGCCTCTTGAGGCATTCAGCCTGCGTTTTTGAGAGCTAACAAATTGGTGACTCTATTGGGGACAACAAAGAATCTGCACCTTAATCATAGAGTCAGAAGTCCTATATACAGAATCTGCTAGGAATAATAAGTAACAATCTTTTTCTCACTTTTAAGAAAGTGAGTGGCAACTTTGATCAAACATTGCAATATGAATGGAAGAAGATCTCAATTTAGGGGAGGTCATTCTGGAGCTCCTCCTGGAAATAGTAAGTGGACACATAAAGATGATAAGGCTGACAAAGGTAAGGGGAAAAGTGAGGACATGTGCTTCACAAATAAAGATAAATCATCAATACCTTTTAGTGAGAATTGTTTTGACACATGGAAAGATAATTCAACTAAAGAGCCTTGTACCCCAGAAGATCAAAAAAATCCTTTTTACAACCCTTAGAAACATGTTGAATTAGAAGCTAGAAAATAGACCGAGTTTGAAGCTGGACTCGAAGCTGAACGACTCAGAATTCAATATGAATATGACCAAAGAATGGAAGGTAACCAGAGTGGACCTATTAATCAGGAAATTCATCGGGAAGATTATGAATCTTTAAGTTATGAGGAAGTCAAGGCACGATATGAATCTTAGAGAAAGGAAAGGGAAGAGCAAGAAAAAGCCCAAATGATTCAAGCAATGAGAGAATTCAAACTACAGAAAGCTCAGAACGTTCCTCACATATCTGATTTTCCCCCAAAATATGTACCACCCCATAGACAGGGTAATCATGGTGCTGGGTATTTTGAACCACCAAGGATTCCTCACCATCAAATTGGGAATCAACATAGACAGCCAAATCACCCACCTTATATTCCCACTCAACTTGCAAATAATTATCCACCTCCTAGTTAGAGTCATGTGCCACAACAAAATATGCATTACAATAACCCTATGTACCAATATTAGCACCCACCTAATCCTCCTCCTTATCAATATACAACCATGATTAGACAATTTGATCTAGCAGGGTTTCAATTATACCCTTATCCCATGGACAGCAATTGGAGAGGTTTAGTACCCAAATTTACAGGAAGTAATGCAATCACTGCCGAGGATCATTTAAGAAGTTTCAATGCTTTCATTCAGGATTTGGATGTACCTTATGAAGATTTGCATATGAGATTGTTCATGATGTCCCTTATTGAGGAAGCTAGGGATTGGTTCAATAGCCTGGCAACAGTTTCTATTTATTCTCTCCAAATATTTCAGGATCAATTCCTTGAACAATTTGGGAATTTGAGTGCACTAGACGTTGCTCTCCATGAACTAATGCGAATTCAGAAAGGTCAGAATGATTCCATCTTTGATTTTAATAGGAGATTCAATAAACTGTAGAATAGAATACCTCCAAGATCAAAGTTACCAGACTCTATAGCATTAAGTGTTTACCTGAATGCATTTGACCCTAAAACAGGGTATGAGCTGAGAAACAGGTTCCCAAGGGACTTAGCTGAAGCACAAAAGATAGCATTAACAATAGAGAATAATAGAAAAGCTGCTGGGATAATGAATAAGAGAGATAACCCTCGAGCTCCTCAACAAAATAATAATTATCAATATAAGTAGGAGAACACATATAGGAGCGAAAGGCCAAGGCCAAGGTTGCATGACAGCAAACCTATAATAGCTAGGCCTGGAAGCGAGGGAGCTTTTGATCCATTGAGCAAGAAAGGAACCTATATGGTAAGTAACAATTACTTTTGTGATTTTTATGATAAGCCACATTCCCCAGATCATTGTGTTGTAGCCCAAAGAATACAGGAGGAGGGAATGTTGATGGAAAAAAATGAAGAGGATCACAAAGTTTATTTGACTTCAAATACCTTTCACCATGTTGTGGAAAGGAACTCACCTTTGAAGGATGAAGGTTATGAATATGATGTTTCAAATCAGAAGTACAATGTCCATATGGTTGAACGACAAATCTTTTATGATTCTGATGAAGATTATACTGAGCCACGTTTGGTTGAGGTGCCTGCTCAATACAATATGAAGAGACTTACTGAAGAAGAGATAGAGATACTAACTGTTGCTGATCAAAAGGAGACACAAGGAATTGTGAGCTAGGCATTGTCCTGAGGAATAAGGTATGAGAATACTATCAATGTTGAATCCAATAGCTATATTTCTAATGAGTATAGAGAAATTGATCAGATGATGCATCCAATGGAAGATAAGACATGTGCAAACAAGAATGATTCCTATGATTTCCTGCATGAGAAAGGTGAAGGTACAAGAGGTTTCTCTTGCATAACAGATTGTGACAGGGAAAGCAGTGCATGTTGTGAGGAATCCAGTGTTTGTTCTGATTCTGATGATGAACCTGAGGATTTTGATCTATAGTCAAGGGCTCCTTCTACTCCTCATGAGGATTTGGATGAAGAGGAAATGGGAGATAATGATTCATCATATAGTAAGTATACAATACCTCTGGCTACAGTTGAAAGTTATGAAGATACATCTGATGAAGAAGAGGTTTGTACATTTGAAAGTGATTTCCAAATTTTTTCAAACTCGTTGTATGATGAAGAGTTAAACGATGATCAGATGATTTTTTTCCAAGGTGTGTCAATGAGTAAGTTTCAGATATTTTCAAGTCCATTCTATGAAAAGGAGGAAATAATTTTAGACAAGCAAAATGATGGAATAAATAACTACATTGATGATGTTTCTGATTTCCCATTCTCTGATGGTATTGGATTTCTGTTTGATGATGACAAAAGCGAGGAGTATAATTGTAGTGATGAAAATATAGAGACTTGTTCACTTGTCAGTGAGCAGATTGCAGATTGGTTTACTTCTGAATACATGGGGTGTGCACATGACGATCTTGAAGTTTTGTCTTCAGCTTACTTTTGTTTTGACAGTGAAAAATCTTGGTGTAAAGATTCTTATGACTCCCTGTGTATTTCTTGGAGTGATGGTGATACTTTTGGTATTTATCAAAAGTCTATTTCTATTTAGGATGAGGTATGTGATCTTGAAATTTCTAATACATGTGAAGAAGACAATTGTTTGCATACCAAGGATGATAGTGTTCCAGATTTGATTGGTTCACATATGCTTAATATTGAAGATTTGAGTCATGATCCAATGTTGTCTCTGAGTAGAGATACTGAAAAGGTGCAGAAGGTTTCTGACTTGTTTTCCTCAAACAACAATGATATGATAGAGTTTTTTGTTTTTCAAAAGAAGCACTATGATTGTGAAATTTTTATACAGCTGGGAGAATGTTTCATAATACATAACAATGAGAAAGAAAATGAGGAATGTTGTATTTCATGTGCATATATTTTGTATTTTGAAGATGACATTTTATCTGATGATGGAGAATATAAACTGCTGAATATTGTTGGGAAGTTGGTCCAAGCTAAGCATAGTGATTCTTTAAAGATTTTCAGTGACAGGAAGGATTGCATCTGTGTCTTCAAGAGAAATATGATGAACTCAAAACAAAACCAGGTATTTGACAGGGGAAAGGCTTTGTTTGAGTTTCATATTGTAACAACTCAGGAAAGGTGAAATTGAAAAAATAGAGGATTGAGGGTTGCCAGTGCATGGACAACTCTTGTGTATCCTCTCTAAATTTCTTTTCCATGCATAGTAGTTTAGGGTTCTGGTGTACTTCCATTTTGCATTCACCTCCATCTTGCATTCATTTTGCATCATGCTTTTGGTCCACTTCCACTCTGCTTCTGGCTCATTTTGTGTTTGGTTTGGTCTGCTCACCCAAAGAATCTAGATCCTTGCAATGATCTTACTCTCATTCATCCCCAGATGGAGCCATCATTGGAACTATAAAATATGATAATTTTACATATGACTTCACTCATAAATTTCTTGATTTGGTCCTACAATATGCATTTTTCATCTATATTTTTCCCTTATTGCCCCATAGAATTCGTCCATGTCTACATTTTCCACACTTTGGTCCATATCAGCATGAGTTGGTTTGGGTCTCCTCGACTCAATTGTGTTTTTTCTGCAAAAATATTTTGTTTTAGGTGTATCGGCGTGACATGTTCTTTGTTGTGGCGACTGGAATTTGTCTGTTGGCGGTTATCAGCATTGCATCCATGTTATTTCGGTGACCGTGGAGATGTTTATCAGCATATGTTATGGCTTTTGGGGCAGTGTCTTATCAAACTCAATCTGTCTCCCCAACTTGTGCATATGGAGGTCTTTGGCAAGAGCTTGGCAGTATCAGTGTGGGCTCTTGGCGATATCATTTTGTCACACCGACCGGCAGGTGAAGGGGCAGCTCAGTGGGAGATGAGGCTATCATTGTAAGGTCTTGGCGAGTGACCTTCGATCTCGCCGACCTTACACATGGTTTCTCTTTGAATTTGCTTTCGGTGAGACTATGTTGGATTCAGAGTAGGTCTTGACGAATGCAATGGGGTCTCACCAATGAAACATGTGTGGACTCTATCAGCAAAGGCATGTGTTTGCGATAGGAGATCTGGGTGAGTTTTATTTGTCTCACTGACAATGCAAAGCTTTCCTCCAAGTGACTTTCGGTGAGAGTTCACTCTTGTTTTGGCAGTGGAGGCTGGCAGGATGACCTTCGGTGAAACTTAAAGCGTTCGACATAGGGTCCCCCTGATATCACAAAGTTATAGTGATACAGGTGAATAAAGGTTCTCGGTATAGCATGAAATCTCTATATGACATCTCCCCGAGTGTGATGGGCTACAACGACAAACATGAGGCGGGTGTTTTCTGTCAGTGTAAAATCGTTTGTGACTTGGCAATATATTGTGGCTCGAGGCTTTCGGTGGAACTTAGTTAATTCACTATTGAGTCTCACCGATGTTGTGTGGTCACAGCGAAGCTTAAAGAATCAGAAGAATATCCTTTGACCTTGGTGTAACAAGCAAGGTGCTACGGTGACCCAGGGTAAATGATGACTTTCAGTGAAACAGGATAAAGACTACATGAGGTCTCTCTGATACTATTGAGTTATAGCGACTATGAACAAAATGAAAGGATTTCATCAGCGAGAGATATGCTTGGTCACGGCAAATGCGATGCAGGGGAACACTAGCAGGGAGCGATAAGCATTATTTTGCCTTCGGCATACCTTCAGGCATGTCTTGGCGATTGGTTGGCGATTTAAACATAATTTCAAAGTGTTGGGCCGACATGATTGGGCCCGATTGTAACGGTTGATCGATATGGATTTTGGCTGACATGTGATCTCAACATATTTTGTTTTCGGATTGCTGGTGTATAAATATACACCCCAATTGTAATAGAAGGGGGAGAAGATTTTAGATTAGAAAAATATAGTAGAGTAGGAATGGGCATGGTAGAATAAAGTTCTCATTCTGGAGACCATGGTGCATGATTTTTTAATGGTGGTTTCAATGAAATTCAGCTGGTGTGATAGGTTATTTTAGTATCAATTGTCTGTTAAGCTTATTGGAAAGTATTGCTGAAGTTGTCTCCAATTTGATTTTTTCTGGTTGTTTAAATTGGAATAACAAGTTTACTTTCAGTTTATCTGTGCATATTTGCTGCATTTATGTGATTAACTAACTGGTTCTCTCAAGTAGGGATTAAATCCTTTTCATTGATCACAGTAATCAGGAAGATTCATTTGGATTATTAAAGAAGAGCTCAGTAGTCATAATCTTGCATTGTTTATACAAGTTATGAACATATCATATGCCTGCAATTTGATTTTCTGCTAGAATAAGTTACCCACTTCTATTTCGTTTGACTCTGCATACCCAACAAGGCATTGGTCTCTACAATTTCATCATTTGAATTCATTCAGCTTCTTTATATCTGTTAATTAAGTATTTTAGGATTTAGATCTGTAAATTGCTATCAGGTTTGGTTTCATTTTGTTCACTGTCATCTGCCATTGTGGACAAAGCATTTCAGAAGGATAATCATAAGATAAGTCTACACTACTCAGATAGGTACACCTGCCTAGGTCTGGTAGCACCTGAAGAGTAGAAGGTTTAATTCATTTGACCTTGTCTGTTACCCTAAAGCGTATCAAGAGATTGGCAGCCTCTTGAGGCATTCAGCCTGTGTTTTTGAGAGCTAACAGCCCCAATGATGGCAGTGTAAGATAAATAGATTTAGAAGGGTTATTTGTTATAAAAAGTCAAGGTTTTATTTTTTAATTAGCAAAGGGATTCATTTGGATTTATTGACTTGAGTATTTTCTTTATTTCATTGGTTGGTTATAATGTGGTCCCTATTTATCATTATGTGATGTATTTGAGTTTTTTTCAATGATAAGATCTATGATCCAATTTTATATTGGTTGGTTTTTTACAATGGTTAGTGGGGGATGGTAACTTATTTTATATATGATGTTATATCACCTTATATGATTTAGCCCATCTTTTGTCAACAAATTTATAAATTTATTTGCTTAAAAATAAAAAGTAAACTATGCAATTTTTAGTCTTTGATTTCTTTTGCACTTGATCGTATAAATTACCTCTAGGTATGATTGAGGCTTTATTTTAATAGATGACTAAATTTAATGAATGGAATGTTGCCAATTATTCAATTGATGTAGTTTTAACAAAATACAAATAGATGAGCTTCATGAGATCCTAATTATACTAATTAATAATTGTCATCATCCTATATGTACTTGACATAATCTTTGTTATTATGCTTCATTAATGTCTCAAATGATGATTTAAAGGACCTAACATGAAATTAAGCCTTCGATATTATTGAAAATAAGATGCTTCTTGATAGGTTGAAATAATAGTTTATTTTCCATTGGTTTTATTAAACTTTAAGATACTTTTAAACATACTTCCTGACTATACTCCATATTATATTATCCCTTTTTGTATCTATTATACGAACCTAAGACTTAAAAGCATGATGATGAAATTATAGTTTAATATATTAGCATTAAGTGGTTTATATGAATATGTGCATGGAAATGTTGATGGAAAGTTGTGTTTTAATCTGATAGTTATTTTTATGTACATATTATGTGGAACTAACCTGTTTGCAACAAAAATAGGAACCATGATGCACAATTGTTGTGGGATGAACCCGTAGTAAAAGAAGCGCTAAATACCAGAACAAGGGATGCTACAAAAACAATTAAACGTGGTGGTTATTGGTCAAAGGAATTCATGAAGATAGAGCACGTGTTGTCATGACAATTAATAAACATTGAAGAAGAGGTCTTCTTTGATTTAGAACTTTGATAGATGGATGCATAACTTAATGAAATTTGTTTTCCAGAGTTTTGTTCTTTTTAGGATTCTTTTTTAGTTATAGATTGAATAAGTCCAGATATTAAAACCACATTCTAGATATCTGGTAGTGGAATTAATGATTTCGGTTTTAGTTGTTACTTTCAATAAAGACTCCCTCAGCTTGTATATAACTGATGGTTGAGTCTGTAGTTTAGTTAGTTAGTTCTTACAAAGTTTGTATCATCTATTATTTTCCAGTTGAAACATGAATCTACACAATGGTTAAATCCAATTTGTGAGAGTTTTTGCAATACTTTACTTTATGCAATAAATGAAGTTCAGTTCACGAGATGTGTGAGATCTACTAGTTAGATTGTGCTCAATTAAGTCGGAACAGTTACTTGATGGTGTAGGGGCACTAAGTGCATTTATTGAAAATGTTGTCAAATATAGGTTTTTAGGTGTTTTTGAGTTTTTTCAATGGAATAAGGTCTTATTAGACCATTTTATCATGTATTAAGTCAATTTAAAGGTCTTTAGGCATTTTTGGGTTCAAAAGTTACTAGAAGCAAAATCTTGTAAAATGTTGTTAAGGAAAAGTTGTCAAAATGTAAAAAATTGCAAAAAAGTGCAAAATTGGAATGTGAAGGGTCAAGTAGGTAAGAATTCAATGAGAGTCATTTGGTTTTGAGTTAGTTGTGATTGTAATGCATAAATATGTTGGATCTCAGTTGTGTTTATGGTTTGTCCTTGATGACAAAATCTCTTTCAGTTAGTTCTCTTTGATGATCAGTCTCAGGATGGTTCTCTTTGCATACCACAGGTGTATTTCACATGTTACAAGCCATTTGTTTACATCCTTTGAACTCACATTTTTGAAGGCATTACAGTTATCTTGGTTCTGAAATCTCTTTTGTCTAATGGTTTTGGTTGTTTCTCATTCGGGCTTACACATATTGGTGTGAGAATGGCAGGGTCTCCCTGATCCATTTGTGAAATGTCTATGTTGGCTATCAGCAAGACATTTCTGATGTCATAACAATTTGATTTTACATACAGGAAGCTTTCAGTGTGACATTGATCGTGGTCTTGGCAACAAAAGAAAAGTCTATCGGCATGAGGTTTGTTCACCGTTGAGAGGTCTTACCGAATGAGTCGGGTCTCACCGACTAATACATGAGGTGGTGCATCGGCGTAATTAATCCCTATCAGCATGTTGTTTCATCAAGAGCTTTGTGACTTGGCGACCGGCACAAGAAATTTCATATCGGCAAGAGTTGCGGCATTGATATGATGTCTTAGCGAAATTGGTATGTCACACCGACCTCCATTGAAAGATCATATCGGCAAGACTTATTTGATGTCACAGCGATCGGGATCCATCTCCAGGCATCTATCGGCATGACATTCTCTTTTGTTTCGGCAACAGAAAAGGATTATATCGGCATAAGTTATACCGTCAGTATGTGGTCACAGCGAAATTGCTTTGTTTCCCCAATCGGAGGTTGAATGGGAACATATCGGCAAGAGTTTAAGGCTTCGATGAGGGGTCATAGCGAAAAGGGTGATGTATCCTCGACTAATGCATGTGGAATTATTTCGGCAGGAGTGTTGTATTCAGTATGTGGTCTCACCGAAGACATATTGTCTCACCGACCTGCATCGAAAGGTCTTATCGGCAAAGGTTGTGGCTTTGATGAAATGTCATAGCGATTTCATGGTGTCTTACCGACTTGTGCACAAAGGTTATATCGGTAAGAGTTAGAGTCATCAGTATTGGGTCATAGCGAGTTTGTAATGTCTCAGTGACTTAGAGTGGATAAAGCATTTCGGTATGACTCATGTGCATCAAAGAGAGGTCTTGGCAAATGACCTTCGGTCTCGCCAATGGAACACAAAAGGTCTTTGTCGGCATAAGATCAGTCTTGTCTCAGTGACACAGAAGATGGTTGGTGACTTTCGGTATGACTCAAGCATTCTACGAGAGGTCTCCCTGATGACGGTATGCTATAGCGACATTCATAAGATAGAAAGATGCATTGGTGAGAGAACCATTATGTTACAACGACTTACAAGGGATAAAGTCTTTCGATGAAACATAATGAAATCTACATAACGTCTCCCCGATAGCAGAATGTCACAGCGACACATAAGAGATAAAAGGGATTTCGGTGAAACACAGTGTGATATGCATAGGGTCTTTCTGATATCAAAAGGCTATAGCGATAGTGAATGAAACAAAAGGGCACGTCTCGGTGAGAAAGACTCTTGTGTCTCAGTGACTGAAACAAATTTAACAGAAATGTGTTCTTGGGGAAACATAAAGATCTTCGATATGGTTTCTCCCCGACGACAAAAGGTCATGGCGACACACAGGGACCAAAGGAGCGATCAACGCTATAATTTCCTTCGGCATACTTATAGGGTTGTCTCAATGAATGATTAACGAAGACTCAAACACTGTAGCCGACATGAGAATTTCTAAGTATAGTTGCAGGCCGGCATCATTGGTTGGCATCGAATCTCAGAACAGTTACATGGCAAAATATTCTCTAAGAATTGGGAGGTTATGGTTCTCAGCTTGTGGGCAGTCGTGGTTTTGAAATAATGGATTATTTGTAGCCCTCTAGACAGGCGTTACTCTTGATTTTTGCCATCATCTACAGATTGTCATTATTCAGCTTCGGATTCTAATATTGGCAAGTGAGTTTCAAATTCTTGTGAAAAATTCATTCTCTGAAGATTTTTCATTATGATAGACATACTTGAAATGTATATAAAAACCTATGTTGAAAAGAGTGTAAGTTCTCTAGTTGTAATCCTGAGTGTATTTTGTAGACGAGAAAATAGAGAAATATGTGCTTAACTAAAAACAGAGAGATCCTCTGATATTATGAGTGTAATTCTGAAATCTGAGTAAGGGGTTGGTGCTCCTTGAGTTGGTGCTTAGAAATTAGCCTATAAGGCATTGTTAACAGTGGTTTTGAAGATTAAGCCAATAATGCAGTTTAGGAGTGGTTTTTATAGCCCAGGAGGGTTTTCCACTCGGCAAAAGCTTTTGTCTCTTTGTTCTTCTATGTGCTCTCTACTTTACAGTGTTGTTGTTGTTTCTTTTCACTGATTATTACTTTTCTCAATTCTGTTTATGAATGATTACATTCAACTGATGAATGCTTTAATCAAAGTAATATTGAGATCAAATTTGAGCTATGTTTTTGAATTTTTGAAATTGGTCAAATCTGTTAAGACACTGATTCACCCCCCCTCTTAGTGTCATTTTAACTCCAACAAAATAAGCCTCTTAGACTTCAAGGCAAAGTAGAAGTTTGTATTGTAATTGAAAATCATGAATAAAACTCTAGTTTTTCTCAGAAATTACTAGTAAAGTGTTGTTGCAAGCTTCTGTACGGCCCTGTACGGTTAGATTCTTGAGGGGCAGTCATTGGAATTGATGGAGGTGTGCATCTTCTTTCATTTAAAACTAGTTTCATTGATTTTTTTTGTGTTTTTGAGCATTTAGGAGCCATTTTTCTCAAGGCGGGTTAAAACCCTGGTTTAGGGCCACAACAAGCTTTCAAAATTGCATTACTCCAGTTTTCACCATTGAAAACTCTTGCAAGTTGGTGGAAAGGAATATTTATATGTACTCCAAAAGTACTCAAGGTTAAAGGGTTTGAAGATAAGGTTTTGAGCAAATTCACCGATGCCCTAGACTATAAAACAATGTTTGTGAGCAAAGAATGAGCCTAGAAGCTAGGGTTTGATGAAGGAGTAATGGAAACTATCTTGTGATGTTTTGTAGAGCATGTGTAGACCCAACTAAATGTTTTTCAAGTGATGGGTAAGTGAATTTGAGTTTGGAGGTGGCAAAATCAATAAACCCTATGTTGGCCTCCTTTAATGGTTTAATAACTAAGCCTTTAGGGTTGTGACTTAGAGATTGAACATCTACACTAAGTAGCCATCTCACTCATCATGTAGGTGCATTTCACTTGTCAACCTAGGAACATAAACTTGAAATGGGTCAGCATTGTATGTGCACTAGAACTTCATTGCAATCATCCATAAACTAGGAGAGAAACAATGATGGAAATAAAGTGTTGGAAGTAAATCAACTTAAACACTGAACATAAATCAGCATCTACACTAAGCATTAATAATTGGACTATAAATGAAGAATAGAAATGAAACTCTCAGCAAACAGATATGAAACTACTCTATCTGCCTTAGCTATAGGAACAGTCACATAATGCAATTTCAGTGGCTGCAGGAATAGGTAGTTGCTGAAATTGAAACCAACTATTGAACAAAAAATAACTTTTAAACTAATAGATGGAATTCTCACCAAGTGGCCCCCCTTGGGTGAGTCTCCCTTACACTAACTCAAATGTAGCAACTCAAAATGTCATATTATTTCTTGAAAGCATAAGTACAACATCTCAACAATAGAACTGTAAAAATGGAAAATGTGAGTACAAACTCAAAATTTCCAACCTTATCAAAAGGAGCATATGACCATTATTTATAGAGAGAAACCACTAACTAACCCTAACTACCTAGGTAGTTGACTCCATCAAAATAGGAGGATGCCACTTATTGAAAGCATAGAAAAAGATGGAGGAAGTTATGCATGCGCTAAATTGGCCAAAGCAGACTTGCTTCAACGGGAATCTAGCACAATGCACTCCCTAGATTTTCTCAACAACAAATATGACCATTAAAAAGGTGGTTACATTCTTTTTATTTGAATTAGGAATTTCCCTCCATGAGAGTTTCCCCTCTTTGACTTCTTAATGATCAGCTTCTTGACTTCTTGGTAACCGACCAATTGGCAATAATTTCTCCCACGAAGCAGGCTTTGTTGACATTAGCATTTTAGTGGAAACCTGCACAATAGCATTAGCATGCACAAACAAATGTATATCTATAATTACCTTAGTAACATTCATTCAACCACTTGTAAATTCAACATAGATAATTCTCATAGCATGATAATATCATTAAAGTCATGAAGATAAACTTATGCCAAGGTCTATGGTTTTAAGGAAAATATCAACAACCAAGTGTCAAAGTCTATGATAGCAACAACAAATATGTAATGAACCCTATCAAAATTGAGCCATTAATTGAGCTCATCATTCCCCCCAACCTAACGTTTTGTTGTTCCTCCAGTAGAAGGAGCACTATTATTTTGTCTAGTAAATGCCCTGAAGTTAGCAACTTCCAACTATCCCACATCAGTCTCTTCAGTGTCCAAATTAGGATCCCAGTAGAATCCTTGTTTGTTCTCTAGTCTATTCCATCTTTCCCTTTCTGTAACTATGTCATACTGGTAAAACTTGTAATCTAGCACAGGCCACAATAGTGTAAGTGGTTGAAATGTTAATGGAAGCCAAAACTGTTGCTTCCTTCTAACAACCTATATGTACCTATCAACCCTTTTGCATGTTGCAGCATAGTTCTGTAAAGAGTGGGGTTCAACTTGTTTCAATTCTTCTGGTAAACAATTCCACCTCTGTGCTAAGTATCCCATTACTAATTTTCCTGTGGTTTCGGCTACCTTCTCATATTCCTTGTAAGTCTCTTCTCTAATAGGCATAATCCTATCCTTGTAGCTGGGGCGGTAAAGAATTATGTGCCATGTCATGAAAATATCTCCAGGGTCACTAGATTTAGCCCTAAGAGGCAAGGGAGTATGAAACTCTCTTTCCCTGTAAGTTCTATACTATTGTCCCCAACTAATTCAATTCTGAATCCAATACATAAATGCCCTTAAATGGAGGTCTCCAATATAAAGTAAGGGATTCCAATCATGATCATCAAGCAAAACATAATTTTGCAGGTATAGTTCACACAACAAATTTTTAACATAAGGAGGGGAAAACTCATAAGCCTGGAAAAATTCATGTGGAGTGTCAAGAGTAGGACTCAAACCTAAAACAATCCTTGATAACTTAAAGGAAATATTTCGCTCCTTCAAGTGTAGGGCATACACTCTAGGTGGAGTTCTACATTCCAACATTTTGGGTATTAAATCTACCACATTGTCTACTCTTTCCTTCAAGGCAACAATTTTTGCATTCTTCTCTTCAATCTCTGCATTTTTCTTTTTAATCTCATTCTGCAGCTTGCACTTTTCCTTTTTCCATTCCTCCTCTTTTCTTTGCATCTCACTCCATAGTTTCATAGCTATGTCATTCCATGAAAAATCAGGAGGTTTATGTGTTTCTACCAAAATTTTCTTTTGCATTGATTCTTGTTGTTCAAATAACACTAGTTGTAGTGATTTAGGTTGTTCATCTTGCTCTAGCTGCAGGATCTCTGGATTCTCATCTTATTCTTGCTACAGGGGTTCTGGACTTCTGTCTTGTTCCTAATTCCCAACCTGTTTTGTAATGGCAGCGAGCTCTGTTAGTCTGATATTTGATTGTTCCTCAAAAATATCTTTTTCCTCAACATTCACTTGCCCCATTAGGGATTTTATCTCCTCCCTAGATGTTTTTCTAAGCCTAGGGCTTCTCTTTGGAGGTACACCAGTGACTGGCCCATCTAGTTTTGATCTCTTAGGAGGGTTTTTGTCTTTTCCTTCGGCTGCAAGAGGAACAGTGTTATCAACCTTTCATTTCCTAGGGCTTGGTGTTGGTTTTTCTGTCTCTTGCTTCTTGGCCTTTCCCTTTCTCATTTCTGCTTCTTTCATTTGTGCTTCCTCTCTCCTAAGGGCAACCCTAGTTTGAATTGGGGTTTTGGAAGGGACATTATCATCAGAATCTAAGGATGAACTTTCCTCATCTAAATATTTTGACTCAAAAGAACCAATTTCAATAGCTTGTTCAATTGCAAGAGGGTTTGAACTAGGGTTTGCACCAAATGTTAATGCTCCGGGAGTAATTTCAGCAACCCTCACTTCCCTACTAACCCTACGAGGTTGAGGCTAACCTCTAACATGTTCTGGTCTAAATTGATCAACGTTTAAAAACTCCTCCCATGCCATATCAGATACTTCATGCAAATATTTTTCCACTAGTAATTTGAGTAAACAATCATGAGAGACAAAATTATCCCTAGCTTTCTACGTTTTGGCCACCATGATGAAAGGAGATGATATAGCACATCGGGCACATTCATTCTTCATCCATGCCTCATATGGTTCAAAAGCTTGAAGTGTACAGAATGGAGGCATGACTGATGGCCCTCACAAGTGATATACTTAATAATGTGGACAACTACTTGTCCCCATGGCTCTAGGAGAGAAGTTCTCTTTGTACCTTGTTTATCCACAGCTAATGGAGGGTCACTAGGTTAGGTAAATTTAGCCCTAGTTGACCTTGCATCTTTGGTAGTAGGGTATGGCTCACCATCAGTAGGTAAACCCGTTACCTCTATAATTATTTCCTCAGTAACAATCACCTCCAACCTTTTACCATTGCCTTCCCCTCAGAGAATGTTTGTGCAAATTCTTCTGCAATGTCCTCATTGTCGCTGCCAAGTTTCAAGAAATAGTCCAGCTAGCCACAATTTCTAAACTCTACCAAAGAAGGTGCATCCTGCATTATCACATTATGAACCGTGGGTTCATTCCTAATTAGCTGACCTCCCATTGTTCAGCTTCTCACAATCAAATAAGCACTATGCTAAATTTCTTTTTCCTGCAATCTCTTTCTGAAAACCCCAACTTCTTCTTCCTGCAATTCTTCCATCATGCTGACGCCAATGTCATGTAGCTCACTAAATTACTTTTGTTGGGTGACATTTGAAATTATGACCAAGCAATAAAGATTCATTAATGAAGGGTACCATCAAGAAAATTGGTGGTGGTTTAGTGACATTTCACACATGCAAGCTGTCATGTCAATTGATCATTCAAATTGGCTCAGTTTAAATTTGTTGATATGGATGACATGTGGACTTGTGAGTTGACACTCTCCCTCAACCTAATTTACAACATGTGTCTGCATAGGCTGGTTGACAATTATGATTGGACAAGGCGAAGTACAAGTTCATGTTATGTGAAATATCTACATTTAATTACAGTAATTAAAGAAATGCACTAAAGATAATAAAGATATAATAGATTATTTTGCATGTACCTGGAATCTTGGAGTATCTTTGCAAAAAATGTGGAGAAAGTATTGATTACCTTTAAGAAGTATGGTTGAGCAATTAATGGAGTGGTGATGAAATGGAATGATGGCGGAGTGGAGCGATGGTGGAGTTATGGAAGAGAGAGAATATGGAAATGGATGGGTGGATGGGCGGATTAATGAAGAAGTGGACTCCCACAAAATTGGAAGTCTTTATTATGAAGTGGTTGCATGTGTACTTGGATCAGTCAGAAGGAGGGACACTAGGTCCACTTCCTTCGGCTGCAAGAAGTTCGGAGCTTGGGTGTTGATTAAATTGATGCATGAATTCTTCCTTGGACATTGGCTTGTGATACAACATTAGATGGTAACCATTGACCAGAAGTTTAAATCTGACAGGGTCAATGGTGGTGAGTTGTACAACTCCATTGGGAAAGACTTCTGCAACTTCGTATGGTCCCAATGATCTAGTCTGCAATTTACAATGCAATTTACCCACATTGTCTTGATAGCTGGAACTTCTTGTCCTTTATGTACTTATCATGCCATTTGACCCTTTGATTTTGCACTACCTCAATATGATGCAAGGCTGTCTTTCTCATCTCATCCAAATTATTTAGTTGCATGATTTTTTCCTTTTGTGCCTCAAAGATATCCATCCCTAAGTCTAGTGTAGTCCTAAGAGTCTTATACTCAAATTCAATGGGCATCATAGTCGTCTTCCCATATAGTAATTCAAAAGGAGTAAAGCCTATGGTTGTTTTCTAGTTGGTCCTATAGGCCCAGACAACTTCTAGTAGCCTATTTGCCCAGTCTCTCCTATGAATAGCCACTGTTTTTGTCAAAATTGTCTCAATTTCCCTATTGGTCACCTCAAATTGGCCATTAGCCTGAGGGTGATAAGGAGTAGACTTCTTGTGCCTCACGTTATATTCATTAACTAGTGTTGTGAGAAGGGTTGATATAAATTGAGACCCTTGATCAGTCACTATCTCCCTTAGAACCCCATAATGAGTGAAAATTTTCTCATAAAGAAAATTTGCAACCTTATTAAATCTCTTGCATGCTTCATTGCTTTAACCTCAACCCACTTGGTCACATAATCAATGCAAACCAAGATGTAGGATTTACTATTTGATGGAGGATCAATGGGTCCTACAAAATCTAGTCCCCATTTATCAAATGGAGTGATTAATACCTGAGGGTAAAGGGGCATCTCATCAAATTTGGTTGGCCGACCTATCCTTTGGCATCTATCACACTTCCTTGTATACCTACATGCATCCTAATGAAGTGTGGGCCAGTAATATCCTATATTAAGGATCTTCATTGTTGTCCTCTTGGCTGCAAAATTCCCTCCGTAGGGTTCATTGTGACATACATGCAATATATCATATGTCTCATCTTCTCTTACACATCTCCTCATGACATGGTCTAGTCCAGTGTAGAACAAACAACCTGTAATCCATGAAAAAGGAAAGGTTTTCTCAATGAGTACCCTTCTCTCTTTTGGAGAGAAATGAGGAGGAACTCTCCTTGTAACCAGGTAATTGGCTATGCCAACATACCAAGGAGTATGCACATTGATGGAAAACAAATGTTCATCAGGGAAAGAGTCATCAATGACTTGATTATCTTCTAATGTAGTTAATCTAGAAAGAAAATCTACTACAACATTTTCCTTCTCTAGTTTATCAACAATGGTGATGTCAAACTCCTGCATCAGCAACAACCATCTAGCTAGCCTACCTAAAATTAGGGGCTTATTCATGAGGTATCTTATTGTTGCATGGCATGTATGAATAAAAATATGATACCTTGTTATGTAGTGCCTAAATTTGTTAAGGGCATAGATGAATGCCAACATTTCTTTTTTTGCCACTGTGTAATTAAATTCAACCCCTTGTAGGTTTTTGTTGACAAAATAGATTGCATTCTCAATGGTTCCTTCTTTATGTCCCAATATAGCTCCTACAACACAATCTGATGCATATGTATGAATGTGAAAAGGAAGCTCCCAATTAGGACCTTTGAGTACAGGAGCATGGGTTAAAGTTACTTTTAGATCAGAGAACGCCTTGTCACAATCCTCTGTCCACTAGAATTCAACATCTTTAGTGAGGAGATTGTACAGTGGTGTTGCCATTTTGCTAAAATATTTGATGAAATGCCTATAGTACCCTGCATGACCCAAGAAACTTCTTACATCTTTTTACTTTGCAGGAATAGGCAGATTGGTGATCACTTCAATCTTGGCTGGGTCTACTTGAATTCCCTTTTTAGAGATGTAGTGCCCAAGGACTACTCCTTCCTGCATCATCATGAAACACTTCTCACTGTTCAAGGATATGTTATGGTCTTCACATCTCTGCAAAACCTTCCTTAGATTTCCTAAGGCTTCTACAAAATCAGCACCATAGGTAGTAAAATCATCCATATAAATCTCCATGCAATCATGTGAGATGTCTGAAAATATGCTAATGACTGACCTTTGAAAAGTTAGGGGTAATACACAAAACAAATGGAAGCACAAAGTAGGCATAATTCCCCCATGGATAGGTAAAGGTGGTCTTCTCTTGATCCTCAGGTGCAATTTGTATCTGGTTATAGCTACCAAATCCATCTAGAAAAGAAAAATAATGCTTGCCTGCAAGGGAATCTAGTACTTGGTCTATGAAAGGAAGGGGTAAATGATCCTTTTTGGTGGCATAATTGATTTCCTTGTAGTCAACACAAACTCTCCACTTCCCTCCCTTTTTAGGTTCAATCACCAATGGGGACACCCACTGACTGTCTGAGATGGGGTAGATAAATCTTGCATCCAATAATTTCTAAAGTTCCCCTTTAACAATCTCCCTCAATGCAGGCTTGATTCTCCTTTGTGGTTGCCTTATTGGTGTGCAACCATCTCTTATGTATATTCTATGAGTACAAAGCTTAGGATACAATCCTTTCATGTCATGGTAGTCCCATGCAAATGCATATTGGTGGGTCTTCAACAGGTTTGTCAAAGACAACTGTTGCTCTTGACTCAACTTGCTGTTAATATTTAGATGTTTTCTTTCTGACACTTGCACTTGTGTGGTTAATTCTATCATAGTTTCTCCACTAATACTTGGCATTTTTAGCTCATGTGGAAATAATGTATGGAACATATCAATTGTTGCATGAAGTTTTGTTGCAGGAAGAGCGGGCATAAGTGTCTTCACTGAACTGGCAGAACCAGATTCATGAGTAGATGACTCTTCATGCACCTCACAACGGTTTTGAATTATGTGGGATAACACTTCATCTTCCTCCTAAAACTGCATGAAAGAACTTTTTCCTAACATCATGAGTTATTCCACTGAATTGACTTCCTCGGCCTCCTCTCTAACATGTGGCCATATGGTGCTATCCATGTCATGGGGTAGTTGAGCAGGAGGGTAAAGAACAAGCTTTTTAGTACTCTTCCCATCAGAAATGGTCATGTCCCTTGACCAACATCCAATGTAAGCATTTTTTGTGGCCAACCATGGCCTTCCTAGAATAATGGGATACTCATCTAGTGTAGCTTTAGGAGAAAGAATCATAAAATTTGTTGGGTACTCCCAAGAATCTAGAGTTACCACAAGGTCCTCTACTACACCATCAGGTTTGACAGTGGAACTATCAATTGTAGGATAGTAGGAGTAGGTCTCATGTTTGCAACATTTAGTTGTTGCAGGATATCCTTACTCATCACATGTATTGCTACTCCCAAGTCAATTAGAGCATTCCTTATTTAGATTCTATTTATGACAACTCCTGCCATAGGGCTACCTGGGTTAGTGTACTTAGGAACTGTAACTTTTCCAAGCATGATGTTTGCTAACTATCCTACTACATGAACCGTGGTGGGGTCTTTATTTTTCCTCCCTGGCTTTTTGAGGCATGCTTCTTTGATTGCTTTGCCATATATAGGGACATCGTTTATGGCTTGAAACAAAGGTATATTGACACATATGTGTTTCAACTAATCCAAAATGTCAAAGGTTGTTTCCTCCTTTTCTTCATTATGTTTAGAAACCTTTAACCTTTGAGGAAAGATGGATCTTGGGTAGTCTACTAAACTGGAACTGGTTCAATATATTTAGGTACACTAGGCTGAATGGGGACATTTAGAAGCTCTTCTTCTTCCACAGGAAGCTCAGTGATGATAGGAGTGGAAGGAGCTGGAAAAGTAGTTCCTGAATGTAGATCCATGTCACTCACACTCACAACATATGTAGGAAATTGATTAGGATCTACAGAGTATACTAGCTATTGCTATTGTGGTTTGTTATTTGGGTTAGGTGTGGGATGAGCTAGTAACTGAGTAGGTCTAGGTGTGCTTGAACTTGAGCTAGTAGGAGGAGGCATTATAGCAGGCTGTTGGGGTTGTGAAGGTGGTTGCATGTAACTAGTTGTTTGGTTTGGCCATAGTTGTCCTCCCCTCCATTGGGATTTTTGCTGCCAGTTTCCTGGAGGTGGCTACCAATTCCCCTGAAAATGCTGCCAATTCCCCTAAGGTTGTTGCCACTGAAGTTGAGAGTTTTGGTGATTTGACCAGGTATTTGGAGGGTTATTCCAAGGTTGAGGTGGATATCCTCCATAGTTGGATGGATATGGGGGTTGACATTCATTACTGGATCCATAAGAATTGAAATAAGGCCCAACAAAAGATAATGGATCTGGTGGCATACCTTGTCTTGGAGCCCATGGCCTTCTTTGTACAATGTAGTAGACTTGATCATCATCATCCTAGATTGGCTTGAACTCAGGTGGAATATACTTGCTATCAATGTTAGCTACCATTTTGCATCTGCAGTCCTTCTTTTGTCTGCAATGAGGGCAATATTCTTCCAACATTGCCTATGCCTCCTCATGCTTTTTCTTTGCTTGAAGTGTACCCAGTTGCGTAGCTAGATTGTTTATGATGTCTTGCTTGAAATATGCTAACAAGTGAGTAATCTCCATCCTTGAAATGCCATTGGTGGGTGATTTACCCATAGAGGATTGGTAGCCTCTTCCTTTCTTTGAACTTGCCCTAAAATAGTTCTGACATATTTTCCTAATATCATCCCAAGGAACTTGGGTGAGATCTCGTCCCATCAGGTCCAAACCATCAGTGCAACTATAATTAATTCCTCTCAGGAAGAGCAACTTTTGAGACTCTTCATTAAGTGTATGATGTGGAGATTTCTATAGGCAAAACAAAAACCTTGAAATGTAATCCTCCAAACTCTCATCTTCCTTCTATTGCATCCTAAAGATGTCATCTCCTCTCATGTCACTGCCCCTGCAATATTCCTTGTACTTCTCAAGGAAATTCTTCTTCATGTCATCCCAAGTCTCCACAATATTTCTGCCTAAGCTCATAAACCATCTCAATGTATCTTCTTTCGAAGTGGTAGGAAACAACTGAAGCCTATGAGCATCAGTGGTATAGTCATAGCTTATGTAGAGGATATCAAACTCAAACAAGAAAGTATCAGGGTCTTCTGTGACAAGTCCATAGAACTTAGGGAGGACTGAAGCAGGGATATTTTTGAGGTTGTCAACTTCATTCTGATGAGCAACAGGGAATGGAAAAGTTGGTTGGTTAGGTCTGTTTCTGTGTCTATTCTCATTATTCTCATCACTCATGCCTGCCTGATGAAGTTCCAAAGCAAGTGGATTCTCAATAAAATTTTGATCTTTAGAGGAAGTGTCTAAACTGGTCAGATTGGGAAATGCATCAACAAAAGGGTCTGCTTCTTCTTCTTCTTCGTCTCTTGGTAGATTTTGATGCTCAACTAGTTGGAATGGATCAAGGTCATTAGGAAGGAATCTCCCATGAGCATCTCTCCTCCTTCCTCTATGCATGTGGTATCAACTCAGTATCAGCCAGCTCACATAAAGAATTGGTGAAAGAATAGGGGGTCATTACTTTCCTAAATGAGGGGTATACTAAGAGAAAACTTTAGAACTACTACATTAAGAAAGAAACTATCAATGACTCCAAAGAACTTCCTAATTTGACACCATCCCCAACAATGGCGCCAAAAATGTTGGCCTCCTTTAATGGTTTAATAACTAAGCCTTTAGGGTTGTGACTTAGAGATTGAACATTTGCACTAAGTAGCCATCTAACTCATCATGAAGGTGCATTTCACTTGTCAACCCAGGGACATAAACTTGAAATGGGTCAACACTGTATGTGCACTAGGACTTCATTGTAATCATCCATAAACTATGAAAGAAACAACGCTGGAAATAAAGTGCTAGAAGTAAATCCATTTAAACACTGAACATAAATCAAAATCTGCACTAAGCATTAATAACTAGACTAGAAATGAAGGATAGAAATGAAACTCTCAGCAAACAAATAGGAAACTACTCTGTCTACCATGGCTGCAAGAACAGTCACAAAATGAAATTTTAGTGGCTACAGGAACAAACAGTTGCTAAAATTGAAACTAACTACTGAACAAAAAATAAATTTTAAACTAATAGATGGAATTCTCACCAAGTGGGCCCCATTGGGTGAGTCTCCCTTACACTAACTCAAATGCAGCAACTTAGAATGTCATATTATTTTTTGAAAGCATAAGTACAACATCTCAACAATAGAGTTGTAAAAGTAGAAAATGCAAGTACAAACTCAGAATGTCCAACCTTATCAAAAGGAGCATATGACCATTATTTATAGAGAGAAACTACTGACTAACCCTAACTACCTAAGCAGTCAACTCCATCAAAATAGGAGGATGCCACTTATTGAAAGCACATAAAAAGATGGAGGAAGTTATGCATGTGCTAAATTGGTCAAAGCAAACTTGCTTCAACGAGAATCTAGCACAACACACTCCCTAGATTTGCTCAACAACAAATATGACCATTAAAAAGGTGGTTACATTCTTTTTATTTGAATTAGGAATTTCCCTCCCTGAGAGTTTTCCCACTTTGACTTCTTAATGATCAGCTTCTTGACTTCTTGGTAACCAACCAACTGGCAAGAATTTCTCCCACGAAGCAGGCTTTGTTGACATCAACATTTTAGTGGAAACTTGCACAATAGCATTAGCACACACAAACAAATGTATATCTATAATTACCTTAGTAACATTCATTCAACCACTTGTAAATTCAACATAGATAATTCTCATAGCATGATAATGTCATTAAAGTCATGAAGATAAACTTATGCCAAGGTCTATGGTTTTAAGGAAAATATCAACAATCAAGTGTCAAAGTCTATGATAGCAACAACAAATATGTAATGAACCCTATCAAAATTGAGCCATTAATTGAGCTCATTACCCTATATAAACCAAGCCTAATTTAGGCCTAATTTTGTACTGAGACAACAAGATTTGAGCCTTGGGTTACAAAAGACCCATAACCCATTTTGGAGTATGTTTTATGCAAGCCAAAGGGGTCCTTGAATGTGTTTTCAATTTTGGGTTATTGCTTCTGGTTTGGAAGATTAGATGGATAGTCCCTATTTTGAGGCCTACTAATGTTGAAGGTAGTTTATGAGAAATAGCCATTGGTTGGTGCATGAAGCCCTGATAATGAGTTGTTTGAGGGATATAGAATTCTTAAGGAGTTTTAAGATGGTAAGTTCCCTTGTTTGGGTTTGTGAGACTGAAAACTAGAAGTTTCCTTGTGAGTGAAAGTTTCCTTGAAAAATGATTTCCTTGAAAATTGAGAAGAGTGAAACCCATTGTTGTGAAATAAGCCTACAATAGGTTGAGATGGAACCCCAGTATTGCATCAATTGGTATCAGAGCTTAGAAGGTCTGGGCAAGAGAGTTTTGTGTTTGTGTAGGTTGAAGAGAGAGCTTGATTTCCAAGAGACTAGGTAGAGGGAAAGAGAAGAAACCTAGCTGAGGAAAAGACAAGAGGAAGCAAGGTTAAAGGGATGTGCTTGAAGAGAAGATGGATTTGTTGAGGAGGTACTAGCAGACAGGGGGTTCACAAAAGAAGCAAGAAGGAAAAGAGAGGAAGAGAAAAGAGGAAAATTTGAGGCAAATAGAGGTTGAGAAAGAGATACGAGAAATAAGGCAAGCTATGGAAGAGATGATAAGAAGGCATGAAGATGAGATGGAGCAGTTGCTCAAAAGAACATTCAATTGACACTTGACAATGAAGAAGAAAGTTGTATGGCCCATTACAAAAATTGTCCAAAGAAGAAGAAGACAAGCAAGGACAATAGATAGAAGGCAAGAAGAAGAGGAGGTGCAAATAGTAAGGCATGATTCAAAGTTGAAGGGAGAAGTTGACATGCTGATATCAAGGTCTAAGACAAAGAAAGTCAAGGATGAATTCCTAGGGAAGCCTCAAAATGGGCTAGAAAAGCATGATGAAGTCATAGTAGGGGCAGTGCTTTGTTTTTTGGTGGAAAAATAGGTCGGTAGGAAATCTCATACTGTAAAAAAAAAGGTTTGTAATATTAATCAGACAAAGGTAATTGGAGTAGAAAGTCTGAGAAAAGGCATGGAGATCAAGGATGAAGAAACCATTGTTACATGGCAAAGGCAAATAATTAAGGAGATCATCTATCACTTCTTTGTTGTGATAGAAATTTTAATGGGAAGCAAATTGAAGTTCAAGATGAAAGAAGGAGGACAAGATGCTGAGGTAGGGATTGGGACACACCAAAGCATGGAGGATCTGATTTCAGGTATCAAGACAGGTAGGAGGTTAGTTTGCTTTGACAAGTTCAAACCAAAGGTGAAAATGAAGGCCAATTGGAGCTATCAGATGAAGATTTCAGAGGTGGACAAGTTGTCATACAAATTCCAAGAGACTTGGAATTATTTTTAGGCCGAGTGTATGGTGTAGGGACACCAAGTGCATTTATTGAAAATGTTGTCAAATATAGGTTTTTAGGTGTTTTTGAGTTTTGTCAATGGAATAAGGTCTTATTAGACCATTTTATCATGTATTAAGTTGGTTCAGAGGTCTTTAGGAATTTTGGGGTTCAAAAGTTGCTAGAAGCAAAATCTTGTAAAATGTTGTGAAGGAAAAGTTGTCAAAATGTAAAAAATTGCAAAAACGTGCAAAATTGGAATGTGAAGGGTCAATTAGGTAAAGTCAGTTAGAGTCATTTGCTTTTGAGTTATTTGTGATTTTAATGCATAAATAATCCTCTTATACATCGAGGAAAAGTAGAAGTTTATATTGTAATTGAAAATCATGAATAAAACTCTGGTTTTTCTCAGAAATTACTAGTAAAGTGTTGTTGCAAGCTTCTGTACGAACTTGTACGGTTATATTATTGAGGGGAAGTCATTGGAATTGATGGAGTTGTGAGTCTTCTTTCATTTAAAACTGGTTTCATTGATTTTTGTTGTGTTTTTGAGCATTTGGGAGCCATTTTTCTCAAGGCGGGTTAAAACCCTAGTTTAGGGCCACAACAAGCTTTCAAAATTGTATTACTCCAATTTTCACCATTGAAAAATCCTGTAAATTGGTGGAAAGGAAGATTTATATGTACTCCAAAAGTACTCAAGGTTATAGGGTCTGAAGATAAGATTTTGAGCAAATTCACCAATGCCCTAGATTGTAAAACAGTGTTTGTGAGCAAAGAATGAGCCTAGAAGCTAGGGTTTGATGAAGGAGTCATGGAAACTATCTTGTGATGTTTTTTAGAGCATGTGCAGACCCAAATAATTTTTTTTCAAGTGATGGGTACATGAATTTGAGTCTAGAGGTGGTAGAATCAATAAACCCTGTATAAACCAAGCCTAATTTAGGCCTAATTCTGTATTGAGACAACAAGATTTGAGCCTTGGGTTACAAAAGACCCATAACCCATTTTGGAATATGTTTTAGGCAAGCCAAAGGGGTCCTTGAATGTGTTTTCAATTTTGGGTTATTGCTTTTGGTTTGGAAGATTAGTTGGATAGTCCCTATTTGGAGACCTACTAACGTTGAAGGCAGTTTATGAGAAATAGCCATTGGTTGGTGCATGGAGCCCTGATAATGAGTTGTTTGAGGGATATATAATTCCTAAGGAGTTTGAAGATGGTAAGTGCCCTTGTTTGGGTTTGTGAGATTGAAAACTAGAAGTTGCCTTGTGAGTGAAAGTTGCCTTGAAAGATGATTGCCTTGAAAATTGAGAAGAGTGAAACCCATTGTTGGGAAATAAGCCTATAGTAGGTTGAGATGGAACCCTAGTATTGCATCACTTGAGTAGGAAACTCAAGGTATTTTTCTTCACTTCATCTTTCAATTATTTATTTCTATTGGTAGTTAATATTAGTTTATTGTTACTTATGAATTATAGATTCTATTTCTTGTTTATTACGATTGAATGCCTAGGAACATGCATGGAATAATTATTAATAATGTTAATAATACTATGGAGAATAGTTTAGACATTGCAATAATCTTAAACAGGTTTTTCAGTTTACCTTCATTAGAAATAGTTTAGTTACAGTCATTACTATAGGTACCCGTAGCAACTAAGGTTCAGTTTTACTTTCATTGTTTTACAATTTTTATGAGTTCCCAACAACTAGAATAACTTAAGTAGGTTAGTTTGAGTAAGTTGAGTCCACGAAGGCATCTATCTTGTTGCACCATCGTAAGCTTACGCTCCTTGGTCAATAATCTAATGTAATCTTAAGCAGTGTCAAGTGGATTGTTCAATTTGTTAATCCTCTAAATTGAGTGACTTTCACCAAGTTTACAAAACATTAACATAGACTCTACACTTCTTATGCATATTACGTTATTTTTTAAAAAATATTTAAAGTATCATGGTGCAACAAATGAGAATTTATAAAATCATTATTCATCCTCCATTTTCATTTCAAGTCCTACAAGAGACTAATGATTAAACTATCTTCAAACTTCATGCAACCTACACCTTTACATGAATTTGTTGATGAATAAGAAGGGAAAGTGGGAGAAAGTTGTGAAGGAAATGACTATTAAGGTATGACCAACATTTCTCTTGTATATCACCCCTCATGAGCTCATGTAAGCTTATAATACTTCATTTGAAGTGAGCAGGAGTTGTAAATAAATTTCATTGATGAGGGCATTTTTATTGTTAATAATGGTTCCCAAGTTTTCTAACTCAGATAACATTTTTTTAAGGAAAGGTGGTAGATCCAAAAATTTATTAAGATAAAAAGAGAGAATTACATAAGTTCGAGGGATGCAGATGGAGAACAAAAATCTGTAGAGCCCAATAATAACAGAGTATCAAAGACAACAAGATACAATTTGTAGTAGATTAGGCAAGAGCAACAAAAGCCTGAAAAATGATCAAACAAGAGCAACAAAAGCTTGGAAGAAGAGAGAAACTGATAGAGAGACTCCAAAAGAAGAAGATGGCCGGATGGACCAAAAACACCAGCTAGAGGAGCATAAGAAGCCAAAAGGAGATGATGAATCCAAAATAGGAACATCTGCATGAAGATATTAATGGAACCCAATTCATCTAAATCAAAAGCTGGAGATGAAACTATAGTTTCAAAAGATAATCCAACTTAGATCAGACCAAAGAAGCTAAATTAAAAGATAGGTAATGAAGAAAATCCCTCAAGAAGAACTTCTCTTTGAGGAGGCAATGTCAGCAGGTGGAGAAAAATGAGGCTCTTCATGAGGTTCAATGAGGGCATGTTGGATAAGAAGCCAAACTGCCTTGTACAACATGTAAATAGGATCACTCACTGAACAACCATATTGTTGCTTAAGAAGATTAAGGCGAACTTTAAATTCACTATGAAAATCATTTAGAAGACCATAATCCATTGCACCAAGCAGTTTGGAGAGGCGGCAATCTGTTAGAAGATGTTCCTTACTAATAACTCCTCCCACCAAGTTTGACCCCTAAAGAATGTTATATCTCTCCAGGGCCGGTTGAAGAGATGAAAGAATGTCATATCTCTCTAGGGTTGGTTGAAGAGACAAAAGAGGGCACACATGTGGTAGTAAATAAGTGCCCACCAAAAAATTTACCATTTAAACATAATCCAGAACATCCATTAAATTTGAAACAAACTGAGATGCCATTTCGTAAGGTAAAGCCATAGTGTGCATATCCATCCAATCATAACCCAAAACAATCTGAGTTGAATGCATTGCCTGTTTGCATTCAAAAGAAAAAGGCCTTCGTAATTTCTCTTTTGTAAATGGAGAATCCACCCTAATTTCATGAATGCATGGAGGGACCAACACTCTGAAAAGATTTTCCATTAAGGAAACCAGAGTTGCAAGCCACAAAAGCCGAATTAAGCAAGACTCATGTGGAAATAAGTATACAAAGAGAATCCACGACCATTGAAATACAATTAAAATCTTCAACATGCCCAAAACAATGAGCATTAAATGTTCAAGCATGTCAAAATAATCAACATAACAAATGCTGCCAAGTGTGGTGTGTTGGGAATGTAGCAAATTGGCAGAGTACCCAAGCAGAATGAAATCTACTAAAAACTAGCACATTGGCTTATTCCAATGTCCGATCATGAGAGCAAGCTCTCATGGTCAAACACTGAAAAAAGAAAAATACACCATTTCCAAATATAGTCCCTTAAATTCAGGTAGCCGCCAAGATGAAAATGAGTTGGCAGACAAGATATATTTTTAAAGGAAATCCACGAACGAAGATTTACCCATAAAGATGTCCTAGGAAAGGACATGCACAATTTTTAAAACATCAGCAGATGACTAATTTCGTAAGAATTTCTTGGGATTCCATCAAATATGCCATGTGCCAAGATAAAAACCAATTAGCCAGGAGTGAAATACAACTCAATTTTGACATGAGCATTAAAACATAGTCTCCATCATGTGAAAAATCCAAATACAAGAAGAATATATGAGATAAGAAAAGAATATTTGTTGATAGCAAGGACTTGTCTACAAATTTGAAATACCATATGTGAAGTTATAACAAGATCACATTATCGTTGCCCAGGTCAGAAATTGACGTAACATCCACTTCAATAGAACCATGTGATAACAACTCACATGATAGCCACATCCAATTCGAAAAAACCATATAATCTCCACTCAGAAAAAGAATATAAATAAAGAACAAGGGCAAGTGAATAATAATGTTAAAATGAAGAGCCCTAAAATAAACACTTTTAGAGATAAACCTTCTCAAACCAGAGCAGAGATCAAAAAATTAAGGAGTCACTTTATGCAAAGAGTTCCTAGGAGGATAGATTCTCATCAATGGCTTTGTTAGCTAGAAAATATGCAACAACATTAGATTCCCTGTAGCAATGTGCAATAGTGTAATTTGGAATATCATCGAGTTGTGATAAAATGTAAACTAGAATGTAGTTCAAGTGCCATGAAGAAGTGCCTCTATTTTTTAAAGATGAAATTGTTGCCATTAAATCCCCTTCAATGAAAAGATGAGATATTGATAAATTTTTGGCTAGTTTGAGACCTAAACTTAAAGTTCTAAATTCTACCACATTATTAGAACCATCAGAAATTTGTTCGCATGCAACTATGATGAAAGATCCATTCCAGTCTCTTAATACAACAACAATACTAGATTTTCCCAGATTGCCCCTAGAGGCTCCATTGAAATAGAAATGAAATCCTTTTATAGTTCACAATGTTGGGTGACCTAATTTTGGGTCTACATGATTCTTATAACATACAAGACATTGAATAATAAATTAGCAATGAAATATAAAATAATTATGTCAAACAAAAATTACTATGTTTGTGGTGTTATGTATATTTACACTTTTAAAATATGTAAAAGTAAAGTTTTTTTATAAAGATAAATATTGATTTATGTACATAGTAACATTTTATATTAATGGTTGAAAATATTATTTAGAAACTACTAGATTAATACTATTTACTAATAAGTTAGCTTTAAAAAATCACTTAAATTTATTGAGTTAAAATTTAATTATTGCTTTCAATAAATGCATATAAGAAATATAATAAAATCATATGAGAATAAAAAAATATTTGAATAATTTTTATTAAAAAAAAATAGGAATCGAAGTGTGTAATATCTAAAGATATTTACTTAGGAATTAAACATATATTCTAAGTAAGATTAATATCCTAAGATGTAATAAATGGTGAAATCCTTTTATAGTTCACAATGTTGGGCGACCTAATTTTGGGTCTACATGATTCTTATAACATACAAGACATTGAATAATAAACTAGCAATGAAATACAAAATAATTATGTCAAACAAAAAATACTATGTTTGTGGTGTTATGCATATTTACACTTTTATAATATGTAAAAGTAAAGTTTTTTTATAAAGATAAATATTGATTTATGTATATTGTAACATTTTATATTAATGGTTGAAAATATTATTTAGAAACTACTAAATTAATACTATTTACTAATAAGTTAGCTTTAAAAAATCACTTAAATTTATTGAGTTAAAATTTAATTATTGCTTTCAATAAATGTGTATAAGAAATATAATAAAATCATATGAGAATAAAAAATATTTGAATAATTTTTATTAAAAAAATAGGAATCAAAGTGTGTACTATCTAAATATATTTACTTAGGAAATAAATATATATTCTATCTAAGTAAAGATTAATATCCTAAGATGTAATAAATGCATAAATACATCAATACCCCTTAAAATGTAGTTTAAGTGGATGAAATGGGTCCTAATAAAATAATGCCAATTGAAGAAACATATACAATTTTCACAAATGGATAGAGATGATCTAGTGATACCATTGTAGCTACTTCTGCAAATTGATTTTGATAAATCTCAAAATTCATATTTTTAGATCAACATACATTTACTTGTTCACATGTTATAACACACACCACAAATGATGAAATGTATATTTTAAATTGTGTTGAAATAAAACATATTGTAGTGATGTCATTACAAGTTTTATGTAGCACAAGATAAGCTAGGTAGGATGTCATTACAAGTTTTATGTAGCACAAGATAAGCTAGGTAGATCTAGGTATTTGTCTTTATAAAAGAGTTTGGGTTGACTATTAGTTTGTAGTCAAAGAATACACTAAAAATATCTTGAGCATGATGACAAGATACATTTTATATATACATCTAACCCTAAAAAATTATGAACATTAAAGTGTTCATCAAAGAAAGTGACATGAGAGGACTGTATACTCTAGTTTAGTCCTTGTCTCTTTTATTGGTCATGTTCTCTCATCCTCTAATAATAAAAAGGCCCTTTTAATTTTTTAGCCTCCACTCCATATGCTACTCCTTATTCTTCTTCTCTCTTATTACTTAAGAAGGAGCATATGAGAGAAAAAAGAGGAATAATTGTGGATTGCAAAATTTTCATCATTATCAAGGGATTCTAAAGAAATTGGAGATAAGATTGCTAAAGTTCTTTGCAAACAAACTCTTTTTATTTTACCCTAGATAGATTATTTGATTTGGGAAAATTGAAATTGAAATTGAAATTATTATGATTATTAATGTGTACAAATGACCACAAAGGTAATACATACTCTCACAATAGCAATAAGTTATTTATAAGTATTATATTTTTTCTCAAATCCAAAAGTTAAATTCAACAAAGTAGAAACATTACTAAGTAATGTACCTCTCATTGTAAATTAAAAAAGTGTGAGTGATCTCATATAGAGAAGGAACATAAAGTTTCGAGGTATAAACACTTTAACACTCTGATACCATTAAAGAAGTTGGGTATCTTCTTGTAGTGAAAATTGCTATTAAACATGAAAATAAAAGACTATTTAGAAATCTAAAATATGTGCTCTTATTCAAGTGTCAATTGATGGAGTGCCATCCCTTATGCAAGTTAATCACTCTTTACTCATTTTTTAGTAAAATTGAGGGGGAATTAAATTAATTAGGAAACACGCAAAGCCATTTTTTCCTAGTTCATCCTAGAATCTAGGATTCCACTTAGTTGTTCTATTTTTCTTGTCAATGCTATTAGCTTTATACTTAGAATATACTTATATCTTTCTAAATTGGAAGAAGTTTTGTACCTTCAGAATAACAAAATATAATTATAAAGCAAAACATTGATTTTTATGTTATTTTTCACTTCCTATTCATTGATGTTGTAGAAATACATTTTGTACTTTACCTTTTCTCTTTTGATTCTCTAAATATATTGAAAAGAAAAGAAAATGTTTGTGCATATCATATAGGAGTGTGGTGTGTTCATTTAATTGATTGGTTGGAATCAATCTAACATAATAGAACTATTTCTCAAAAGGAAAAAAAAAACACTTGAATAATTTCTTAAGGCAATTTTGTTCATCAAGATCAACTTAGAGAGCACCTTGAAATGATTTGTGTTTACCATGAATTAAGGACGTAGATTAGGATTTTTGCTCTTATTTGATTGAATTTTTAGTGTGAAGCATAGTTTTTTAAGTTTGTGAATATTATGAAGATCTCAATAGTAAAGAGCATATTGACAAGACCATTTTGTACATAGTCTAATGACTTGATCCTCTACCAAGGCTCTCTTATTGCTCACTATCACCATCTTCCATCGTACATGCAGGGGTGCCTGGGTAGCCGCGACCGTTTCCTTTCTCTTTCAGTCCAGTCCTAGAGTCTGCCAGCGATTTGACCTTTTCTGTTTCCTTTCTCTTTTAGTTGAGTCCTAAAGTAGTAGTTTAAAATTCTGGCTTTGCATTGATTGACCCTTTTCCTTTTCTCTCACGGCCGTTTCCTTTCTCAGTCCCAGAGTAGTTTAAAATTTTGACTTTGCATTGATTGATCCTTTTCCTTTATTCTCACGACCGTTCAAACCAATTCTTTTTTGGAATTTTTTTAGTGAACTTGACCTCTTCTACAAATCCTTTAATTGATAATTCTGCTACAAAACTTCAGTCGTGCTGGAATTCAAGACTCTAAACTCATCATGTTTTGTTGAGAACTTCTAAAAAAATAACATAAAACCATGAATAAATCAAAATTTTATGAAGTTGGAACTCAAACTTAAACTCAATTATCTTTATTCATCTCAACATATAATATAAAAAAAAAAAACTTATTTTAATGATAACATAATTTAATAAATTAAATAAACTTATAAATTGATAAATAATAAAAACAATCTAACAAATTCTAGGATTTCTTCTAAAAAATTACAGGCCCTTCCATTAAACCTAATGGATCCAGTTTCTAGTAATAATGTTATTATCGGATGAGGAGCACGTCCCAAGTCAATCTAAATGACTAGCATCGAGTCTGCAGTAAGAAGAAGAATTAAAAAAAAACCAGAAACATACTTTATGTTATTATTTCGGTTAAAGAATTGCCGAGTTTTTTCAACTTAGATTTTGAGAGAAAAGTTAGCTTCTGAAAGCAACTACCTATAGTATACCTAAAGCTGCATTTAGGCCTGCCCGTGGGTGAAACCCATATGCCTAGAGCAATTACAGGATGACTCAGGACGTGGAGATGAAGACGGAGACGGAGACGGAGATGGAGATCGAGATGAAGGACTCACCTGAACTCGGCAATTCCGACTCCTCCACGTCGGTGGTGACCCGTAAGTAATTTTCGCTTTGTTTTGCTAGGGTTTCTGTCTGCGGATGGTAAATGAGCGGGGTTTTGTTGGGGCAGATCTGAAGAATGTGGCGGCGTTGATAGAGAAAGGGGTGGTGACAAAGGAGGTGCGCCTCATGTTTCGTGGGATACGGCACGTGATGACGCTGCGGAGGAGGATTAGGGCACCTCAACTCGTCGCTTTCCTCATCCACCTTCTTCCTCCCACCTCCGATGCCTCTTCTCGCCTCCTGCGCTATTTTTCTAAGGTACCTTTTCTCTCTCTGCACATGGACCCGCTGGGGCTGACTTAGGACTTCCCATCGCTGTTGGCGTGCTTAACATTGTATAGGCAGTGTGTCTCCAACTCGCAAATAGCTACCCCTGAGATATGACGCTATTGTTTGATGATATAGTGTATATGGTCAACTTCAATTGTTCATATGTTGGTTGGGGCGGACTCTTCCTCGCCAGCTGTTTGCTTTCAAAATGGATCCCCTTGCTTCAAAATTGCTTCAATCCTTTGTCTTTATCTGGTACATTAATAGTCGATGTTATAGTGAATTCCAGGGCTATGAGAATTGTTGAGGAAGTGAGTCTTCTAGAGTTTTGGAATGCTGTAGTTGTCACCGTAGGCCTTTCAAATGATTTCTTCAACAAGGCTGTCTAGGACGCTGCATGCCAGACATAATTTCAGACAAAACATCATAGTATCTTGTTAGTGTTCATGCACATGACTTGTAGCGACTGTCAGAGTTATGGATTGTTGTTTAATGCCTGTCTCTTCTCAGGGATCTTATGACGAAGAAAACTGCACTATGGAAACTATTTTATAGCTTAATAATGACAAAAAATGAAATTTATCTTCGAGTATTACGTTGCTTATCTGTTTATTGCTTGCACACATACTTTAAGAATCGTCATTTTAACCCTTACAATTGGGGATGATTTGATGGGGTGAATGATGCTAGTGTCCACCATACGTATAACCAAAATTTCATTTTAATTGATTTTCTGATCGGGTAGACTTAATTTTAGGGTAGTGTGGTTACTCAGGATCAATTCAATAGCAAGGTTATGTTCTCTAACTTAAGATAGACCCTTTTAATCTCAAGACTTGCTCATACTGTTGAACAATCTTGTGCAAATCATATAGTATGGAGTTTCTTCTGGAATCTCCAATGAGTAACATTGTACTCTACTATTGCAGGAAACTACATTTATCTCTCCCTTTACGGGATTGGAATATCTTTTGTTCTGAGCTTGGTTCTGATACTTAGTGGATATGTTTTGAAAATTCTTGAAAAGTTGGGTTTTTTTTCCAGAAATGGCCCTCTAGTGTCTCATGTGTTTCCAGGAACATCCTGACGTTGCTGGGCAAGATGGATTTGTAGACCTTCTGGGTCTAACTTCAAAAGAGATCCCAAAAGATAAATCCCATTTAGCTATAGAGTAATTCACACCTAACACTCCCCTGTCTAAGTCCTGAAACAATTACATTATAAAAATGAATAAAAAACTAACAGAGGGTGAAGATCTGTCTTAGCACAAGTCAACTCTCTTGTATATTGTAATATTATTTGTCAAATAATTTATCAAAGTGTTGTTGTTGGGATTGTATATGAAAGCTTTTTTCAAGGTAAATTTGGTGTTTATATGTGTTTATGCTTTGATTTGTCATTTTGTTGCACAATTTTGGATTATGTAACCTATTCACCATAGTTCTCCTAAGATTATTAGCAATTTCTAAATAGGAATTTGATGGCAATTGATTCCAGATATTTCTTTGGGATTGAAAATGGAGCATACATTCCATGTTTCTTGTTGGTTGGCTTGGTTACATCATAGGTGATATTGTATTTTGTGTACTGCAAAACATTTTCTTTGAGTTGTGGAATGCTTCTACAAAATTGTGAGTGTTTTTTCAACTCCAAAATGACATGTGACCTTTTGAAGCAAAGCTCCCATCTCAACTTCAGGATCTCTGCCTTGTGCAGAACACATAAATGTATTAGATGATACAATAGTCCATCTTGCAAGTAGTAATTTGGAACTGACTTATCACTATGCTATATCTAGTAGATATTTGCAAAGTTTGAATCAGATTTTTTGCAATTTTGGCCAAGTTTGGGTCACATATTCACTTGTCTCAAGCACAAAGGGAGGAGCTTTGGTAGGGGATTTTGCACTTACCTTCTTATGTCTAATGTTCAAGTGGAACTGCATATGACATGGAAACCATTTTGATGCCATTCTTATTGTAGTATTTTTTAGCATTTGTGCGAACTATGAAAGTTGGTAATTTGTATGGATGATAGTCTCTTTTCCCAAAAGATGTCGTACTTCTAATGCTTACATGCTTAGCATGAAATTCTTGGTCATATGTATGATATTTTGATTTTCATACCATGACAGTGAATACCTTAATGCGGTAAGCAATTGGGTGATCAAATTGAGTGAGGATTGCTCCAAGTGCATATTCAAGAGTAACAATCTCAATCTCAAGTTATTGTTGAAGATTAGGTAACTTGACCTTTAGTGAAAAACAAAGTATTCATTCAATGACTTAAATGGATTTCTTTTGTAGTTGACTAGTTGAAAGTTGCTTTGGCGCTATGTTTGGCAACTTGTTCCAATAGCCATTTGATGTGAGAAAAACCAAGGTCAAACTTATAGAGAATTGCTAATCCCAAAAAATTGTGAAGTTTTGTGAGGCTCATTGTGTGTAGGTCATTCATGACTAACATGAACCTTGAATGTGATATATCAAATCTCCTTGATGGAAAAATAACATTTCTCCATTTTTGAATCTACATTTTGTTGCAAGCAAGTGTTGAATACTTGCTCAACATGTTGGAGATGTTCCTCCCATGTTTTCCTGACAATGATAATGTTGTCAAGATAGACGACAATAAAGGAATTAGTGAATTTCTAAGGAATGTTATTCATCATAAGCATGAATCTCATTGGCATGTTGGTCAAGCTGAAGGGTAGAACCAAACATTCAAACAAGCATTCATTGGTGTTGAGGGCCAACTTTTAGACATCTAAGGGTTCATTAGGAATTTGATGATACCCTAACTCGAGATCTATCATGGCAAAGAATTTGGTGTTGTGAAGTCGATCCAATACATCCTCAATTTTGGGAATAGAATATTGATTCTTTACAGTGATTGTGTTCATGGTTGTGGGAAATCTATGGTTTTCCAAGGAAAATATCACATATCTGAGTAGCTCTAATAGTGGTTCACTACAAAGATTGTCTCTTGAAAGGGCTTGATTTTGTAAACCAAGTTATATTAGTAAGAAAAGTTATAGGATATGCCTCCCTCCTCTTCCTTGATATGTGTAATGCTTTATCAAGTATGAGTACAATATGACCCAATTATGGATCCAGGACCATACCTGCCCATATCCAAAATGAAAACCACTTGTTTATGATGTTGAATGTATATGGATATGACAACCTAGTTGTTTGTGCCGTATCGAAGTAAATATTTATTTAAATAAAATATATAAACCCAAAAGCATTAAAAAACCCTAATTTTTCAAATAAATACAATTACTTTAAAACGTAAAATACAACAATTGCAGCTGAAAGGAGGAGCAGAGGTTGAGCGGCATAAAACCCAAATGTATTCCTTCTGTGTTGGCTCAAGCCTCTTTTGAAATCAGAAATTATGTTCCATGTCCAAGCAGCTGCTTCTTTTTATGAATGTCTCTATGTTCAAGCTCTGCAACTTACTGGCATATGAGGCCAACATCTTCCCTGCCCTGCTGCTATGTAATTTGCTTGTTGAGTTGGGAGATCCAATTGAATGGAGCTTTAGTCTTAGCTTCAAAATTAAAACATAAATTTTCTATATTGACTTTTTAGTTTTTTATTATTAATATAAAACTTTAGTTTTAGAAATTTTAATATGTTTTATCTTTCTGATGAATAAAGCCTTTATTACTTTTTAAGAACTAAAAAGATAGTAATACACAATTCACAATAAAAAGGTGGGTGGTAAAAAGGCACACCCTCAGAGTCTATGCTGGACCAAGTCCAAGACAAAAGACAAAAAACAGTCTAAACAGGACTAAGCCTGAACATCGATAAACATAAAAAGCCACTCAGTGGCGAGAGCAGCACTGGCAGGAGGTTTTAATTTAAAATTTAATTTTGTAAAAATTTTGGGCTATTACCAATCAGTTCAAACTTCAAAATAAAGCTCTTTGTAAACAAATGTTTAGATCCCGCCTACTTCTGATCCCTGTTTTTTACATTTCTCATACAAAGGCTTCAAAATCCCTTTGCCCAAACCCCATGGTAGCTTTCTTTTCTTGAAAGCACATTTTTTTTAATCCTACAGAGACATACTTCACACAATATCGACAGGAATGATGGCATTGATGGTGACAAGGTGCTCTGCTTGTTATTTTCACAAGATTGGGATATGGGCATTATCCTCATCAATGGAACATTCATAAAGATCATTCCTTTGGAAGCCAGCTCATTAGTGGTCACATCTCGTCACAAATCAGAGTGTCAAAGAGGAGGTTGCAAGGCACAAAAACTAACAAGAAATTGGTATGAAAAGTTGTATCCCAGGCACCTGAATATACTAAGCAATAAGATCAATGCAAATCTCTAGTCACTATGGACAGAGCCAGGATAAGACACATATCATCAAAGGAGGAACCCTAGGCTGTTAGAGAAAGAAAGGTTTGGGCCTTTTCAAATGCACAACTGCAATAATAGAAGATAACTTGAAAGTCTGTTCAGGAAGTTCAAAGACATATATTGTCAAAATGAATGCTTTCATTAAGGATATGGTTCTTTTCCTATTCATTATGAGGATATTCTCACTGTCCATGATTTACAACATCCCCAAAGGACACAGTTACATTCTTATCAATTCATGCATAATTTAAACCTTAACTCCAGTCGTTACATGTTAAGCCAGCTTTCCCCCTTCTTGCCTCTTCTCTCCCAGTATTCCCAGGATTCCATTCCAAATGGCCAATACCCTTGCTGAGCTGTGTGCTCTCCCCTGGGTTTTTGTTCCACCCAATACCTGATCGAAATAATCTTCCTCAAATGGTTCCTCACATTATCCTTACTTCCATCTGCCAGCCAAACTGTCCATGAGTCATTTTTTGGTTTTTGTAAATTTAGAGATAGAATTTTGATGGAGTGGGTTTTAGATTTTGTCTCAGTCTAAAAATCAGAATAATCTTTGCCAAGGCTCAACAGATACAGGCTGACTATGTAAGTGCAGGATGTCATCCCGAGAGTCTGGCCAGTGAAGTCAAAATTATGGATTGACTGACTGTACTGACCACACAAACTTGGTGGCTAGCTGTATTATCCCAATTCAAAAAATTTATATCTTTCTGGTTTTTTCGTATTTCCTGATTTTGTGCCCTCCTTTTTTTGTTATTTGATTACACAAATTGAAATATTTCATGGATATAGTACAATGCAGAGAAACAGCAATATGGACTAGATTTGTAGATTAGCTAAAGTCTGAAAATGGAGAATACTGATGCAATAAATTGAATACTTTGATAGGCAAATTGGTTTATGGAACAATAACATAGTGTAGCTATGAAACTTACAATATGGACGCATGTTCATCCTAGCAGTCCTGAAACCTTAATAATAATAGATCTTACGATCCTTGATACCTGGATCAATAATGAAGTTGCCACAATGATCAATGTCCTGGCTGTCATACTGACTTTAGGGGGCTGTGCACCATAATCCAGACTCAGATTGCTGTTATGAGAGAGTTAAGAGAGCTGCACCATATGGATCCACTATATATCTGAGTTATGCCCCAGCTCACAGCACTACCCTGTAAATGATGATGTAATTTATATATGTGGAACCTAGTGACTAGCTGTATAAAACCTTTCTCACTGCCGCACCTATGATGTAATGTATCAACAAAAACCAACAATCATAAGGAAACCATTATCCTGCTCTAATGTCAGTGATTTATATGGCAGATGGGTACCCAGCTGTTAGCGCACTCCCTATTTGTGCAGATTGCAGCCACAAACTTGATATATTTCTGCCCAAAATGAATGCAGAATTACTCCAGTAGTCACAATGCCCCTCCAGCACAAGTGTAATATTAATATCAATCTGAAATTTCAATGGTTCAGCCTAATGGTGACTCCTGTATGAAAGCACACCAAGGAATTGTGGGTTTTTGTCCTTCAACTCCAGACCTGAAGTGTTTTTATCCTTAGGTTTATTGAATCAAAGTCCAAAGCTCCAACAAATAGTAGAAATCAAAAAATAGAATTGTTCATCAATGAGTGCCTCTTTCTCCTTGCATGGTCTCTCTGAAATCTTTTTTCCCTTCAAAAGACATAACTCTTCAAATGACCCTTGATTATTTTAGAGGAATTATTATTTAAATTAAACTTAAATTATAAGATGCCTTTATTTAATAATTTAACTTTATTATAATTTAAATTTCATAATATAAGTTAAATGCTATTTTTTTGTGATATTATGACCCTCTTATTTGTATGCTGGGCACTTGGGTTTGTCTTGGTTTAATTTTTATAAGAGCATTCTAAAATGAAATCTCTCTCAAGAGGTTCATGATCAAAGTGGGAAATAGGTTTTGTAAATTTATTTTACAATGAAAACTTATAACAAATAGTCACTAGGACCAAAGTAGCGACTTCTTTAGGAGCAATTAAAGTTTTTCTTTGAAGGTGGCCTTAAAAATACAAATTTACAATGGTACAGATAATAGAGGCTTTGGGTTTTGTTAAGATCTTCCTTGTTTCTCTCTTCTAAGATTCACTATTCTTTTCTTTCTTGAATTCTTCCTTCCAAATCTCTAACTTTGGGGTTGTAGCCATAGTTTTCCTTTATTTTGTCTCTTTCCTTGTTTACTTTACTTCCCAAATTTTGTGGTTAGTGTTTTTCCTCCTTGAGGCTAATATTGCTCATCTAGCTAATTACTTGAATATCCTCTAGCCATTTATCACCAATTCGATATGATTAACTGTATTTGCTGGCAGGTTTGAGTTTTTTTTCCTTATTTTTTATCACCTTAGAAATCATGCTACTTCTCATCATCATCTTGCTCCAAAGTTAAGTGTCTAAAGAATGTTAGCCACAAGGGCTTTTTGTATTTGTGATGAACAGTATATGGAACCCTATTAAGATCTTACCCACAAAAGAAGATCAGATAGAAACAACATGTATAAAGAACAAGATGCTCAATGAATGCAAAGAATAGCTTCAAATAGCCAAATGACATCACCAAAAAATCACTATGGCTCTTATGAGTTCAAAGCTATCTTAGGCATATCTTCTTCCTGTAAGCCAATCTAGTGGTAGCTAGACTATAAATTTTATGTGTTGAAGAAGCAAACTCCATGCAATCCATCTACGAGTTCATCAATTATAGGAATAGGGAACACGACCTTAATAGTAATTTGTTTAGCTCTTGAAAATCCACACAATTGCTATGGCTTGGCTTTCTTTCAAATTAGGAGTATCGAGGAGGAATAAGGGCTAACAATTCTTTCAAATAACTTGTGAATTAAACAATTCTTAGACCATCTTCCCCATTTCAGTTTTCTAAGTATAGGGGTAGCGATATGGTTGAATGTTTGGAGGCTAAATACGTAAATTAATTTATTTCATGATCTTGTGAATGTCAAGGTGCTAATTCTTGAGGTTTTTCAACTACCTATGATAGTGCCCTTTGTTGCTTGGGACTATGTGGATCTGCTTTGTTTTGTTAATCTTTGTTGAAATACACAAAGATACATTCATGACTAGGTTGTGCATAGGGAATTTCTAGGATAGGGTGTGTCTGGTCTATAGGCTTTTTGATATAGTTAATCCTGTTCATAAATATTGAACTGACCTAATATTTTAGAGCTATAACTATAGGGGAGTCCATTGTACTCATTGTCACGTTATCTTGTCTCTAAGGTATGAAGAGGCCAATTTGTTGAAATTTAACCATTTACCAGTTAATAAGTTTAGAGTTAGAGGACCAATAGTTTCCTATGGCAATTTTTCTCCTAGTTCTAGAGTGTCTTACGATATACTTAAGGCAATCAATGGTCTTTTTATTGTATCTTCAAAGTGTGGGATAGTTTTTGTATAACTAATTTTAAAAACATAAAAGATGGCATCATCTCAAACTAAAGTATAATTTTTTAAAAATTATTACAATTAACTTTTAAATTATTACATAGTATCTAATTATGTCAAGAGGCATATTTATAGTGGCAGCAAGGTGTGGATTGTAATGGCGTGAGTGTGTTAACAAAAACCCCTTGCATTTGACAACTGTTTACTTGTCAAATTACTAATATTGAATAATAAACATAGTATTTTAAGTTGCTGTCCCTGGTACAGGAATGGGTATGGTTTAAAGTATGCTGATATGACAATTTTTTCCCCCAAGTACAGGTACATGTTTGTATATGTATTAAAAAATTACAAAAATAGTAGTACTCAATATAATTATAATTTATATTATAGCTACTAGGAGATGGGCATTGGTATTGGTATGGGATACAAGGATGGGTACTAGTATGCCATTTATCTACCACCATTCATGAGTGCCTTTCTTGTACTTGTCTTGAAGAGCACAGGTATCATGATTTCTTGAAGATATAATGTGGTCAAACTCATTCAAGACAACACTTTGTGTATCTACAGATGAGAATATTCATTTGAATGCGATCTTGTACTCAATAGCAACCTCTTCATATCTATATGGTGCCGTTGACAAGGAAAGTATCTTTGTGTTGTAATATTTTGGAGACAAAGAAAATGCTAGGAGATGGAAGGGTGTGGTCATCATGTTCCAACTGTTATGAATAATTTTTCTGCACCCTTTAAAAAATGCTTTTGTAGGGTTATTTTTCTTGGGTTCTATTATGGTCCTTATTTTTTCAACCATGGAGTACATGCCATCATAAATTTTACCGAACATGTTTGTTTCATATCAATATACCAAATCATATTCATGATTGGTTCAATGAAACTCATCACATATTCCACATGAACCCACCACATATTATTTGGAATCAATTTTTTTTGCTTTTGGGGCTTTCTGTGTATTTGATTGCCCCTATACACTCCAAAGAGTGTTGATGACCATGGTGCTCAATGGTTCTTGCACTTTCACAAGTCATCTTAAGATGATTGCATGATGCAAATCAAGTCTTGGCTAACTAACATTGTGTAAAATAAAAATAAATTACACAATTTAAAAGTAGATGACATAAAAATACTAAAAACTATGCTAAAAAACAAAATTTCCTTCAACAACTCCAAGTTGGATAACTTCCTAAAGATGGCTCATGACATATGATTATTTGTCATGAACATTTGAGTTTCCTCGCCATTGGTGTAGATTTCATTGACCCATTCGATCTCTGTGCCAATCTTTTGTATTATCAAGTTGACGTAGTGGACGACTCATGGTGTTCAAAAAACATGCCCATGTGTACCCTCCATTATCTTATCATATACATTGCAATTTTTTATGACTTGGAAAATATTTTGAGGCCCACCACCTCAATGGATTGTATGAGGATATCGGCAATGAATATTGCATCCTTCACTTGCTCCTCACAATCAATTGCCTTGAACACATTGCCACTTTAGGGACCACCACAATGACATTAATTAGTGGTCTATTTTTGCAATTCTTTCATCCATTAGAAACAATGGACACTCTTGTTTTGGGCCATGAATCATTGATTGCCCCAACAACGCCTTCACAAAATCTTTTTCCTCGGCAAAAAGGTGGTGCACACCTTTTCATACTTAGGACTAATGTAATCACTAGGCGCATCGTCAATTGCTGTCACCATATCTTGCCAATATGGTGACCTGATGGAGTTGAAATGAAGCCCAATGCTATAAATGCAATGAGCAATGCTCTCATTTGCAACTTCATATACTTCATTCTTGAAGGCCTTTCAATGGGCTTCACTTATTGGAAAGAAAAAGGGGGTATCGACTTCTTGGGAAGATGTTGGAATGGAAGGATGTGGACCAATTGTTACTGTTAAGCTGCTAGAGGTGCAATATCTTTCATCGAAAGAGGATGTACTCTTTCCTTTGCTTTGTTATTTACAATGTTGGCTTTCTTGTGTTCTTTGATATTTCCATAATTTGAAACTTTGGTAACCCTTTTTTATTTAGCCTTGGACAAACTCTTATTGCTAGCTGGTCATAGTGCATAGGTGAGCTTTCACTTGACTATACAAGCTCTTATACTTAGTCCCACATTAGCTACAACGCCAACAATAACCCCCATCTCCAACTTGTAGCTCAATTATTTATATATGTTGCCAAAGAGTTGATGTGTCAAATTTGAATGGGCTCAATGATTTTGGGGCAACTGAACTAGAACTACCATCTGTTTTGTATGAATGACTAAAAAAAATATTACAACCAGACACTATGTTAAGAAAAAAAATGACTTTATAACCCCTATATTTTATATAAAAAGTTTTTAAAAATATTCAAAATATTTTAGAAATGGAAAAAAAGTTAATTTTTTTAATAAAAATTGGAAAAAACTGCAAAAAATCACAGGATAAACTCACTTAAGGTAGCCAAATCTTGTAGATGCAGCTCTTTCTCTTGTGTAGGTGCAACTCTTCTCTTGTGGCCCTCACCTTCAAAGAGATATCCAACAACCTTCAAGAATATAAAATGGCAGCTTGGAAGCAAAATATCGTTTTGGTCTCTTCTATTTGTGAAATGAGGGTAGAAATGACTAACTTTAGGCAAAAGGAGTCAATAAAATGCACTTTAGGGTGAAATTTGGTCATTTAATAGTCTTTGTTTTAAAAAAAAATTGAAAAAAAAGTTGTTTTGGCTAGTATTAGGGTTGGTGGCTTGTGGGTTCCTCTTGGCTCCTGCTTGGGTCCATTTGGGTGCTTGGGGCAGACCTTGGGCAAATCCCAAGCCGTCCCTCCCCAGATCCAAGACCAGATCTGTATTTCCTAGGTAGGGTGACCTTTCTAATGTCAGGAGGGGGTGGATTGTAATGGTGTGTGTCAACAAAAACTCCTTGACATAAATTTGACAGCCATTTACACATCAAATTATTAATCTTTAAATAAACATAATATTAGTAATGCCATTTAATATTAAACATAATACTAATGATGCCTTACTAAGCAAGGAAAAACAAAAAACCAGAGTAAAATAATTGGTGAGTGAGAGAAAATATATTGATTTAACCATTTTATACTTGTTTGTATGTGTTGTATTTTTTGTTTCATTACTATGGAAAATTAAAATACCCCTTGAAGTGATATTTAAAGTAAATAATTAGTTTTCATTTTTTTTTTTGAAAACTTATAAAAAATAAAGTAACTCTTCAATTAAAAATTAAGTAAATAATGTCTAAAATAAATATTTTGAGTAAATTATACAGATTTCAACCTACATTTATTCATGATAGGTGCAAAAGGTGATAATAAGTATATTCTAATGTCTAAACTAACATAGATATCTTATGTATATCCATCTATGAGATTCCAAGAGATGTCAGTCTTGAGGTGGCTAGGTGTCTATCTAGCCTACACAACAAATTCAATATTTATTTCACTCATCCTTTAATATATCTTTGAGATCTAAATAGAAGTCTTTTTGAAAACGACAGTACACTAATTACAGAATATTTATGGCAAGAGCATTGCATCATTGCATGGTTATAAATGGAGAGATCATTCTGTCTCTATTCTTCTTTGAATTGTAACCCATTTTATTAGTAATGCTTTCTTTCATACATCAGTAAACACTCTCCAAACTAAAATAGCTCCTCCTGATCTCTGCCTGAGGGGTTGTCATGGCAGTCAAAGCAGGAATTCTAGAATTGAGAGTCATGTGCTACATTCAGGATGAAGAATCATAAGCCTCAGAAAATATCTTAAAGATACCATTTTCTAATCGAGTACCTTTGTTGGTCAGCTTATCTGCGCTCTTGTTAAAGTTTCTGGGAATGTGTTCATATTGGATGAAGTTAAATTTGTGACAAGCTGTTAGCACTTCCTGATATATTCTTTGAAGCCAAACTGATTTATGCTTGGATCTGTCTTTCAAACTGTTAATTATCAGCTGTGAATCCCCTTGTAAAGTAAGTTTGGTGATTCTTTTTTCAGCTGCTAATTTAATTCCAGTCTTGAGAGCCTGGAATTCAGCAAAATTGTTGGTATTGTAACCAGTAGATTGGAAATAATACCTGAGCTCCTTACTATCCTTACAGAGAATGGTTCCTCTAGCACTGGAGATGCCAAGATTGCCTTTGGAGGACCCATCAAACTTCACGAAGTAATTTGTACAGAGGTCTCTCTGGTGGAATGATTTTGAAGCTTTCTTAGTGTTGATACTTAGGTTAAGCTCTAATGAAGTTCCTAACAAGACATTGAATCTTAACCAAAGTTCTATCTATATTGGGAAGTTCTTTGAAAACTTTCCTGTTTCTACAATTCCATATTCCCCAATAGCAGGGTCCGGGGTTGGTTTTCCAAGTCCAAAGCAAAGTTTGATCATTTTTAGTTTCAATGGGAAGGATGGAGTTTCTTAGCAAAATGGCTTTAGTAATTGAAGAGAGCAAATGATCTTCTTTCCAGCCAACCAGCCAAGTAGGGCTCCATGTAGATTTGACCAAACTGTTCTGGATGAAGTACATAACAACAGCAAATGTGAAATAGTTTCTTCATCATTGTAGCAGAAGTGGCTTATGGATGGGCCGGAGAATCCTCATAATTGAAGAGATCAAAGGGGCTTCTCTGCAGCAGGGCTCAATGTAGATTTGCCAAACTGCCCTAGAGAAGGTACACAAAAACAGCAAATGTGAAATACTTTCTTCATCATTGTAGCAGAGGGGGTATACGGATGGGCCTAAGAATCCTCTTCTTTTCAGGCTGTCTTGTCTGAGCTGGCAATTGTGACAGATGATCCAGAGGAAGATTTTTCGTATTTTGTCCAAATCATATTCCATGCAAGATTGCACACGGGGGTGGAGTTGATTAAGGACTTGTATCCCTTGTTCATGGTACACATCCCATCTCTGCTTGAGGATCCCCAAATAATATAATCTTTATTTGAAAAATGAGAAGGCAGTCTTCCAGTTAATTGAGTATTAACAGTCTTCCGTTGAGGCTACAGGTGAGCAGGGAGACCAAGCTGTTCTTCCTTCTTTGATTTCTAATTTTGCATAATACTATATTTATTGGCATTTAACTACTCTTGGAGAGAAGGCTCAATTTTCAATCTGAAACTTCCCAGAATATTGTAAGTTTGAAGGAGTTTTTTGCCAGAAATGGGATTCCATGATAGCTATATTATAATTATTTATCTGGCTTCTTGGACACCTTTCCAGATACCTGATGTCTTGAGGGTTCTTGGATTAGCAAAGGTTTCAAGTCCAATTTTGTCATTGCAGTGTTTATTGACAGGAGCATGAAACCGCCATTTAGAGGGATGGATAATCATGTCCCAGACCAGTGCTTTCAAATCTAAGTTTTGCTTGCTCATTGCCTTGCTGCCCAACCCTCCTTTGCACATTGGCCTGGTGATGACATCCCACTTAGTAGGCTATATTTCTTTTTGCCATTCTGTTTGACATTTGCCCACAAGAATCTATTAGTGATTTTTTCCAGCTCATTAAGAAAAGTCTTAGGGGCATGAGTAATAGATCATTGATAAATAGGAAGTGAACTAATGTCAGCCTTAATTAAGTTCAGTCCTCCATAGTGGGTGAGCCAAACATTGGACCATACTTCAATTCTCTTCTTGATTTTTCAAGAATTTCATTCCAATGAATGCTATAACCGATAGGAACTCCCATGTACATGAAAGTAGCATTTATTTTGCTTTTACAACCCAAAATTCTCTTTGGCTTCTTTATTGTTTTGAGTCTTTTGACCATAAAAGTATATTGTGGACTTGCTTTGATTTATTTTGTTTCTTGGAGCTTCCTGATATTTTGTAAGAACCTTTTTAAGTTTATAGTAGCAGTATTTGTAGCTTTATTCAATAAGATCAAGTCATCTGCGAACTGGGAATTGTTGATTCTCTAAACCTGATGATGTATTGGAATTTGGAAGTCTTTTTGCCAATGCCAAATCTGGGAGATACTTATTATTACTGGAATAAATAAGAATGGAGAGAGGAAAACTTTGCCTTCACCTTTGGAAGCCTGAAAGAAAGAGGTGGGCCTACCAATAAGAAGAGGAGCAACAGGGATTGGGATGCAAGTAGTAATCCGATTAATAAAAATAAATGTTCCACGGAGTTTCCTGACGGGGACGCGTCTCGGGGATGGGGGGATAGAGGGTCTAAGTTTGGGGACGGCGGGGACGGCGGCAGGGGGCCGGTGCTGATATACATATGGTACTTGAATAACTAGTTATAAAAAGATGTTTAAGAATAACATTTCAAATTAAACTTTGGCAAATTAGTAAAATTGCAAATACTAACATTTTAAATACTTGAATACTATTACTAAAAGACTAAAAGTCTCGGGGACGGGGGGATAGAGGGTCTAAGTTTGGGGACAGCGGCGGGGAAGGGGGACGGGGGGCGGCAAGGGGGCGGTGCTGATATACATATGGTACTTAAATAACTAGTTATAAAAAGATGTTTAAGAATAACATTTCAAATTAAACTTTGGCAAATTAGTAAAATTGCAAATACTAACATTTTAAATACTTGAATACTATTACTAAAAGACTAAAAGTAAATAAAATATTAAAATTTGACAAATGAAATTGTCGTATTTGAGATTTCTATTATATGAATATTGAAAATATGACATGTCACATCATATCATCATATCATAAAGATGATTACAATGAGTAGCATGATACATCGATATCAAAATAAGTACAAAATGCAAAAAGGTAATAGTGAAGAATGTATAAATATGTGGTTTTGCTAATTCAGCTAACCGATAAATTCACGGGCGTTCCAGCGTGGGGGATGCCTGGGCATTTCCGAGATGCTTGAGGGATGGCTGGGAGTCCCTGAAACATCTCGGAGACGTATAGGCGTCCCCGCCATTTCCTCGGAGTTTCCCAAGTCTTGGCAGCGGTGGGGGGGGGGATGGCAGGGGGGCGTTTCTCAGTCGTCCCCAAGTCTCCGAAACGTTTGGGTCGGGGAGATGGCTGAAATTTTGTGGGGGGGAGTATGCGTCCCCGTGGAACACTGATAAAAATATCATGAAAACCCAATTTGGTAAGAGTATTGATGATCATATCGTGGTCTATTCTGTCAAAAGTATGAGCCATGTCATTGGATTTCCTTTCCTTGCTCAAATGCACGACTTCTTGAACTAAGATTATTCCTTAAAAGATTCTTCTTCATTTCACAAATACAGTTTGTTTGGGAGATATGGTTGAATCCAAGAGAGGAAGCATTCTATTTTTGATAAGCTTGGATTAGATTTTATATGATGTAGTGCAGAGGGAGATTGTTCTAAATCTTTGCAAGGAATGGGATTGTTTCTACTTGGGTATCAAAGATAGGAACATGGAATCCATCCCACTGTGTATCTGTTTATATCTTTTCACGTCTACCTTTGCCAAGAGACCAGACTTAATAGTATCCTAAAAATATTGGTAGAAATTTGTGTTGAAATCTTCTGGTCCTGAGGCTTTGCCACATTGCATGGAGAATACCACTTTCTCGAGTTCATCCATGGTAGCAGGTTTATCGATCTTTCATTTTCTTGTGACAATGAGCTAGGTATATAATATGTAGGAGACTTTGCTGACTTGCTGCAGGGATCTCTCTATCCTTGTTCAATAGGTTCTTGAAGTACATATTTGATGTTGCATATGCTGAACATCATTCGATATTGCCCCATCTTCCATTTTAAATTTAGTTACTCTGTTTTACATATTTCCTTGTTGAGCTTTCTAATGAAAGAGTTTGGTGTTTTTATCACCCTCCTTGAGCCATATCATTTTAGACTTTTTTCTCCATTTGTTTTCATCTCTTTCTAATAATTGCAATATTTGAGTTCTGATGTCTTGCTACTCCTGTATCAACTTCTCTTCTATATTTTCAATTGCAGTTCTTTGTGTAGAGAGAGAGAGAGAGAGAGAGAGAGAGAAAAGAACCTGTGTACTGAGGCTTTTCTCTTTTTGGAATCTGAATTATGACAGGAAGAAGAAAAGGATATGGAGGTTGATACTCCCCCAACTACAAATCAAGTTGTTTCCTCCAAGCAGAACATTCTTCCGGAGTTGGAGATATTTGCATACTTGCTGGTATTAATATTTTTGATTGACCAAAAACAATACCATGAGGTAAGTTGGGCTCTTGCTGGTATTAATAGTTAGTGCCCTATCATGTTCATAGAACTGTTTCTTGTACTGATGTGGGTCATGGACAAATTTGCAGGCCAAAAGATGCTCTTCAGATGCCATTTCTCGTTTGAAGCAATTAAATCGAAGAACACTTGATGTTTTGGCTGCTAGGTTGTACTTTTATTACTCGTACAGCTATGAGCTGACAGATTCTCTTGTTGAAATAAGAGGGTAAGAAGACAATATTGGAAATTCTTAATTGCCTCTGTACTAGAAGTTTTACTAAGTAATGTTTGCAGCTAACATTTTCATGTAAATTGTATCTTGAGCTGCAGTACTCTTCTTGCTTTGCACCGGACAGCAACATTGCGACATGATGAGCTGGGACAGGTATGGTTTGCTTGTAGGATCTGCTTGCTGTATATGCTGATTTTTCTTGGTTTGAACAATGCATTTAGCTAGGAGGTATTTTCCACAGCATGTCAAAATATGATATTGCTATCAGGATTCAACTGTGTAGTTTTTCAAGTCAAACTCATTGACCCATGTTTCATGAGTAGCAGTTCACACTGTTCACAATGACCCATCTCTCATGATAATGAATGGTCCACTTAGCACTCATTGCATCTAGGTGATGCTCACAAAGGTGAAGCATTGGGCCTTCCTGGGTGGTCACCCATCCCAGTACTACTCCAACTCAAGTGTGCACCTTTGTGATGGGTTCGCCTAGATGCAATGAGTGCTAAGTGGACCATTCATTATCATGAGAGATGGGTTCTTATGAACCACTACTCATGAAACATGAGTCAATGAGTTTGACTCGAAAAACTACACAGTTGAATCCTGATAACAATATCATAATTTGACACACTCTGGAAAATACCTCCTACTTACCAATCGATGAGCTAAAGGGGCTCTTTAATGAATGGTTCATAAGGCACAACACTTACTGAAGGTTTTGCAAATGGGGTTGCAAGCTTAAGTGGGCTTTAACTTGGGGAAAACTCCATGGTTAAGCGCGCTTGAGTTGGAGTAGTATTGGGATGGGTGACCTCCTGGGAAGGTCCAATGCTTCACCTCTGTTGGCATCACCTAGATGCAGTGACTGCTTTGTGGACCATTCATTATCATGAGAGATGGGTTCTTGTGAACCACTACTCATGAAACATGGGCCAATGAGTTTGACTCAAAAAACTACACAGTTGAATCCTGATAGCAATATCATAACGCATTTAGCTGTTGACCATAATGAAACCAATTAGAGTGGGGATTTTTCTTGTAGGAAACATTGCTGAATCTCTTGCTTCGAAATTACTTACACTACAATCTCTACGATCAAGCAGAAAAACTGCGTTCAAAAGCTCCACGGTTTGAAGCCCATTCAAATCAACAGGTATGTGTTTAATGCCTTATAATATTCATTGGCTCATGCCATGATCAATGCAGATATTCCTCTAACTGGTAGACTGTTATCTTTTAGTTTTGCCGGTATTTGTACTACTTGGGAAGAATCCGGACAATACAGTTAGAGTACACAGATGCAAAGGAGAGTCTTTTGCAAGCAGCTCGTAAGGCTCCAGTATCAGCTCGTGGCTTCCGCATACAATGCAATAAATGGGCTGCTATTGTTCGCTTGCTTCTTGGTGAAATTCCAGAGAGGACAACATTTATGCAGAGTGGAATGAAGGCAGCTTTGAGGCCCTATTTTGAACTTACAAATGTATGTGCTGTAGATATATACTTTTCCATGATCTATTTGCTGACATTTGTTTCATACTCGTCATTGGGTGTGCTCATGTTTCACATAACTTTTTATTTATTTTATGAGCTTTCTTAATGCGTAAGTACACTTGTACAGGCTGTTCGTATAGGTGATTTAGAACTTTTCCGCAGGGTTGCGGATAAGTATTCGAAAACCTTCAACACTGATAGAACACATAATTTGATTGTTCGATTACGCCACAATGTTATAAGAACTGGACTCCGCAATATTAGTATCTCCTACTCCCGAATTTCTCTTGCTGATGTTGCTGCCAAATTAAGGCTGAACTCAGATACTCCTGTGGCAGATGCTGAAAGTATTGTTGCAAAAGCAATCCGTGATGGTGCTATTGATGCAACCATTGAACATGCAAATGGATGGATGCTCTCTAAAGAGACTGGTGATATCTACTCCACAAATGAGCCTCAACTTGCATTCAACTCTCGAATAGCTTTCTGTCTCAACATGCACAATGAAGCTGTGAAGGCTTTGCGCTTCCCTCCAAATGCACACAAAAAGGAGAGAGAGAGTGCTGAAAAACGCAGAGAAAGGCAACAGCAGGAGCAAGAACTTGCAAAGCATATTGCTGAGGAAGATGACGATGAGTTTTAGATTAGAATCTCAAGGAGTAAATTCAAGAGTTATATCTGAAGTTTGTGAAGAGTTTCAGATATTGATTTTGAGTGTAAGGTCCATATACCACTACTTGGAAAGTTGAAAACAGTGTTTTGAACATTCTTCTTGACCCGTACTAGATTGAACAAATTTGTCACTACAATTTGATGTCTGAAAGCCAGCATTATTTTCAGCATTGATTTGGATTGCAGAAAGATTCACTATGTAGACAGTAGGAATTGTCTGAACACAGTATTTATTGAATTTGTTTTTTTGTTTTACCACAATTGCTTGTAGACACAAATTTAGTTTTATTATGTTCAACTATGAAAGGAGGTTGTGCCATGCCTTTTTGCTTGCTCATGCATCTCAGGATTGTTTGTTTTTCTGGTGAAATTTGCTATCAGTGGTGAGTGTTGAAAATTTTTGCAGTAGTGCTTGATGTTTACATTGATAGCCTTCTTTTATTGAGTCAGTGTGGCAATAACCATAGAAGCATAAATCCTCAAAAAATCGCAAAAATCCCAATTTTAAAAAAATCTTCAGCTGAAACAATTATCCCGATTTAATCAACTGTGATTTTCAATGATTTTTAAGGGTTTAAATTGCAAAAAAAAAAAGTATAAAATCATTGCCCAACCAACGTAAACCAACAGTTCAAAATTACTGTTTAATCAGGTTTTTCATTGATTTTTAGCACAAAATTGAATGTTGGCTGCCAAGACATGGTTCACCATTAAAGATTCACTAGATTTCATCAGGTTGTTGAGGCAAATGGCAGGTAGACAACCTTGAACATACGTATATTTCTAATAGATGTTAAGTACATTAAAATAAAGACACGTTCTTTGGTAGGCTTCTATTGATGTTAAGGCAGTGCTTTTAGATGGTTAGAGATGTATTCGAATACTTCTTTGAATTAGTAAATCTAAACTACAATTGTGGCAAATATAGAAAGTATTTTTAGGGCTTACCGTCATTTGGTATGCCCTGCAGATAATCTCTAACAATGAGGTTGTCTGGATAAATATATATTTTCCAACGGCTGTCATGTCGCGGTTTTCCTTTCATTTGGTTGCTAAGGCAATCTATGAATTTCCACATATAATGGCATCACGATTATTGGATTAAGATGAATCCTTGAAACCAGATAGAAAATCATAAAGAGAGCTATACTACATTGGGGTTTGCTGTATGGCACACAAGCAAAATAGGAAACATGGCCCCAATCTATACATCATTGAACAATCGCCCTTTTTCGGCCTCTCTCATGAATGGCATGATGACTTTAAAGCCATGGAAGATACATTGTCATTACCAATGGAATCAGACTACGGTAATTTAGAAGGTAGCCTGGTCTGCTCCTTTCAAGGAACGCCAGCTCAATTTTGATAGGGCTTCAAACGGGAAACCCCATAATGTGAGAGGATTATATCGCCATCAGGAAAACTTGATTGTGGCATACAACTAATCCATTGGGATACACACCAACAATTGTGTTGAAGCTATGGTTCTGTTAACATTTACGGGGTTACACATTTGCAAACATATAGGGGCGTAGAAGGTTGATAGATTGAAGATGACTCTAGGCTACATGAGCCAACACATGCTTCAATAACATTGCAATCCCCCACCACTTCGTTGGTCGCTATAATTAAGAAAATCAATCCATACTAAAAACAACTTTTGACGAGTTCAACTTTCCATGGAAGGCCTATATAATTAGAAACAAAGTCCCTATCTTGTAGCCAAATATTTTCAAGCAATTGGAATGTAAAGGCTTCTCAAAATAGTGCAAAACCTTATCACCTCACAATTAACAGAGATAATCTCCACCCTATCGTTGCCTTGATATTTGGATGAGTAAGGCCGCAACTATTGAAGTCAGATCTCAAGTGGGATTTACTTTTGTCTCCCCAACCAAGTCTTCCTTCCTTATACTTATATATTGACCTATATCTTTACATCTCGCTTGACTTTTTTTTTGCCATTAAATTACTTTACTTTCTAGCTAGTTTCATGCTAAAATATTGCTTTACCTCTTCTTCTCATTTCTTTGTTTCCTTATCGACAATCTTTGTTTCTTCCTCTCACCATTTCTTTTCAGAAACTACTTCCTTGTTTTTGCCTTTCCCTACCATCTATCACAACCTTTAGCACCATGTTCTACTTTATTCACACCTTCTTCAGATGACTCTCTCATCAGTGTGTCCTTTCCCCTTGTATTGATCTCTGCAGTGGATGTGACCAAAGAGCTAACTATTGGATCTAAAGGAGCAAGGTAAACACAATGCAATCTTCATTGACCGATTAATAGGTTTGCACGATGGGCTTTGAAAGTGTTGGTGTGAAGAAGGGTGTTTTCTATATGGTTTCGCCCTTTTTACTATGAACAAGGTACTGTCTAACTAATTCTCAAGATGGGACCTTTTCCTATATATTCATATTGATTTACTTGACAGATATTTCCAAGTACTTTGGCATGTGATCTTTATCTTATCCTTTTTGTCACATGATGTATAGTTGAGACATTTCTCGCTCATCTCTGGTTTTGTCTATATATATAATGATCTCCATTTATCTGTATTGCATGTGTGCACATCATTCATGATCTGTGTTTATATTTTGTTTTCCTTACTGAAAGTTGTTTCATTTGGAGTGTTTGAGGCTTGAGTCCTTGATGACTTTAACATGATATCAAAGCTTGGATCTACAAATCCCTTTCTCTAGATTTGATAGTGATTTAGGCTTGGGCTTTTGGATGTTTTGGCGGTCTCACCATTGAGTCAAAAACTAAGATATATTTTCTGCAAAATATTGATATTTACAGTGAAGTAATTTGAGCCATTCCCTTGGTTTAATTTTAGTATTTAACCCACAATTGTAGTTTAGTATAGTACACACTTTTTAATCATATTTGACACCTCTATTGGTATGAGTCATTGATATATTTCATGTTCTTCTAGGACAAAATCTTTGTTTAACCTTTGGTTGATGTTGGTTTGGCATAATAGAAATGCGATTCTTTGGTTTTAGAACTAAAATTTCTTTTTTAAAATTTGGTTTTCGCTTTTAATCTTTAGTTATATCCTTGTAGGAAAGACTTAAACTTTGTCCATGTTATTATCTTGATACTCATCACCATGGTAGTGGTGAGCTTTTTCTCAAAATTAGCGATGCTGCTATGATCACATGGATGTTCAACAACCTTCTAAGTTACTAGAGCCCTAATTGCCTCCTAATCCTAATTGCAGATTCACTAGGCAGTGCCTTGTCTCGGTGTGGTGGCTTCTTTCAAAGCGGTGCATGTGATTGCATTTAGGTTCAACAATTGGTGCTATGGGCTTCATTTCCTGGGCTGGTCAGATTTTATGTTGATTAAAGTCATATTTCCTATTTTGAACCTACAAGCTCACAATTTTTCGTCTGTTTATCCAATTTTTGTGATTCTTGCGGCGTTGGAAAAGTATTGAGGAGCCCTACAATTCTATTGATGCATTTTTTCCAGATTCAACTCCACACATCTTTTATTCAAATTTGTGTGTATTCACATCCTAATTGATAACTTGGACATATTGACATTTGGAGAAGTTTTGTTCTTTTGGGAAGGCTTCATTTTTAATTTTAGATCATATTGAAAAAAATGTAATTTCAATTTGAGTATCTCACTTTGAAATATTATTGTATTTTTTCATATTTGATTCATTTTGGCATTGTAAACTCTGGAAACCATCTTTGACATTGTAATCACATTACATATAAAGTGCCAAATTACACTAGATTGGGAGGATTCTTGATTGAGTGATTTGGGGGGGGGGGTCTCTTGGTGCATTTTGTTGATCTATTTGCTTGTGCTCTTCATTTTCTATGGATCATTCTAAGATTCTTTTCTAACACCATATAACTATTCAACTTGAAATCGACATGCATGGAGTGCCTTGATGAATCTAGGTCACTCTATATGTTGAGAACAAGGTACCTGAACTTACAAATGATAATAAAAAGATAAAATGGATGTTTGAACATACAAAAAATATTGGATGTCTTCGTAGCCTTGTTTTACATGGTCTATGTTGGCAAAACAAGGACAACCAACTAAGAGGGGGGAGGGGGGCGGGGGTGAATCAGTTGTCACAGAATATTTTGAACTTTTCAATCTTTACTTAACTTAATCTCAGATCGGATGAATGAATAATAAACCACAGACAATCAACACATCAGAAACACAGAGAACACCGAGATTTTTACGTGGAACCCTGTTAGGGAAAAAACCATGGTGGATGTTAGTCCACAATATTATAGGCTGTTAAAAGTATAAGAATAATGGGAATGCACATGCATTCAGGTACACTGCGTAGAGCTCACTGCTCAAATACAAAAGAGGACTCACTGTCCAAAGAAAGGTTTGGATTAAAACCATCCAAATTGTGAACTAAGAAAATAGCTTCTACACAAGCCTGATTACAGTTCCAGTTAAGCACAAAAAACCTTCTTCACTCTTTGCTCAAAAATTTTCACACTTCGCTCAATCTCCTTCACACTCTGCTCTGCAATCAAATGATATTCACACATACACACACAAGGCACATCGAGCACTCTAAGCATACTAAGCACACTCTACACCAACGAAGCAATCGCTCTTATATATCTGCAACATGAGATTACATCAACAACTTAGTCGCCTAGAAATATAACACATTTTCAATGTCGGCCCAAATTTACAAATAAATTTGCAATGCGAATCCACCAAGGTCGGCCACAACATAGTGGAGACCCAAATTAACAACTCCTACACAAAAAGATTTTAATTAATTTCACCTCGAAGATCCACAACACACTTCCACCATCATGTCAGCCAAGAACATGAAAAATGGAACATACGGAGAAAAATCTTTGACCACAAGCACACTGATCAATGTGGACGTACCACAAAGATAGAGCATGATCTAGAAACATCCACGAGCACCAAGAAACAACAGAGAAGCATCTGCATCAACAAAAACACACAAACTTCATTCTGGAACACTGACAAAACCCACAAAAATACTGCCAACACAATTATTCATAGCACGAACAGATCTTCATGTGGACCTTTGAAACTTCTGGAGGATGGACTAGATACACTCAACAGAAAACCCTTTAGTTCACAACAACTGATCTTCAACGCACAAAACAAGACACGTTCATGACCTTCATAGTTCCATAGGGAACCTGCAACACTTCTTTTAAAAATTTTCTCAATATCCTCGACATATACAACCTTCAATACACCAAATGCTAATAGTGTTGACATCAATGACAACCACATATCAGCAACACACCCACAACATCCAACAGTCTATTGTTTCAAATTGAATCATTTAAGGATTCTCATGAAGCTTGGAACAAATTGAAAACATTGTATGAAATTATAGATAAAATAAAAGGTTATCAAATTGATAAGGAATTGATGAGCCCTAATCCAAATAACTTTGAAAACATCCAATATTACATCACTAAGGTTAATGATCAAAGAGAGCAATGTAAAACATGCAAAATTGAGAACAAATACATTAAATTGGTCTATAATGCACTGAACAAACTAGGTCTTGACTATGCAACTCTTGTTTCTAACTTTCATACTCATAGGTTAATTGTGGGGTTTGTATATACTACACCTTCATTTGCAATTTTTTCTAAGATGTTAATACATGAGCTGCATAAGCTTCTTTATATGGGTCTCATAAAATCATCTCAATCTCAATCTTTGTTTTTTAGTCAGGTGGAAGAGTTAGAACAATTTGATAAGAAATAGAAGAAATCAAAGAACAATCTATATTTAGATCAAACACAAAAAATCCTCTTCCAAAGAGAAATCATCTAAAAAAGAGAAGCTTACTTGTTCATATTGCAAGAAGACTGGACATGAAGAATATTCTTGCTATAAGGATATTAATGTATTGAAACATAAAGTCTAATAAGGAAAAAGGCTATGTAGATTTTGTTACCACATCAGGTAAAAATAAAGGACAAGCTCTTTATGCTTCAATAGGTCTTGGATTAGGGAGATGGCTTCTAGATTTAGGAGCATCTCGTCATATGACATTTTCATAGTCTATATTCTCTTCTTTTGAGCCTTGTGCTATGCCACCTATTTTGCTGGGAAACAATTCATACATGAATGTAATTGGGAAGGGATCTATTGATATGGGGGAGAACACTTTCAATGATGTTTTTTGTGTACCTTATCTATCAAATAATCTTATTTTCATCTATCATATTACCCATGGTGGAGCAAGGAAGATTGTGGAATTCACTCTCGATTCAGTTATCATTAGAGAATTGGAAAGATAGGTTATTTCTATTGAGATGGTTGATCATGCATCTTGGTTATACACCTTTGCAAAATTTTCTCCTGATGATGGCTTCGATCCTTCACCTATTGATCACACTTCTAGTGTGGACCATGACTTTGAGGAGAATTTTGGCTACTTGAACTTGGGTATTCTCACATGTGATCTAGTTATTGAGCCTTACATTCCATCTCCTCCATCTATTATTGCATATGATGATGCTTGTGTTGCTACAATCATGACTAGTGATTTAGTGTAGTAAGATATACATTGTCTTCGAGATATGACTATTTGGGATGAGTATTTGACATACATTGTAGCTTTGTTTGTAGAGTCTCACATTTTAGATTTGGGAGACACTATTGATTGTATACACCTCTTTGATGGAGATGATTCTTCTTTAGTTGTTATGAGGGAACATTCATACCCTCTTGTTTATTCTCCACATGATCATTCATCATAATTTGACACAAGTCTACATAATTTTGAGCAACATTTGGAGGAGGCATATTTTTCTTCAGAGGAGGTACTTGAGTCTTTGGACCTTGTTTTTCATTAAGCTAGATTTTGGATTGACATCTTCATTAATATGGCCTCAAACACCTAACTTGGTAGTGACAACTTTCAATATTGACATGGAGACACCTGGGTAGTTTTTAGAGACTTCATACATATTGAGTTTTCTTCCCTCATATTTCTTTCAAGAATGGGAAGAGATCATGCATACCCATTTTTTTTATTTCTTCTTAAGGGGAGGAACATTGTTTGACGATTGTGGACCATTTTATACATCTAATGTTGAGCATCTACCATTGGTATAAATTTTACATTGAGGGGGTCTCCATGGTCTCTCTTATTCTCTCTTACATGGGGACTTCTCCTCACATGCTCGGTTTTGTCCAACTCATCTTCTAGAGATTTTTTTTCTTGTATTTTCTCTCTTTTGGGGAGGTCTTTTGCCCCACTAAATTTTTTTCTTTTCTCCATTTGTGAGAAATTTCATTTGTACATGGGTACCTAACATGGCCTAGTAGTTGGGACCCATCCTTGCATCTTTGTATCATTTGCATTTTTTCATCATTCTCTCCAAGTTGCACTTAAGGGGGGTATTGGTGTGAACATGGGTATTTCCTATTCAAATTTCCCCTTTGTAGTGTGAAAAAGGTACAATCTAACTAGTGCCCAATTAAGACCTTTTCACACATGTTCACATGTTAAGTTTAATCAGTGAGTTAAGAATCTTTCTAGAAGTCTCTTGTTGGAACACCATCTTATCTTATTTTATCCCTTAGTTGTCACATTCCATAGGATTAGAACTCTTGTTATCATCCTAGTTTGTCTTATCTCTCAACCTTTCATATATAAGCAAGGTCTCATTTGTACATTAAATTGCATAATATTGCATGTATTACATGAATATGCACATCGTTGATCACATTTGATCTAATATATTTTGCATCTATTATTGGCAAATTTATGCTCTTTCTTTTTGATTCTGGGAACTTGAGTCATTGAATGACTCTAATAGAAACACTTCTTCAATGAAAGTCTCCATCACTTGAATGCCTTTTAACCACATCTTCTACTGTTGCACATACAACACAATATTTCTCATGAAAGAATGATTAGATCATTCATTTCCATAGTAGGATTCCATTTACATGGTATTACCATGACATCAAAATATTATAAATGGAAATCAATTATCCTAGTTTAAAATAGGAAAAACTAGGCAAAATATTGGGAACTAAATAATAATGTCTAAGTAGTAAAAATAGATAAAAAATTAAATAATAATCTACTAGTAGTGAAAAAAGAGAAAAAAAATATTTTTTATTTGTGTAAAAAATAGTGCATATAAAAAAATAAATGTCATACATAATGATAAATTATAATATAAAAAATAGCAGGCTTTTTTGTTATGAAGAATGACTTACTATTTTAGGGCAGCGCTATCTTTGTGACATTAACCCTCATTAGGGTGAAAATTAAAAGAAAACCCCTTACTGTGGTTTAAAATCTATCTTCTAAATGAGATCTATTCATGGTATAATTTATTGAAAATTTAAAATACATTGTAACCTTATACAAACGACTGAAAACACTTCAATTATACAAAAAATATTAAATGTCTTTTCTTTGTTGGGAAAATGTGTCTCAACCTTGCAATTACACAAGTTATTGTTTATACATAAGGTACTATTCATTTGACAACAATGAGGGGGCGTTGGGGGGGGTTGGATTGTTCATCTTTATGTCTCATATCTGACAACCGATATTTATTAGCTTGACTTGCCCTAGAAGGAAACCCTATTTTATGAGGGAATTGTATTACGGTTGCGTATTGTGATGAATTCTAAAAGTCTAATTGCAGTCAAGTTGCCTCTGGATCTCTAGTTGGTTATACTCCCATGAGAAGCTTGCTCTGCAAGTATATTGTAATTTTTGTGATTTCTGAATAATATATTGGGTGGCTTTTGGAGTGTGGGGATTTTCTCCCGAAAGGGTTTTCCCTACGTAAATCACTGTGTTGTGGTATGCATGATATTCGTGTTTATTTCTATTTAAGTTCCAGTAATTGTTAAAGATATGTAAAAGTTTTGCATTTTTCTCCTCTCAAGATTAGTGTAGGAAGTTGTTCTGCTACCTTAGCTTCCTTACATTCTTTGTATTGGTGTCTCTAAGTGTTAAACTATAAATATATGTGTATACAAAAAAACAAAAAACTAGTTTTATCATTTAGAGAACACATTAGTCTATTTTGATAATTGAAATTTGTCACAATTCAAAAATTACATGTCATATGACCCTAAAATCAATAAATTACACAATTCTCTAAAGACTTAGAATGGGAGACCAAAGGATTGGATTTGGGAATGATGGGAAGGGTGGTGGAGGTGGGTTCGACAGGGAAGGGGGTGTGGGTTTGGGCGCTAGGGTTGGTATAGTTGTAGGTGGGGGTTTAGGGGTAGGGGTCTACAACACTAAGTCCTCATCTAAATCCCCATTCTTCAAAGAACTAATTGTCACATCCCATTTTATTGGCCTAGCTTAATTATTGAATTATTGTGTATTAATTGTTAAATTCCAAATAATTAGGCAAGGAGCTTTGATTATTTAAAGTGTCTTTCAAAGATTGATTATGATGGTGATGATCAATTGTGCTAGTTCAACATGAATTAGTGACATCTCTTTTAAGTTAGAGAGAGTATCATTAAGGAGAAGGTTTTAGTCGATGGAGGTAACTTGTCATGATGGAATCACACACACACACACACTTAGGACTATATATAGTTAGATTGCATATGTGTGAAAATAAGATTTGCACTTATGAGTTCCTATATTTGAATATTTTATGGTGTATATATATTCCTTATATATAAGTGTATATCTCTTTATAAATTAAATAACCTAGAGAGCTTATGAGCTTAACTTAGCACAAGAGTGTGTTGTTTGTTAATACATAAATACATTATGATATTCCAAGAAATGGACCCCAAACTAAATGGGAATTGACATGGGAATGCAAATATCTACTTTATTTAATTTAATTATTACTATAATAAGAAAATAGAATTAATACTAAATAAATAATAATAAATTTTAATATTAATATTAGTATAGTAAAGAAATAGAATTAATATTATCATTAATTATTATTATATTTTATGTTAATATTCTTATTATATTTTAAAAATAAAAGACTAAAATTGTTAAAAAAATAATTAACCAAAAAGTAGTTTCTTCCCCTCCCACATGCATTGTCAATGCTTGCAATTTGCATGAGAGTCTAATGTGGAGGAAGCTAATAAAAGGTTGTAAAATCTGGCCTTGTGCTTGTCAATTGCTTTTCCAAAAATGTTTTGGAAGGATTTTCTTAGCTAGTGGGAAGAAATGTATGGAGATACATGCTTTATGAAAGGCATCGGGGAAGGTTATGAGTTCAAGTCCAAAAACACCTATAAAATTATCAACAAAGAGATTCCAAATATGATATAATACTGAATGAGGTTCTAAGTTGAGTTAAAATTAGATTAGGTGAAGTGGCAAAATGGGTGAGGTAGGCCATTTCAAAACTTGTGCATATCAAATATTCTTGTAGAGTTGATTTAGAAATGCGGGCAATGTCCTTATAAATAATTATGGGATTTACTACTCTTTTTGGAATATTAATTTCTAGTCCTTGGGCTTTGCTATATATATTTATGTCAAATCAAAATTTCAATCACTATTTTGGTTTTAAGAATTTGGAGTTATAGCCTTGATTATTTAAGGAGTTGTAACAAACCATATTTTATGAGTTAGCCACAACAGTTAGTTACCCATAATTTCTTCATTGGAGGAAGTAAGACAATTGTAAACTTAAGCACTCAAAGAGCATAGTTTTGGTATTGAAGTTTTGACATTTTGATGCAGATTTTTCTCCTATCTGCAAGAAAAACTCATAAATTGATGCAAACCACATATGTAGATGCAAATTACATACTCTGTTCTAACCAATAATGGAACAAAATAGAATAGCCAAAGCACAACATAACATCTAATTTAAGTATTCATTCCATATGAACTATTAAGTCACAATGGTTGCAAAACAAAATAAGGTATACAACAAATATGGACAACCTTGAACACAATTTTTTTTTTATTAGAATGCAGGAATCGGGTAGCACGACCCCCTATAAACTGCAGTGCACCTGGTAAAATTTTTAACGTGACCGGTGGTGCTGGCACGACACGCCCTTCGGTACCACGGGGGTGGGGGAGACTAGACCTTGTGACCAACCTCCTACAACATGAAATATTTAGCCAACCGAGCTAGGGCCCCAACTCCTCCTTGATCACAAATTTTAAGTGAATATTTTATTTTATTTTTTAATGACCCGAGTCTCATGTATATTATATAGATATGAAATACATTTTTGAGTAATATGTTGGGTCAATCAAGTTAGGAATTCTTGTGTTTTGATTAATTACTTACACAACTCTATCATAGCCTCATTGTTATGTAGAAGGTTCTAATTCTTTATTGAGTCCTGATGAAAACCTTATCTAAGTGCATTAAATTTTGGATTTTTTACCAAAGTAAGCCAATTGATATATACTCGATTTCTTAACTTGTACATTGAAATTTGGGTTTGACAATGCCTCAATATATTATATGGACTTCACAATTTGGTTATGCACAAGCAAAATTAATGTTATACAAGCTCATACTATGCAACAACATAACATTCATGAATGGTTATGCATGGTTCTTCCTTCCTAAGGTGGTTATGTATTGTATGATCTAAAGTTGTCTAATTTATAACAAAATAATGAGTGATCAAGATGATATTTGTCACTATTACATATAGAGGCCAACAATATCATACACAACATGTATAATCTATTAGGATAGATGAGGCATTGTTCTTGTTTAAATTGATGTAACAATTGTCCTTGTTTGCCTTGAAAGATACACTTAGGGTTGCTTATTGCTTATATGCATGGAGTCACATTTCTATATGTAACTAACATGCACTCTCTTTGTTGGGTTCCTACAACCAACTACTCACTTGACTCATTTGGATTTACCAAGTGTTACACTCATGCCTTCCAAATAATTTTTGCAGATGATGCAAGTATGAGCTATGGGTTCCCATCTAGTTTCCTTGAAAACATTTCCCCAACAAAAGAATCCAACATGTTTCTAGTTATTGAACAAAACAAAATATTCCAATAAGAAATTTTGGTTCAAGTTCTTTTGATTGCTATATTCAATCAGAATCCTTTGAACTTAGGCCATGCAATGATAAAGAAAGTAAATGATGATTATCAATATGATGTAGCATTGAGAGGAAGGTAAGTCATGTATTCTTTGTGAGAAGTAAAGTTTTGTTATGAACTTATATTATTCCTTATTGTGAAATATCTTTTCAACATACAATATGTACAAGAATCAATGGATAATATGAAAATACAGTTAGCTAGACGTTTTATACATCTTCTTTTGAGGTCACATTCATACATGGTTGCATGATAGTTTCCTACTCAATAGCTGACCCTCTAGGATGATGCTAAATTATAAGTGCATATAAACATAGTTATGAATGCCTTTTTATTCAATTGTTCTGGGAGAAAAACTAGAGAGTTGGATTGTAGATAGAACTTAAATGGTTGAGATTCTTAGAAAATTTTTTATGGGTTTTTTTTCTTTGCTCCACCACCTTTCCAACATTTTTAATTTTTAAATTTGACCTAGTAAAGTAAAATTTATATCTATTTAAACACTGTCCTCTTTCACTGCAATTAGTGAATTAAAAATTGATAGATGATTTTATGACAAAAATATGCAATTCAATAGGTATTATCATTGTATGCAAATGTATTATTATGTAATGGGGTGAAAATATTGTGAAAATATTAAATGATATTTTCCCTTCCACTAATTTCTAGAAAGGGTTCTAGGTTTGAGGAATTAGCAAATAAGGAGGTAAGACACTCCATCTCCTGTATCAATTAGAGTGAGTGAATTTGGGAGTTATGATTTTATTATGAAATTGTTACCTTGTTAGACTAATTGGTAAATGATAATGCATTGAGAACATATTATTTAAACTAAATGCTAGTATGGGCTTGTCTTTTGGATATTGGTTTAATTCTTCTTATGGAATGTCAAGATATCATAGTGAGATGATTGAAACATTCTATGCTAAAAACCTTGATTATCATTGATTACCTTCATAAGTACATTGTTTGGAGTGATGTGCATTCTCTTCCATATAAATGTGTTTAATGAATAAGTGCATTAGATATGCATTACATTAGCATATAGGTGTGCTAGTTTGATAGTGATTTAGATAATGAATTGGATTCCATCATGCATGGTGGCCACACATTACTAGATCCTTTGTGATGGGTCAAGCTTCTTTGGTGGAGCAGCATAGGAAAGAAAATGCTTTGTGGTAGAGTGGATATCACCTCGATGATGATGATCTCTCTCTCTCTCTCTCTCTCTGTCTCTCTCTGTCTCTCTCTGTCTCTCCCTCTCTTCTATTTTAGGTTGTGGAGAAAGGAAATGAAAGAGGGTTTGTAATGCAAGAGTTAATGTATTTTCCTATCTTGTGATGTACTCATTGAAAGATTAAATGACTCTTATAGACTACTTATTCTTCTATTGTATGAGTGTAGTTTTATAATGTATGTGCCTATACTTGTAACATAAATGTTTGCATTCTTAGTTATGCCAAAGTATAGGAAATGGACCTGTACAAATTATAATGATTGTGGAATCATTTTATGCATGTTAAGAAAGGAAAATGAAAAAAATAGTCATGGTTTTGACTCCTTGACTTTGGATTATATTTACTTACTCATTAATCACCATATGTTATTAGTTATTATGAGGTGGATGTTTCACTAATGGTGAAGCTATAAAATATGAATAGTCTAAATGATGAGGGTTATGTAGTTGAAGATATGAATAAGAGCGTAAAATGTCAATATAAAAAAATGTATTCTCAAAATATAAAAAATGAAATATTGTTATAATAAGAGCATAAAATACAATAATGTACAAGTTAACATTTCTATAAAATGTCACTTGGATGCTAAACAAGTCTTATGTTAGGTGAAATAAGAGCATAAAATGCTAAAAAATAATTGCACAAATGACAAGTTATGGGGGGTTATTTTATTTGTATTCCTGGTAATTCTATGCCAAATTTTCTTCTTATAATTTGGTTCCTTATTCATCATTAACTTGTAAGTCCTTGGCTAGTACTTGAATAGGATTTGATATGCGTCACATTGACTTGGCGTGTCCCACAAAGAGACCCATGAGTCAAGCTTTGTAGTTCCCCTTTTCTCTTGCCAACAAACATTAAGACCTGATCCATTATTGATTAGAGTATGCCTAATTCCATATTTTTTAGTGATGACAACAATCATGAGAGCATCATGTTATTCTTTAATTTTAGGAGAAGGTAATTCATGTTGAGGGAATGTAATATCCAAGTTTGTTGCATTCATACAACAAAACAAGGCTACTACACCATTTAGTATAACATAAGGTGGTACAAAAATATTCTATAAAGACTCTTGGAGCATCCCATGATATGTAGGTGAGTTTTGTATTAAGTCCCAAAGAGAGATCTTAGTTGGAGTATTACAAATTTGGTTAACATGATCATATTCTTTATCCACATGTTGAGGAAGACAAGGTGTGGGGTGAAGATAATGCTGGGGAAATGTAATGAAAGTGGAATGGTTTGTGTTTTTCTAAGTTTTTAATTATTTGGAGAGTTGTATGTGTGAGAAATTGTATTAGGTTGTTATGACACATTTTGATCAAGATTATTTTTTTGAGTAAGTTGTTTAGTAAAGTTTAAAATGTTACCAGGAGGTTTCGGTTAGTTTAAAACACCTCCAATAATTAGAATAGGTTTAGTTTGAGGTTGAGGATCATCAAAACGAGGATATATTACAAGTTTTGGTTTAAGACACATGTTGGGAGAGGGTAGAGTGGTGAAAGAATACATCTTGTGAAGGTAATTAGGTAATGATACAAAGTTTAGGAAATAAATACTATTTGGCTACTATCCCCAAGGGAAAGCCAAGTAGGCTAGGTAGGATTTTGATCACTTTTACTATGAAGAACAAGGATTTTTAGGGTAGTGTATTGAATTATGTAAATTTAAGGTCAAATTGACAATGTACAACAAAATCTAGAAGTTTCAAAATAAACTGTCAAGAATAGGCACCAAATCTGATCAAAGGGCACATAATAGATCCTTGTGCAAAAAAATGAGGTTAAATTGGTACGAAAAGAGCGTGGGAGCCTTAGTCTACAAATTTCAAGGTTTAGATCTTACATAGGTAAAAGAAAATTCTGTAGGTTCTTTTTTGTGAAAACCCAGATCTGAAGTCTGGTAGAGTTCAAGAAATAAATATGCCCTAATTTTATGATAAGACACATGAAGACATGAATTAGGGATTTTAAGCATTCAAAGGAGCTGATAAGAAAAATAAGCTTCACACATGAGTGCTCCTAGGAGGTAAAAGGTAGGATAAAGTACCGACAAGATGGATATGCCAATGAAATAGTAGAAGAAAGAATTTAAGTTTATGTTTATGTAAAGAAAAAAGCATTTAAATGCTTTATTTTTCCAAATTAAATATATAACATTTGCTAATGAAAACGATATAATTCAGATCTAATTCCCTAGATAAGAAAAAATTAGATATGAAAGTATGCAATTAAATCAAAATAAATTTTGTAAATGTGATCTAAATTGAATCCACCAAAGTGTTTAGTGTTTAATGAATAAGGAGTGCAAATGAGCTTTATTTTTAAAATAAAACAAACTCATATCAATAATAATATACTCAACTAACCTAATTTTTGATCAAATTATGTATTATTTATGCTATGAAAATTAGAAAAATTGCAAGTGTAAGAAGCTCCATGTTCACCAAAATATTAAGTAGGAAAGAGATCCAAGATCCAACAAGTGAATTAGCTTAGATCTAGCTTTCCCTTTTGGTTTAAAATTGGAATGCAAACCAACTAGGATTTGATGATTGGATAACTACCTCAAAGGAGATCCAATTTGCTAAGGTTTGGTTCCTTTGTTTTAGCTAAAGCAAAACAATTACAAAAATGAATAGAGATATAGTAAATGTAGACATAAGGGCACTTGTGTATGAAATTTGTGCCTAAAATGGAGGGACAATGGTGTGGGTGCCCTAGTCTATATGTTTTGGGATGATCAATGTCCAGACAACTTGTCACAATCTGCTTTGTTCTTTTTTATAACTTGTTGTTGACATAATTTTCAAAATTGACCTGCATACATGAAAAGAGGGAAAAGGTTGTGTTGTATAGGAGTTTTCTCGAGTCAAACCCTTGTGTTGGTGTTACCACCTCCACAACAACAAATAAAGATGGTATAATTTATGTGACATCATGAGGGAAAATAAAAAGTAAATAAATAATGACTATAATAAATGTAGCATAAGATAATGTTAGCTTAGGCATGAAACCCATGTCAAAAGTGATGTACACCATAAGATGCCATAAAGAGTTGATGAATAATACATGATTTTCCTTGAAGAATTGCAAGAGGTTAGTGACATAACACAATAGATTGTTGTAGCAAGAATGTAGAAAATAAGTCACACGTATCTTCACAATTTGCACATAATAATTGCTCATAGACCATAATAGTCATACTTCTTAATGTTAAAATGAGAGGGAAACTTGTTTATATATGCATCCCAATTGGTTTTTTTTGACATAGGTTGACCCAAGGTCATTTAAAACACTTAAGGCCAACACTCAAAGTGATAAATATAAAAAGGTGCACCCTTAAGACTAGGGCGCCCACAACTCTATCTAGGTGTTTTTGGCCCCAAAAACTAGGGATGGTAGGAAATTTAATGTATTTTCCCAATCTCAACCCAAAATGATCAAATTATGAATACAATTAATTATATATGTGAAATAGGGTGTCACTATAGCGAGAAATTGTCAAGGGTGAAAATTTATAATGCTACACATATAAAGCCAACTTATTTTGATGAACATCCCATATTATATTTTTTGGGGAGGTTATTACAACCTAAAAAATTCAAGGAGATAAAATTAATGGATATGAATCAAGGGGCATCTCATCACTATCCGAATCTTGGAGAGAAGATCAATGATTCTACAAAAAATATTCTAATGAAAAACTTGTTGGTAGATGGTCAATGACCCCCTCAAGATTCATGGCAAGAGACTAACCGCCTCTCGTGCAATCCGTGTCTCTATCATTTGTATCAGGCGTTGATAGATTGATCTTTTGACACAATGAAAAACATGGGCCAATAATTGGTATCAGAGTGTTGGGTCACATGTTTGAATCCCCTCAAGTAACATTGAGGGGGATATTGTTGGTAGATAGCTAGTGCTCCCCTCAAGATTTATGACAAGGGACTAACTACCTCTCGTGCAATCCATGTCTCTACCATTTGTATCAGGTGTTGATAGATCGATCTTTTGATGCAACGAAAAATGTGGGTCATCAAAACTACCCAATTAAATGTTGATAATTGATATTATTTTATTTTTTGTATCATACAATCATTCCACCAATTTCCCAAGGGGGCTACTAAAATGTTGTTAATATCTAGGCTCAAAAGGAGAGAATAAACATGAAATTTCAGTGTAGAAGATAAAATCAACACCAATTTGGGATTCTAAGAAAATATTGTCCTAGAACCACTAGGTGGGATAACCTCTTTCCCCTTATTTGAAGGGTTGAAACATCTATTGGCTATGCCTTGGAAGCTAGGTGATCCAAAGTGGGTTGGGATTTAGCCTGGGAGCTGCTAGAGTTGACATTCTTTTCTTAGCACTATGAAATCATAGTAAATTATTTCTTGAATTTTGAGGAAGGAACCATAGTAGATTGAGGAGGTGATTTGACCCAATGGGATAGTAAAGGGAAATACTTCATCTTGTGCTTAGAAAATTGAAACCAAAAATAAGTATTAGGAAAATTGAGGTATAACACATGTTGCATGTGGAAAATATATCTAATCTGAATGTCCACAAATTCTTTCAAATCCTTGGACAAATCAATCTCAACAGATACATGTTTTTATGGACAATATTGATAGAAACTACTAGGATCATGATGGAAAACAAAATTCACATACCCAAAATATACCAATTAACGAAAACCAACAACCCCTTATCTTGCAGTTAGGAAAAAAATCAATATGACAATTTCAAAATTGTCAATTGAAATCATCCAATTCAACATTGCATAAAAAAAATGTCAACACAAAATTTTAGAGACAATTTTATTTCTGAAGTCCATTGGCAATTATTAAAACAATTTGCAAGTAATATTATTTCAAATTTTATTGTCTTCAATTATCAATTCCTCCAATTTAGGTCCTCATTCTATAACCTTGTCCTTTAACCCTCACTCCGCTGCTTGATCCTCCTTCAATATGCACTTATTATTTGTTTTTTTTTTTCCTCTTACAAATCTCTACTCTTCTTTGCCATTTTATTGCATCTGCTCTGTAGAAGAATTTCACTTGGAAAATTTTCTTCTACCTTGTTGCCTCCATTCTACACTCTGAAAATATTTTCTATTTCATTTTATATTGACCCCCTTCCCCTACTTATGGCATACCCCTTATTTATCTTTGAAACATAGAAAAATAGGGTTCACCACCAAGATGAATGGATCAAGATGATGAACCACTAAATTTTGCTATGAAACGTTCAATTATGAGGGCCAAACATGCATATAACAATAATAAACTAACCCTAACTATTATAGCAATGAAAAGGGGAGTTTTGAGAGCTTAAAATGATGTGTACGTTGCTGCAAGAAGCCTGTTTTTAGGGCACAAAGGACTCATCCGCCTTTAGTGGTGAATGGGTCCCTGTTAGGGTTTCTAAAATTGAGATGTGGGTTATTTTCCTTGATGTCTACACTCTCATATCCTCGGTTGTCAGCTCCCAAAAACTTGTAACAAATTATGTAGCCTCCTTTCTTTGTTCTTGCACCTTGAATGACAACTTTGTAACTTGACAACTTTGACAATTTTGCTTCAAACTTCTTCTCCACTTGATCTCCAACTTGTAAATCTACAAACACACATTCAAGAGAAGAAAAAATTGTTGATTGTTACTGAATAGGGGTTTTCCTTGGTCAGACCCCTTTTAGGTAATTAAACCAAATGATGAAATAATGAAATTGAAGCATGAACATGAAATAATGAAGTGTTGATACCTTGGATGTTGTCTTGGAATGTAAATATACAATCTAACATGAAGTGGCCATGAAGAATGTAGATCTTGATCTCAAATAGATGTGAGACAATGCTTGCAAGATGGATCTTCAATGCTACATCAACTATCTTAGCTCAGCAACATGCTTGAATGCACTATGCCTTAGACATGATGAAATGATCTTGAATTGCTATAATAAAACCTTGATAATCTACCTTGAAATGCCTCTGAAAATGCTCTTGTAATTCTCTATAATGTTCTTGTGAAGTATTAGGATGCTCTCTTGAAAGTCTTAGGTGAAACAACGTGAACTAACCCCTTATTTGTACTAAATCTAGAGATTAACCCTAAAATTCAAATAATTCAAGCCAAAACCAAGATCTAAAAATGAATATTATTAAAATCCCACTAGAATTAAATTAAAAATGGGGTCCTTATTAAGGGAGGACCCATTCGCCACCTAGGGCGAATGGGTCTGACACAAGTTTCCAGGACCTTGCCTTTAGGGGGTGAAGTAACATAAAAAACCCATGTCAAACATGTAAAGAAAGGGGGGTCCTATAGAGGGAGGACCTATTCACCATTAAAGGCGAATGGGTCCTAGCACCATTTTCTAGGACCTCAAATTTTCCAAATTAAATGTTTCACAATTTAAAGATTGGGCACGCTGGGATGGATCCTTCGGAAGGTGTCATAAATAAGGCTTAAATTTGAATTAAAGGGGCTAATTAACTCTAATTAACCACAATTAATTAATAAGACCCTAGATAAGTGTGAAAGTGTGTTACAACACTTTACAACACCTTAAATAAGGTAAAAATTAGGTACATTTCATTTGAAAAAGGGGCCCATTAGGCTCAATTAATTAAAGAAACCCTAGAAAAGTGTGAAAGTGTGTTACAACACTTTACAACACTTTAACAATGTAAAATTTAAGTACATTTTATTAAAAAGAGGCCCTAGATTAATGTGAATGTGTACAACACATTACAACATTAACCCAAGACATAATTAAGTCGATTATTAGGTTAATTATTCTGAAATTGAGGAAAAAGGGCTACTTTTTTCATCACTACAATCTTTTCACCTCTTTTCATACATTCTATTCACTCTTCCACACAATGAATTCTTTCCTCATACTTCACCCACTCCAATCGGCTGGCAATTTCTACTTAGATTATTTTCCATCAACCATTACTTGTTTTTTTTCATTCCCTCAAACCAGTCGTGCCATGTTCTTTTTATCTCTCTCTTTTTTATCTGCATTTTTAACTTCCAAACTACATATTACTATCCACAAGTGCTGACTAAGACAATTGTTCATTCCTTCATCTTCTTTCCCAAATTGTGGCCTCCAGCACTCAACTTGCTGCTGCCTATTCTTGTCTCCATCTTCTTGTTTTAGAGTCTATGGGGTGTAGTTTTCACTTTAAATTAGTTTCTCATTTTCATATCATGACCTTCCTACTGGCCCATTCAATTTTGTCTCTTCCTTTATGCAACCCCTCATTTCCTCTATCCCCTTCTTTGAACATTTATTTTAATTCCAACTTTTGTGCCAGTTGCCACTCTCACAACTGTATACTGTTTTCTTCCTATCGGCTAGCTTTTTTTTCAATTATCTGTCCCTTCATTCTTTTCACTAAAAATGTCTTTTCTTTTTCCCAAGTGACCCTTCATATCCACCTTCCTCTCAATTTGATAATTAATTAATGAAATTGATTTCTTTTTATATGCTAACAATGGTCAGTAACCATATGCCTTCCATGATCAATTTGAAATTAAAATAATGGAAAAATGTCTAGAAAAATAAATATCATAAACCATGGTCAATAATTGAATAAATGAAATTAAATCCATCAAATATTGCAATGCCTGCTTAGAGTTAAAATCAGTGTATGACATTTTGAAAATCAATGCCAATAATGTCAATCAATCTCCATCTATGACCACCAAAACCAAACTTTACTTTGAAGATGAAAAGAAAACTTAAGCAATCAAACCAAACTAAATATTATTTTTGGGTGATGTTGATTGCACACATACCTAGATGCTCCTGCATTAAGCACGACAAGTAAGAAATATTTTGTGAGTAAGACTCACAAAATGGAGTTGAGTAGTGGGACTAGTCTTTCAGGTTGAATGCAACCTACAACTAACTCCATTGCTGTCCAAAGTGCACATGAAATGATCTCTTCTTCCTCTTCTTCTAACACTCGCCATCTTCCTCCGACAACTTTGCACCCTCTTCTTCCTTCCTCTCATGGACTCGTGCACTATGAACCGTCCTCCTCAAAAAAATTCTTCTTTTCTCTTCCTCTATGGGATCCAACCCACCACAAGCTAACCACTTCCACCAATTTCCACCTACAACATCCTCTACCATTTCTATACACAAACACACAACATCTACAAAAAATTCTACAACTACATCTTCTACTTCCATTTTGTAAACAAATTAAAATCTACATTTGGGTGGGTGCATGAAGTTGGGTTACACTTTTGTGGCCAACTTATAAAAAAATTGAAAATGACATAACGCGAGTGTGTTATAACGCGCTCACGTTATGTCATTTTAAAAGCAAAAAAAAGTGAAAGCTATTCATTTTCTCGTCTATTTTTCTGCTCTGCCTGCTACCAAAAACCCTCATTTTTGTGCTAGCGTTCTAGGAGGCATTCTACAAAATTCATCAACAATAGTTGCTTTTCGTTTGCAAAGATGGCGCCACAACGACGAAGAGGTGCAGGAGGTAAGTATTGTTTGCTATTTGTTTTGAATTTCTTAGTTTCAAGTTTATTTTGTTTGTTTTAGGTTAGATTTGATTTTTTTTTTAAAAATTGTAGGAGGTGCAAATAATCTTGCAAATCCTGAAAATCCTCAACAAGAAGAATAGGTAAATCCTCCTCAACAAAATCAACCTCCCCCACCAATCACTCAACACCTCCTAGCACTCAACAAAATTTTAGGAGTGAAATTGAAAACAACAAAAACAAATTGAGGATCTTATCAGTAGGTTGAGTGATCCAAATGCTTCAACTGCAGAAAGAATGACACTAGAAAATTCAATGAAAGAGATGTTAAAAAATGTAGATTCAATAACCCAACAAATAACGAGATGGCAAGATAGGAGGCAGGCAACTAGGGCATATTATGCAGATAAACTATCATATAAACCGTGGAAATATTTAAAAGTGCACAAAGGGTGATTTTGTGTAACATTCACTAACCTGAGAACAAATCGAAGTCTTAGCTACTCAATCGCGAAGAGGTTTCCTATTCATTGAATTGCCACACCAAGAGATTAGGAACCATTTTTATGATAGGTGGAACTTGGTCTTTGATTACCCACCGTGCAACAATTGTGAAGTCCCCAATATTTTCTTAGGAAACTATACAGTGAGTTCATATTGAACCAAATCCTAGATTATTTTGATATGAGGGAGTTCTAGGGG